>QXEO01000923.1:6446414-6754649 GCA_007115705.1 Dactylis glomerata | reverse complement strand
GAACTTGCCAGAGGCACTCAACTTGGCATCGGCAAACTGTTCCTTGGAGAAGTCTATCGATATCTCCAGTTGATGTCTGTCAAACTATCCTCCCACATAGCAGTCAAAACAGGAGGTCCTTGGTGGTTTATTCAACTATGGGCTCAGCTGTACTTTCAAAACCATATCCCAAACTTCCCCCTATTGGCAAGTTGCACCTTTCCAGATGCCAAAGGGAAGCAGATCCGATGCACCAGCTACGGCCAAGCTCTGTATAGCCTGCCAGGTAGTAAACTGATCCCTCATGAAGCATCCAAGTGGTTCAGTATTTTCTTCCAAGGCCTGGACAATCCTATCTTCTTTCCTTACACGGAGGAATCGGAAAATTTTGAAAATCCAATCCTCCTTCAGGCTGGACAACTTTGCCGATGAACACTAGCACTCGGCAGCTATTCTCCACCGTGATCCGTCCCTCCTGCTTCCTCCCAGTTGGCATGAGCACATCCAACAGAATATCAAGCCTGGATACGAGTTCTACCAGCCGTCGTAGCAGCCTCGGCAATTTGGCCTTGGGCAAGTACCTCCTCATTTCTTTCTCCACCACCTCACAGAGAGCAGAGCTTGACCTGCCCGATCCTCTCACCAGTCAGAGGTGTTATTCTTTCTTCGATGCTCTGACCATCCCAATTCCTAACAACCTCACTTTCGCTTCATCAACCGATGGTTTTGAGAACTGGTGGTCGATGTGGAAGACTCATGCCTTCAGGAGAGCTCTGGGACCCATTGCTGGAACAGCTCGATGCTGAATATGACATCCCCGGTAGAACAGGTACTGCTACTTGTAAATTTCTTGATGCAGCTCACGACGATTCTTTAATATCCTGCTCTGTCTCCTTGCAGCAACAAGATGGTCCAGAACCTACTAACGAGGATGGCTCCCCCTTCGAATTCCTCCCACCAGCTCCTGTGGTCCTTTTCTGCAAAAACTCGCCACCTTTGAAACAGGTCGTGATGCAGAACCAGCCGATATCACCAAAATCGGCTTCCAAGAGCCAAGCAACTTCCGGGTCAGCTGCCTCCCGAGTTCCAACTAAAACAAGAACGGCGGTGAGGAAGGTAGTGGCCAAAAAAAACTTTGAGGCGCCGGAGCCCTTCTCCAGAGAGCTCACACGTACGCTGATTCATGCCTTGGTTGATCTCATTTATCTTTGTAAACATGCTTGTGCTTACCAACTCTCCCTTTCTTACAGGTCTCCATCGAAGACACCTCCAGCGAGGAAACACAATCCAATCGAGGAGATTCAAGCTCAGCAGACTCTGAGAGAACCACCACACCGAGCCAGCCAGATGTGCCACCATCGGCTTCCAGGAAAAGGCCTGTTCCTGAACCTGTTGCCCCCCGAGCAGCAGTCGAGGCGGGGCAAGCTGTGAGCCCCAAGAGGGCTCGCAAGGGACTGCAAACTTCTTCTTCGAGCCAGGAGGCTTCGAACGTAATTATCCTCCATACTCTTACCACTCCTTTTTTATGCCGATTCATTGCTATTCACATCGGCTAAGCACCTTTCATGCAGACGAATGACACTTCTAGTGGGAAAGTCGGGGAAGTGCCGATGCCTTCCGCAAGCCTGGATCTAGTAATCCCTGAAGGTGTAGATGAAACGGTTGCCAATCTGGCCAAGCCCTCAGCAACAACACACGAGCCGATTGTCTCGCCGTCGGCTATCCCCCTGATCTCAGGAGAGGTATGTTCGCTTCTTTCGACTCATCCTTCCCTGTTTGACGCATACTGACGCCACTTCTGCCTGCCAGGGTTGTGATATCTCAAGCTTGCTGACGTTCGACCCTGAATCCATCGAACCAGCTCCCTCTGCCGCCAACGATGAACCACGAGCAAGCGCTGTTCTACCTCAATTCCAGCGTCTCAAAGCCTTGCTGTCCTCCCCAATCGAGAAGTTGGTCGAGGGTTCTGAAGAGGTGAAGAGTGTTCTTGACGAAATCAAGGACCAACTCCCGGTAGCATTGCAGGTGAAGCTTTGGCCAGTTGTGACTCTGTCTTTCTACGGGTCAAGGGTGAAGTTGGCTCGTGAGAGGATCAATCTACGCCACGCCCAACTCCCACTAAAGGCCGATATTGCAGCCAAATGTCAGCGGCTCAATGAGAAAAAGGCGTCTCTGGATGCCAAAACTGACACCTCTGTCAGCACCGCCGAGCTTGCATCCTTAAAAAAGGAATTGGAAGATCTCGAAGAGAAGGTCCGGGCGACTAAAAAGCTCATTCATGACAAGGAAGCATTCATCGCCCGCTCCCAAGACGAAGCAGAAGGCCTCAAAGCTCAACTGAAGACTGATCTGGCAGAAATACGTGCCCTGAGCAAGCAGCTAGTGACGGGCAAGGACGATGATGACGAAGCCGAGATCGCCGAGGTAGATCGTGTCCGTGCTGACGCCCTCCGTGCCTTCGAGGCATTCCTTCAGTAGCTTATTCATGTAACCTGACACCTGCTCGTAACAGTCTGAACCTCGAGAGTCGATGGCTGTGCATTGTTTTTTTTTTATTTGGCCGATTTCATGTATCGGCCCTCATATTTCACTGTTCATCATCCCACATGCTTGGGAAATATTAATCTGGATATATTTTTTTTTACTGGCCGATTTCATGTATCGGCCCCCATATTTCACTGTCCATCATCCCACATGCTTGGGAAATATTTCTTGAGATGCTGACCGTTAACAGCCACTGGGAATTTCACACCGTCCAGCTCCTCAAGCATGTACGCGTTGCCCCTTAAAACTTGGTCGACCCTGTATGGCCCGTGCCAACTTGGAGACCATTTACCGTATGCTGCATCCTTAGTTCCCAATGGCAATACAGCTTCCCATACCAGATCACCAACGTGGAACTCCTTTGGTCTCACCTTCTTATTATATGCACGAGCTACCTTGGCTTTGTTCTCTTTAATTTTCTCAAGCGACCACAGCCTAAGTTCAGTTAAATCCTCAACACTGTCACTCATCAGGGCTGCATATTCTTCAGTTGTTAGATCGTTCTGAAAAGTGACACGTCTCGATCCAGCCGTAATCTCCCATGGCAATACGGCTTCTTGTCCATAGACTAGATGGTATGGCGAGGTTTTTATCGCTCCATGACATGACATGCGATAAGCCCACAAAGCTTCTGACAAAACCTCGTGCCAACGCCTAGGGTGCTCGTCGATTTTCTCTTGATCAGCTTGATAAGGCTCTGATTGGACGCTTCAGCTTGCCCATTTGCTTGAGCATAGCATGGAGATGATCGGATCAGCTTAATTCCCGTGTCCTCGCAGAACTCTCTAAACTCGTGAGAAATGAAGACCGAACCTCCATCGGTCGTGATAGTTTGGGGAATCCCGAATCTATGAAGGACATGTTCTTTCACGAAATTGATAACATCCTTCGAGTTTACTGACTTCATAGGGACGGCTTCCACCCATTTAGTGAAATAATCCGTAATGGCCAAAATCCACATGTGGCCTTTGCTTGATGGAGGATTGATCTTGCCAATGATATCCATGCCCCAACCTCGGAATGGCCAAGGCTTGATGATGGGGTTCATCGCTGATGCAGGTACCATCTGAATCTTCCCGAATTTCTGACATGCTTGACACCCTTTATAGTACTTAAAACAGTCCTCAAGCATGGTGGGCCAATAAAACCCTGATCGTCTGATCAACCATTTCATCTTGTGAGCCGATTGGTGAGTTCCACAGGCGCCTTCGTGTACCTCGTGTAGAAGCCGATTTGCCTCGGTTGGCCCCAGACATTTGAGCAGTAACCCTTCCAAAGTCCTGTAGAACATGTCATCCCCAATAAGCACATACTTCATGGCCTTGTACCTTATCCGTTTAGGTGCCCCCCGAGCCGAATCTTTCAAGTAATTGAAGATATCGGCTCTCCAGTCGTCCGCCTCCAGGAACTGTACCTGAACATTAGTTCCATCTGCTATGTCCTTGTAGCCTGAAGCCATCTGTGCAAGATCATTCGCCTCGGTATTCTGCGACCGCGGGATCCAGTTAAAGTTTAGATACCTGAACTGTGCCATCAGCTCACGGCATTGCAACCATAATGGGAAGAGTGACTCGCTCTCACACTTGTATTCGTCCGTGAGTTGGGAAATCACCAAGTTGGAGTCTCCAAAAAGTTCCACTGCTTCTGCTCCGGCTTCAATGAGCAACTCCATTCCCTTGCGTATTGCCTCATACTCAACGACATTGTTGGTGCAAGGGGTAGATAGCCTGATGGAGAAGGAATATGTTGCCCCCCCGGGGCGACACGAGTAGAATGCCGATGCCGCAACCATCATCACAAGCCGATCCATCGAAAAACATAGCCCATGCACGTACAGACAGTGCTGCTATATCAGTGTTGATTCGTTCAGCAATAAGATCGGCCAACGCCTGTCCCTTCACCGCTTTGGCGGGTTGATACCGGATATCAAATTCCGATAATGCAAACATCCATTTGCCGAGTCGGCCTTTCAACACAGGAGCCGACAGCATATGTTTTATGACATCTGATTTGCATATGATGATAATCTCTGCTGACAGCAAGATGTGTCGCAGCTTGGTGCAGGTGAAAAATAGGCAGAGGCATAACTTCTCGATCTCAGGATACCTTGTCTCTGCATCCAGCATCCTTCTGCTGATGTAAAACACAACTCGCTCCAGACCATCATAAACTTGCACCACCACCGAGGCGATGGACGTGTCAGCCACCGACAAGTAAATGTAGAACGGCCTATCCTGCTGCGGTGGAACCAACACTGGCGGCTTCGTTAGATATTCTTTGATCTCGTCGAAGGCTCGTTGTTGTTCTGTCCCCTAGCGGAACTCCTCATCAGATTTAATTTTCACCAGTCCCATGAACGGCTCTATTCTTCCTGACAGATTGGAGATGAACCTTCTGACGAAGTTGATTTTGCCGATGAGACACTGCAGTTCTTTCTTCGTGGTAGGTGGCTTCATTGTTCGCACTGCCTCCTGACTTTTCAGGCCGATCTCAATTCCGCGTTCATGGACCAAGAAACCCAAGAACTGACCGGCCGTCACACCGAAGGCACACTTCTTTGGATTCATCCGTAGCCCGAATTTTCTGGTTCGGTCCAGGACGCGTCGCAGATCGTCCAAGTGTCCTTGTACTGAAGCAGACTTGACTACCACGTCGTCGATATAAATCTCCACCAGCTTGCCGATCAGATCATGGAAAATGTAATTCATGGCTCTTTGGTATGTGGCGCCGGCATTCTTCAGTCCAAATGTCATGACTACATATTCAAACAACCCCACCGAACCTGGGACTCTGAATGCAGTCTTGTGTATATCTTCTGGAGCCATAAAAATTTGATTGTAACCGGCATTACCATCCATAAAGCTCAAGACCTTATGACCAGCAGCTGCGTTGATCAATGTCTCTGCTACCGGCATCGGATACTCATCCTTTGGAGTGGCTCTATTGAGATCCCGAAAATCTATGGCAACACGCCATCGGCCATCCTTTTTCTCTACAGGTACGATACTAGAAATCCACTCAGCATACCTGCATGGCCTGATGAACCCAGCTTTCAACATTTTCTCGATCTCTTTCTTGACTTCCTCTAAAATTTCGGCCTTCATCTGTCGTGCTCGCTGCTGGAATGGCCGAAACCCTTTTTTAAGCGGGAGCCGATGCTCAATGATGCTCCTGTCTAACCCGGGCATCTCCGTATAGTCCCAGGCAAAGCAATCTGGATATTCTTTCAACAAAGCTATCATCGGACCCCGCAGATTCGGATCTAACTTTTTGCTGATAAATGTCGGTCGTGGCTTATCCCCAGGACCGATGTCAATCTCCTCTAGCTCATCAGCGGATGTAAACCCATACCCCAGCTTTCCGTCACCTGCTAAATCGATGCTGAACACAGGCCAAAAGTTTGGTGAGGATAACAAAGATAATTTGGGCCGATTGCCGGAATCGGCCCCCTTTTTGATTGCATTACTCAAGGAAGGTTTACGACTTATTTGTGCTCTACAATGGTAGGGAATCTCCCTACTACGACTACATGACATGCTTGTCGTAAGATCACTGCTTTTTATTTTTTGTGGCCGATCGCAGGGATCGGCCTTACCACGCACAATCGTGGGCTTTGCTACTCTGTCAGGCCAGTGGATAAGACCAGCCTCACCCCGTTTTTTGTAGCTTCAATGCGCTCACAGCCGTCTAGACTGACTCCAGAGATCGGCTCTTGGTCTTCTGCGTCCCAAATGTTCATGCCAGCTATTGAGATCTCGATCGAATCATCTGCATGAATGACCTCCACTTCATCTCCATCCCACTGTATCAGGCATTGGTGCATCGTGGATGGAATGCAGCAGTTAGCGTGAATCCAATCCCTTCCCAGCAAGACAGCGTAGGTGCTTTTGCTGTCAACAATGAAGAACGACGTAGGGATGGTTTTTCTACCCACGGTCAGATCCACGTTCAGAACGCCTTGCGTTTCTGAAGCTTGGCCGTTGAAGTCGCTTAGCGTGACGTTGGTTTTGATCAGATCTGCAGTGGAGCGTCCCAAACGCCGCAGCATAGAGTATGGCATTATATTGACTGCCGCTCCGGTGTCAACCAACATCTTGCGGACAGGCTGCCCATTGATATAACCTCTCAGGTACAGGGCTTTCAGATGTTTGTAGCCCTTCTCCCGTGGCTTTTCAAAGATAACCGGCCGTGGGCCGCAGTCAAACTGTGCCACTGGTAGTTCTTCGGTTCTTGGAGCGCAAAACTCTGACGGAAGTATGAACACCATGTTTGTGCCAGCCGATGTCTTCGCATCGGCTTTTACTGGTTTGGGGCGCCACTCTTTCTTTTTTGGACGGGCCTCCGTCTCCAAGGTTTGCTGAATTTTCACGGCCAGATCAGGCCGGGCTTTCCTTAAAGTGTGGAGGTACTGCGCTTCGGCTTCCTCCAAGCTACGTAGCCGCTGAACTCTACGCTTTTGGGTGTGTCTGAGTCCATCGGGACACCACCTTGGCCGGTGATATCTATCTTCTTCTTCATCCTCTGACTCCTCGAGATCTTTTGCTCGAGATGACTCCTCTTGTCTGTTCTGAGGCCGGAGAGGCCCTAGACGCTTGAACACTGAAACTGGACCTGTGTCATCCTTCTGCTGTCCACATTCCGGGCAGTTGTCGACTGTAGGCAATCGGCTCATTCCCGCATCCCAACAATACTTGAAGAAGGGACAATCCCAATGTTTATCCACGCCTTCCTTTTCCTTTGACCTTCCCCTAGCGCGGTGCTCATATCCTTCATCATCTCTATCATGCCGACGGTATCTCCCATCGTATGCGTCGGTCCGACGATCTCTTTCATCATCTCTGTCGTACTGCCGACGTCGGTCATACTGACGCTCATACTTGTTAAGGAGATGCCTGGAGTGTGGCTTCTGATATCGCACGCTTCTCACTTGTTCCTCGGTTATATACCGCCTATCATCATAACGGGGCCGGTCGCGTGGACCGGCCTCTTCCTTTTCTTTGCCCCGGGAGTGGCCGCTTTCCTCCTTATACTTGCCATGGTGGTACACAGGCCCTGCCATGTTAATATCGAACGAGAAATCTAGCTGACGCCTCGTGGAGTGGCTGTGCTCTACCATGTTGATGCCAGGAAACGGGTTTGTGTCCACTTTCATGGCGAACTGCCCAAGGATCAGACGGCCCTGTTCTATCGCCGTTTGGATCTGCCGACGTAGCTCTTTGCAATCATTGGTGGTGTGGGTGAACGAGTGATGCCACTTGCAGTATGATCTCCCGTTCATCTCTTGCGCCGTAGGGATTTTATGGCCTTCGGGTAACTTCAGCTGCTTTTCCTTCAGCAGTAAATCGAATATCTGCTCAGCTTTGCTTACATCGAAGTCGAACCCTTTTGCAGGCCCTTGCTGTTTCACCCATTTGCAGGACACAGGATCTGCTCCCCGAGCCCATTCAGCCACGGCTATCTCCTGGTCTTCTACAAGATCCTCTTCTTCTGTATCGACCAGGCCTATCGGACGTTTGAACTTGTCTTGGTACAACTCAGGGTGGCGCTGCTCATACATTGTCAGTTTCTGGACCATGTGCGCCAGTGAATTGTATTCTACTTGGAAAGCCAGATCCTTGATCGGTGCTGAGAGACCCAACACGGCCAGCTCGACTGCTTCTTTCTCAGTTAAACGAGCCGAATAACATCGGTTCTTGACAGTCCTGAAACGCTGAATATACTCGGCTACCGTTTCTCCCCGCTTCTGCCGCACCTGCGCCAGATCGGCAATGCCAGCCTCGGTAGCTTCTGAATGATACTGAATATGGAACTGTTCTTCCAGCTGCTTCCAGGTCCGGATCGAATCTGGTGGCAACGAGGTGTACCACCCAAAAGCTGGTCCTGTCAGAGATTGCGCAAAGAACCTTACGCGTAACTGATCCGATGCTGAAATCATGCCTAACTGTGCCAAATATCGGCTCACGTGCTCGATCGAGCTAGACCCTTCTGAACCATTAAATTTTGAGAACTCAGGGAGCCGATACTTGGGTGGAAGCGGAATCAGATCATACTCGTTGGGGTACGGCTTGGAATAGCCGATTGTTCTCCTCTTCGGCACGAAGCCGAACTGGTCTCTCAAGATGGTACTGATTTGCTCCACCGTTTGAGCTGCAGGGGCTAAATTCTCATGACTCGTTCCGGTGGCATACTTAGCTAGCCACGCCTGTTTATCAGCGTCCATCCCGGACATCCCTGCTCCCGAAATCCCTACTCCAGAAACACCTGCCCCAGAAATCCCTGCGGTTGCAATCTGGTTCGTGCGCGTCAGGCTGTTGCAGTCCGGCACGTATGTGCACACATATCCATGTGGGATTTCTTTAGGTGGTTCAAACAGAATTGGTAATCGCCAGGATCACCTCCAATCTTGTAGACGACGTACGCCGGTGACCCCGGTGGCTCCGGAGCTGCAAGCGTGAATGGTAGCTGTGGCCTGGTCTGGAGCGGTCTTTCTCCCTGGTGAGTCCCTAGGGTAGGCCCCGACGGAGAGTACTGATGTTTCATGATCTCCTGAACCACGCGAACCGCGACGCGCTCGAAAGCGTTCACCAGGCTCTCAGAATGGCGGTGAAGAGAATGAGCCACCATGTAATTGACTTCCTGTCGCAGAGCTCTGGTGCGATCCTCTGAAGGAACAGACAGATCCACCTCATCGAGAGCGCCTTCGGGTGAGAACCCTTTCCACCTGATGCCATGCTTACGGGTCCTCTCAAAAGAGCCGATGAGATCGGCTTCGAAGAGAGCTTTGATATCATCATACCTCTTCTTGTGCTCATCAGGCAGATCGTCGTACGTGATTGGTCTGTCTCCCATCGCAGCGTCAGATGTTGATGCAGATGTTGTTGAGTGTCCCACCGGGCGTGCCAGAATGTGTTGCCTGTCAAAACCCACCGGCGAGCAGCGACGAGCAACACGAAGAGCCGGGAGGCTCCCAGAACTGCTGGTGGGCCCTGGTCCCTCGGGCAACGGCCCGCAAAACTCCGGCACACGTCCTGGCTAATGCAAGGGCGTGCCACCTGACCTATACCTGATCAGGAAGGTGATGGATTGCTTCGATTAGTTTCCTACATGGCAGACACGTAAACATTAAATACGAGCCTCGATCGGCTCTCAGGTTTCCCTGTGAATCGGCTCATGTAACCGATTGTCCCATGGATCTGCATTGGATCTACGATAACATGGGGTTTTGCTTTATCAATACAAGTCAAATCGATCTACGACAGTTTAACGCTTTCACCACATAATTGGAACATCCCACACGTAATTGAGCCTGGTAGATACGAAAGATAACAGAAAACTAACCCTAGAGGAGGCCAAAAAACCAACGTAGAGTCAATTCCCGGAACAACTCCTCTCGAATTGGCAAACCATATCCTTACGTACTACTGGATCGTTCAACCCATTTGTGAGGCCTAACCATGCGGATATCAAACTAATCCTTGGAGAACAAGGAACAACTATGACAGATTGAATCGACTGAATAAAGATCAAGCAAGATGCTGCCCTTACACCCAAAATAGGTGCAAAGGCAGCGAGATCTCTAGGGGCAGCATGACTAAGCAAACATAACCAAAAGCACCGATGCTAGCCCAAACAGATCTATGATAACAGTATTACTCGCCATCAACAAGGCTTCAGTACGAGCAACACCAAATAACACATAAGCAGATGCTGCCTAGATCGCGAGATGCGATCTAGGCAGCACGACGCTTACCTGAAAGAAACCCTCGAAACAAGGGGTGGCGATGCGCCGAGATTGTGTTTGTTGTGAACGTGATCGTCCTCCTTTCTCAATAACCCTAGGTACACATTTATAGTCCGGAGACTTTCTATCTTTGGAATAAACCTAACAACTCTATCTCTTGTTTAAACCGAAACGTAATCTATCATAATATACAGATACACGGGCAATTAGCCCAAATCCACGCGCAAGGCCGATCCAGCCTCCAAGCCCATCTTGATTACGGCCCATCTCCTCATTTGGTCAAAATGTGGCGATAACAGGTACATCGTGTGCCAATCTCGATCCCGGAATCTCTAGTCGTTGCTCTTCCCCCGATCCTAAGTCCTTCATCTAGGACATTTGTCGAGTTAACCCCTCGTCAATTGGCGCCGACCGTGGGGATCGCGGCGACTGGATTTTGTTATCTGGGCGGGATCCTTCAAGCTTTCATCGACAAGATCAGGAAATTTTTTATCGACAAGATCAGGAAATTTTTTATCGACAAGATCAGGAAATTTTTCATCGACAAGATCAGGAAACTTTTCATCGACAAGATCAGCAAATTTTTCGACTACCGATAGCAACAACAGCCAGATTACTTCAACTGATCCGGGCGGGATCCATCATGGACATCGCCGAATCGATCGGCAAATCTTCGACAACGCCTGCAAATTCAGCATCGAAACTCCGACTGGGTCGTTCAAGCATTGTTTCGTCGGATAGCTTCCGACGTGGTAGACTGCAGTTGCCTGGTAGATTTCCTCGGGTCCGTTTCGTTCTGTCGATCCGATCCAGCTGTTCTCCGGTGTGCAGACGCGATGCTGGGCTAATTTTTTCCAAAATTTTGATGCTGTATGGATTGAGCGGTGGAAAAATCAAAGCTGTGTACGATCAGTGGAGCAAGCTCAGAGAAAAAGCAGCGTTTGATTTGTTGCAAGCTCGGTTCGGATCTAATCTTCATCGGAATATGCGTGAAACACGTAAAAGTCTAGAAGAAGTACTAGCAGTTTCGGCACTTGTTCCCATTGGCACTAGATCGGATCGGTACGAACTAGCAAATCAATCCCTTGGACTCTCGATGTGGTTGTCTGAGTTCAGACCGGATCAAGACCCAATCGATCTGCCAAAGTTATGGAAAGAGGAAAAAGGAAAAAAGAATTTGTGTGCTCATTGTTTCACGAGGTGATCAAGAAAGAACAAGCTGCATCATGCGTGCACAAGATTGGATTAAGACTTTTGTAGGATAAATCAAGAGAAGTTGACGCGTCATGCGAGTTCATGAGAAAACATATCAGATCAGATTGAGCTCCATGAAAAAAAAAAATTATCAGCTACGAAATTCAGAGGGAAAAAAGAATTAGCTTGTACGTATGCATATATGAAGATTGCCGGAGACGTAAATCGGCAGCAGTCTACACCGGCGAGTTATCAGAGCTGCTTGTACAACCCGAAGAAATTATTTCGACTACTTCGTCTTCAACATCGTCGATTCGGCGTCAATTGCGACTTGCCACGCTCGGGGGCTCGTCATCGCGCACTCGCGCAAACTATCGGCAACGCTCGGGGGCTCGACATCAACTCGCCCCGGAGTGCGGAAGCTCATAATCAAGACCTACGATTTCGTCGACATCAGCAACGCGACAATCCCACCAGCGTTCGGGGGCTCGACAACAACTTCGCCTCCAATCGTGGTTATGATTCTACGACAACAACTCGACTACGTCATCGTCGACTACGCCGCGTCGACCGCGTCGCACCCGATAAAAGCTAAGTTCTCCTCTTCCAAGAATCGATTATCATTTATTTTCGCCGCACCCGATGCCCGGGGGCTCCGCCATGAACAATCATCTTGCATATCATTGACTTCGAAAAAATTGTGAAAGCCCTAGTAGCTAGCTGGCGTTCCTTGTCGAATACTTGTCAATTTAGTTTACAGTCGCATGAAGCTCGACTAACGGTTGGCAAGGCCAAAATCTTGGGCGTCAGGTTAACGAAAAGGCTTAGCAAGTATCTTAAAAAATGCGGCAAACGCACCACATTACGTCTGACCTGAGTAGCTGATCGAGCTGTGAAGTGCATCGGGCTAACGAAAGGGTCTTACGTACGAGCAACAAAATTGCACAAAAAATATCGAGTTTTTGTTTTACATACTACTACATCATTGTTGCAATCTGCAAAAGCAATATTTCTTCGAAAGACAAAGTATTTCACAATTATTAATATTTTCTGCAGGAGTCGACAAAATCATCAAGTCTTTCAACAGGAGTTAAAATTCTTCGAGTAGTACAACTTGAGTCTATGCCCGGCTACAAGTACCCGAACATAGACTCGGGGGCTACTCCCATCGGGAGCGCTGGTCGCGCACCCGATAGAAAGATATTTTTAAGAAAGAATACGACAAGAAGAGAAGAAGAACAAGATTTGAGCCTATGATCGACTACAAGTATCCGACCATAGCCTCGGGGGCTACTCCCATCGGGAGCGCTGGGCGCGCACCCGACGATGTCTTTTCATGAATATTACAGAGATGAAGGCGAGAGAAGCTTCAGGAATCGTCATTACTCCTATCGGGAGCGAGTTTTTATGGTTGTTGAACCCGAATATTTTCAGTCAAATTTTGACTGCGACATATAATTCTCGAGTTGCGTTATCGCAACGAAACTCGAATGCCGTGATTTATCACGAAGGTAAGACCCCAGGATCCGTCCTGTGTGGCCCGGTATACACACATGGATGCGCTCTGCTGGCATGTATCCGTGTCTACGACGCGAAGAAAATCCTGGTGGACGCACTGGGTACCCTGAGAACCACTGGGACTCGTTCTTTGTAAGTCCTAAATGCGGCAAAAGAACGGGTTTGACCGGTTTCCCGAATTCAAGTCCAAGGGGATTGAATTTGAAGTAGGTGACAAGTATCTGTTCCGGCAGTTAACTGACCTCTTGATCCGTCAGAGTTGTCAGGCTTGTTCATCAAAACCCCTTGCGAGACATTATAATAAAAGATAAGTCGAAAGACCAAGTCGAAGATTTGAAGAATTCAAGTATTGATCAAGTCGAAGATGAAAAATTATTTCGAGAAGAACGATGAAGAATTACTTCAAGAAGATCATCAATGAAGATAAGGAAGAAAATTCGAGTCCATTGTCGGTGGCAAGCACCCGAAAATAAACTCGACATTTACTCCCATCGGGAGAGCGGATTCAAGAACCCGACAATTTTGGCCATTGCATTTGAAGTCGAAGATTTAAAGAAGTCAAAGATTTGAAGTTTGGAGACTCAACCCGAGTCTGCAACTCGAATTGAGTCTCAGGGGCTACTGACATGGATATGCCCTTCAGGTACCCGCGGATTAGTATACCGGGCCCGGCCCATTAAGGATGTGGACAAGTATAAGGACTCGAAGATGACTTGGAGTAGAAGAAGGAAGGCTCTAATCTATATTCGACTAGGACACTTGTAAAACCTTAGCCCGGTTGCATATATAAAGCCAGGCAAGGGTGCCCCTAGAGAGATATCTTAGACAATCTCATAGACATCGAATATCATAGACAAGCAATATTAGAGATATAAGATAGATTAGACATAGACTAGATACAAATCTCCGCCTACGGCGGCTCCATGTAAACACCATTGTGATTATCTACTAGATTGCTAGCAGGATGTAGCGATCCTCCACCGTGGGGACGTGAACCTGGGTACATCGTGTGCCAATCTCGATCCCGGAATCTCTAGTCGTTGCTCTTCCCCCGATCCTAAGTCCTTCATCTAGGACATTTGTCGAGTTAACCCCTCGTCACTAGTCGCCCTCTTAAACTTTGAGGTGTCCTATGCATTTATGTTTTGCTCTCTTTGAAGGATAAGCTGAAAACCATTTGTATGTTTTTCCTTATGATTTGAACACACGTTTGACTTTCATTGTTTCATTATCATGATCTTTTGTTTGTGTTCATTTGCATGTTTACAACATGGTTGCTAAGTTCTTATTGTCTAGATTATATCTTCATGCCCATGTTTTAAGTTCTTATGATCCCAGCTCACAATGCTTACATATATGATCAAGATTGTGTAGGTGCATGTCACCTCAAAAATTATTCTTTTGTTATCACTTACCTACTCGAGGACGAGCAGGAGTTAAGCTTGGGGATGCTTGATATGTCTCAAACGTATCTATAATTTTTGATGCTCCATGCTTGTTTTTACACCATTTGCCTATTGTTTCGTTACACTTAGTGGCACTTTTATGCATTTTCCGGAACTAACCTATTAACAAGCGCCACAGTGCCAGTTTCCTGTTTTCTGTTGTTTTTGTGTTTCAGAAGTGATACACAGGAAATATTCTCGGAATTGGACGAAACAAGTTCCTGAAGTCTTATTTTCCCCGGAAGCTTCCAGAGATCCGAAGAAGTGTCGGAGGGGGCCACCAGGGCCCCACACGCGTGGGTGGCGCGGCCAGCCCCCTGGCCGCGCCGGGCCCACGTGAGGGCACCTGGCCCCTCCTCTGACATCGTCCCTTCGCCTATAAAGACCCCCCGACGGAAAAAACCTAAGTACCCGATCAGATTTCCAGAACACATCGCGATCCGCCGCCACCGTCGACCCGAAGATCGGGAGGGTCCAGAAGCTCTTCCCGGCACCCTGCCGGAGAGGGGAATCGCCACCGGAGGTCTTCTTCATCGCCATGCTTGCCTCCGGAGCGATGAGTGAGTAGTCTACCTTGGACTATGGGTCCATAGCAGTAGCTAGATGGTTGTCTTCTCCACCATGTGCTTCATGTTTAGATCTCATGAGCTGCCCTACATGATTGAGATCACCGTTATGTAATTCTATGATGTTGGTTTGTTGGGATCCGATGAATATTGGTGTTTATGATTAAGTTGCTGTACTGAATTATATCTTTTGTTATCTCTATGTTGTTTATGATCTTGCATGCTCTCCGTTGTTAGTGGCTATCTTGGCCGAGTAGTTGCTAGTGACTCCAAGAGGGGGTATTTATGCTCGATAGTGGGTTCATGTCTCTATTTCACCTGGGGGAGTGACAGAAACCTCTAAGGTGGTAGATGTGATGTTGCTACTAGGGAGAAAACAACATTCATATGCTCAAGGGCATATGCTTTGTTTACATTACACACTTTGCTTAATGCAATTATCTGTTGTTCGCAACTTAATACTACTCGGGTGTTCGGATTGATATCCCCGGGAGTGGATTATTAGTCATAGATGCAGTTGGATGGCGGTCTATGTATTTTGTTGTAATGCCTAGAGTAAATCTCATAGTGATCTTCTTGACATATCACGTTTATCTTTATTCTATCAATTGCCCAACTGTAATTTGTTTACCCAGCATGTTTTATCTATGGAGAGACACCACTAGTGAACTGTGGACCCCGGTCCTATTTCCATCATATTGCTATCACCTGTTTACTTTACTCGTACTGTTTACTTTACTCGCATACTATATTGTTTTCCACTCGATACGCTCATAATCTTTGTTTCAAGCAAACCGGTGAGATTAACAACCTCATCGCAAGTTGGGAACAAAGTACTTGGTTGTGTGTGTGCAGGTTCCATATCACCTTCAGTCGTCGCCGTCTCTCCTCTCCTGATCGATAAACCTTGGTTTCTTAACTGAGGGAAAACTAGCCGCTACACTCATCATACCTTCCTCTTGGGGTTCCCAACGGGCTGGTCATTCACCACGCACAAGGACTTACTGCTCCCTCGCCAACTAGGCGCTAGCTTCTTTTCTGGCGCCATCACCGAGTAGCAGAAATCTCTATCGATTTTTCTCCACTGCGACCCATCAGCGGGGTGTCTCAATATCTCGTCACTCTTACGGTCTTCTTTGTGTCACCTCAACAACTTGGCATGCTCTTTGTTTCTGAACAAACGTTTCAACCGTGGTATTATAGGTGCATACCGCATCACCTTGGTAGGAACCCTCTTCCTGGGGCGCTCGCCCTCAACATCACCAGGGTCATCTCGTCTGATCTTATACCGAAATGCACTGCACACCAGGCATGCATTCAAATTCGCGTACTCACCGCGGTAGAGAATACAGTCATTAATGCATGCATGTATCTTCTGCACCTCCAATCCTAGAGGGCAGACAATCTTCTTTGCTTCATACGTACTGGCGGGCAATTCGTTATCCTTTGGAAGCATCTTCTTCACAATTTTTAGCAACTTTTCAAATCTCTTGTCAGATAAACCACTCTCTGCTTTCCATTGCAGCAATTCCTGCGTGCTTCCTAGCTTTTTCTGGCCGTCTTCGCAATTTGGGTATAAATTCTTTTTGTGATCATCTAACATGCGTTCCAACTTCTCCCTCTCCTTTTCATAGTCAATCTGTGCATCAACAATGACCTGACCAAGATCATCAGCGGGCATATCTGATGCCCATTCTTCACCTTCTTCTTCTTTATTATCTTCTATTGCGGTATCGGTGGTTTCAGGGAACTCATGATAGTTGTCATCATTCTTTTCTTCATCGTTGTCTTCTATCATAACCCCTCTCTCCCCATGCTTGGTCCAACAATTATAGCCGGACATGAAACCGAACTGGAACAGGTGGATGTGAAGGGTCTTTGTGGAGGGGTAATCCTTCTCATTTCGACAAACACCGCATGGACAACACATAAATCCATTCCGCTTGGTTACCTCAGCCACATTGAGAAAAGAATGCACGCCTTTAATGAAATCTCCAGAGCGTCAATCGGCGTACATCCATGCTCGGCTTATCTGCATTATATAAGTATATATCAAACGCAAATCAAATATACAATTTCTATTTCTATCTCTAATTTTGTTTATATGTCCATTTCTATATCTTTAATTTTATTTCTATCACTATTTCTATTTCTATCTCTATTTCTATCTCTATTTCTATCACTATTTTTATTTCTATCTCTATTTCTATTATCTATATATTTCTATCTCAATTTCTAATTCTATCTCTATTTCTATCACTATTTTTATTTTTATTTCTATCTCTATTTCTATTTCTATCTCTATTTCTATCACCATTTTTATTTCTATCTCAATTTCTATTTTCTATTTCTATTTCTATCGCTATTTCTATTTCTATCTCTATTTCTATGTCTATGTCTATTTCTATCATTATTTTTAATTCTATCTCTATCTCTCTATCTTTATTTTTATTTTCTATTTTATATTTCTATCTATATCTCTATCTCTACCTCTATTTCTACCTCTATCTTCATCTACTTCTACACGTAATCAAATAAACATCTAAATAATTGCTTCCATGAAAAATTCACAAATCTCTCTACTTCTAGAGCATTAAATGAGCTAAATTACCAATGAAAGACAAAAGCTTAAAGTTTCTCACCTTTTAGTCCACTTAGATTGAAGTGGGGACACCAATTTGTAACAAAAAATGGTGATCAAAGAGGATGAACTAGAGCTAGCTTGTTGCATGAAGAACACTTGTAGAGTGGAGAGGGGGAGTGGCTGACTCGGGGAGGAAGAATGAGATTTTTTATATAGAGAACTCATTAGTCCCGGTTGGTAATAGCAACCGGGACTAAAGGCTGAGTCTTTAGTCCCGGTTGGTATCACCAACCGGGACTAATGAGCCTGGCAACGGCCGGATTCGACTCCAGACACATTAATCCCGGTTCGTAATACGAACCGGGACTAAAGGTTCAAAACGAACCGGGACTAATGGATTCTGGGATCATGCGGTCGAAAAAGCGGTGGGGCCCAGGGCACCAGTCCCGGTTCAAAGAGCAACCGGGACTAATGCCCCAGGATATTAGACCCGTTTTCTACTAGTGTTAATAGATTCACCTCCGGTCGCTCCAATCGTGAAAGAAAGCCCGCCACTATACTTTTGGTAAGCTTCAGGCCAAAGCTAACACTACTAAAGCTAAAAAGGAGGAAGATATAAACACTTGCGAGTTTTAGCCTTGCTTTTTTTCTTTCTAGAGCCAAGAAGCGATGAGGGATTGAGAGCTGTGTGCACTGCATTACAAGTTTGTCAAACCATTATTTTGTACTAAAGAACTTCGTTTTCTAATGGAACAGAAGTGTCAAACTATCGGAGGAAGTGACGGGCCGGAGTATTATGTTCTTGCGTAGATTGTACGAGACTAGGAGATTTAATTTTTTTATATGAAAGAGTCCTTCCATCACTACAGTTTGCTATCTATTTACAATATGATCATCGTGCTTCGGATATTGTTGGTGATTGTTGTCAACAGTATTTTTGTTATGCCATGTAAAATCGTTTCAGTATGCATTTGGAGTGGATTAATATATTATTTTTTGTTATTTATTTCAAACAAATAAAGAAGACATTTCAAAAAGCGTGAAGGCAGTATTAGAGTACATAATCTATATCTATCTTCTATATCTATATCTATATCTATACTACTATTAAACAAGCAAACATAAATTTTCTTAAGTCCACCCCAAAATTGTACCTAGACTGATTAGCACCGCTGTCCCGCTTGGTTAGATCTAATGGCAAAAATTATTCTAATCGGATGCATGCGTGAGTTTAGCAATTAAGTTGGCAGAACACGGCTGCGGCAGACGAAAATCTTCCGTGTAGTCCGCCCCCGATGGAAACGCCCCTGCCCCCCGCCATATAAAAATCTATACGCCATTAAGGAGACCTAGCATCATTAGCTCACTCCAGATCTGTTACGGAAGAGAGGGTTAGATCAGCAAACCTGGTAGGAATACTCCTTCGGGCCTCGGCCGGTCGTCATCTCTCCGGGGGACAGGGAGACGAAGCAGGTGTCCTCAGCCGGAGAACCGCCCATCAGCCAAGCGTACGTATATCTATCCCCTGTTCCCTCTTAGGCTTTGTTCGGTTAATCCACCTCCCAAGTGGATTGGAGTGGTTTGAAGAGAATTAGAGGGGATTTTGACTTAATTGGGATCCAATCCCCCTCAATACACGTCAATCCACTTGAATCCCTAGCAAACCGAACGGGCCCTTACTCTGCACATCATGTCCGTGGAAAAGAGGGAGTATGGATCTGCACTACCATGACATAGTCGGATTCGCAAACCAAGATCTCGTCTGCCTCCCTCAGATCCATCAGCCTTGCCAATGGCGGCTCGCTTGCTAAAACAAATCCCGTTCTTGTAGGCTACTTCATTGGCCGTCCAGCTCCAGATTACGGCGACGAAAGCCCTCCCCCGGGTAAGTTCGCCTAACTATTTCGATTATGGCGGCTACGCTTGCTAAAACAAATCCCGTGCTTGTAGGAAACAACTTCATTGGCCGTCTGATTGCGAATTACGGCGACGAAAGCCCTCCTCAGCCGGAGAAGCGCCCATCAGCCATGAATTATCCTCCAGCTGGTAAGTATATCCATCCCCTGTTTCCCCCTTACTCTGCACATCATGTCCGTGGAAAAGAGGGAGTATGGATCTGCACTACCATGACATAGTCGGATTCGCAAACCAAGATCTCGTCTGCCTCCCTCAGTTTCATCAGCCTTGCCAATGGCGGCTACGCTTGCTAAAACAAATCCCGTGCTTGTAGGCTACTTCGTTGGCCATCCAGCTCTAGATTACGGCGACAAAAGACCTCCTCCGGGTAAGTTTCATCAGCCTTGCCAATGGCGGCTACGCTTGCTAAAACAAATCACGTGCTTGTAGGCTACTTCGTTGGCCATCCAGCTCTAGATTACGGCGACAAAAGACCTCCTCCGGGTAAGTTTGCCTAACGATTTCAATTATTTTATGTAACACATAACGCTCGACTGGGGACATGATTTTTGTTAGTAAATCTCTCTTCGTGCAGCCAGGAGCGACGATGTCGACAATGACTTTCCGGGTGGTAAGTAATCATCCGCTTTCTCCTTACACCTCTCCGGGTGGTCAACTCATCTGTAATGTTATTTACCAGTGGAAAAAGTGGAGTATTTTTTAGAACTAGGAATGCAACTAGGTTATGGTAAAAAAACAGGTATTTTTTATTGGTGGCGCGACTTTAAAATTTTAATGTATTTTATTGATCGAAGTAGGGTCGGATAGTACCCTAATAGTGACCCACTTTCAACTCTGATTAGAAGTGTTACCATTAATTAGATGAGATACTGATTCCCAAACTAAGATCTCGTCTGCCTCCCTTAGTTCCATCAACCTTGCCAATGCTGGTTACTCTTGCTAAAACTAATCTCTTGCTTGTGTGTGACTGTAGACTACTTCATTGGCCGTCAAGCAAAATCTGACAGCAAAAGCCCTCCTTCGTGTAAGTTCGCCTAACGATTTCAATTATTTTATGTAACACATAACGCTCGACTGGGGACATGATTTTTGTTAGTAAATCTCTCTTCGTGCAGCCAGGAGCGACGATTTGGACAATGCCTTTCCGGGTGGTAAGTAATCATCCGCTTTCTCCTTACACCTCTCCTGGTGAATGTTTGGTCAACTCATCTAAAATGCTATTTACCACTGGAAAAAATGAAGTATTGTTTAGAACTAGGGATGCAACTAGGTCGTCGTTATAGTGAAAAGAATAGTATTTTCGATAGGTGGTGCGACTTTAAAATTTTAACTCATTTTATCGATCTAAGTAAGGTCGGATAGTACCCTACTAGTGACCCACCACTTTCAACTCTGATTGGAAGTGTTACCATGAGATGAGATACTGATTCCCAAACTAAGATCTCGTTTGCCTCCCTTAGTTCCATCAACCTTGCCAATGCTGGTTACTCTTGCTAAAACTAATCTCTTGCTTGTGTGTGACTGTAGACTACTCCATTGGCCGTCAAGCAGACTACTTCGTTCGCTTTCAAGCAAAATCTGACAGCAAAAGCCCTCCTTTGGGTAAGTTCGCCCAACGATTTCAATTATTTTATGTAACACATAACGCTCGACTGGGGACATGATTTTTGTTAGTAAATCTCTCTTCGTGCAGCCAGGAGCGACGATGTGGACAATGCCTTTCCGGGTGGTAAGTAATCATCCGCTTTCTCCTTACACCTCTCCTGGTGAATGTTTGGTCAACTCATCTAAAATGCTATTTACCACTGGAAAAAATGAAGTATTGTTTAGAACTAGGGATGCAACTAGGTCGTCGTTATAGTGAAAAGAATAGTATTTTCGATAGGTGGTGCGACTTTAAAATTTTAACTCATTTTATCGATCTAAGTAGGGTCGGATAGTACCCTACTAGTGACCCACCACTTTCAACTCTGATTGGAAGTGTTACCATGAGATGAGATACTGATTCCCAAACTAAGATCTCGTCTGCCTCCCTTAGTTCCATCAACCTTGCCAATGCTGGTTACTCTTGCTAAAACTAATCTCTTGCTTGTGTGTGACTGTAGACTACTCCATTGGCCGTCAAGCAGACTACTTCGTTCGCTTTCAAGCAAAATCTGACAGCAAAAGACCTCCTTCGGGTAAGTTCGCCTAACGATTTCAATTATTTTATGTAACACATAACGCTCGACTGGGGACATGATTTTTGTTAGTAAATCTCTCTTCGTGCAGCCAGGAGCGACGATGTGGACAATGCCTTTCCGGGTGGTAAGTAATCATCCGCTTTCTCCTTACACCTCTCCTGGTGAATGTTTGGTCAACTCATCTAAAATGCTATTTACCACTGGAAAAAATGAAGTATTGTTTAGAACTAGGGATGCAACTAGGTCGTCGTTATAGTGAAAAGAATAGTATTTTCGATAGGTGGTGCGACTTTAAAATTTTAACTCATTTTATCGATCTAAGTAGGGTCGGATAGTACCCTACTAGTGACCCACCACTTTCAACTCTGATTGGAAGTGTTACCATGAGATGAGATACTGATTCCCAAACTAAGATCTCGTCTGCCTCCCTTAGTTCCATCAACCTTGCCAATGCTGGTTACTCTTGCTAAAACTAATCTCTTGCTTGTGTGTGACTGTAGACTACTCCATTGGCCGTCAAGCAGACTACTTCGTTCGCTTTCAAGCAAAATCTGACAGCAAAAGACCTCCTTCGGGTAAGTTCGCCTAACGATTTCAATTATTTTATGTAACACATAACGCTCGACTGGGGACATGATTTTTGTTAGTAAATCTCTCTTCGTGCAGCCAGGAGCGACGATGTGGACAATGCCTTTCCGGGTGGTAAGTAATCATCCGCTTTCTCCTTACACCTCTCCTGGTGAATGTTTGGTCAACTCATCTAAAATGCTATTTACCACTGGAAAAAATGAAGTATTGTTTAGAACTAGGGATGCAACTAGGTCGTCGTTATAGTGAAAAGAATAGTATTTTTGATAGGTGGTGCGACTTTAAAATTTTAACTCATTTTATCGATCTAAGTAGGGTCGGATAGTACCCTACTAGTGACCCACCACTTTCAACTCTGATTGGAAGTGTTACCATGAGATGAGATACTGATTCCCAAACTAAGATCTCGTCTGCCTCCCTTAGTTCCATCAACCTTGCCAATGCTGGTTACTCTTGCTAAAACTAATCTCTTGCTTGTGTGTGACTGTAGACTACTTCATTGGCCGTCAAGCTAAAATCTGACAGCAAAAGCCCTCCTTCGGGTAAGTTCGCCTAACGATTTCAATTATTTTATGTAACACATAACGCTCGACTGGGGACATGATTTTTGTTAGTAAATCTCTCTTCGTGCAGCCAGGAGCGACGATGTGGACAATGCCTTTCCGGGTGGTAAGTAATCATCCGCTTTCTCCTTACACCTCTCCTGGTGAATGTTTGGTCAACTCATCTAAAATGCTATTTACCACTGGAAAAAATGAAGTATTGTTTAGAACTAGGGATGCAACTAGGTCGTCGTTATAGTGAAAAGAATAGTATTTTCGATAGGTGGTGCGACTTTAAAATTTTAACTCATTTTATCGATCTAAGTAAGGTCGGATAGTACCCTACTAGTGACCCACCACTTTCAACTCTGATTGGAAGTGTTACCATGAGATGAGATACTGATTCCCAAACTAAGATCTCGTTTGCCTCCCTTAGTTCCATCAACCTTGCCAATGCTGGTTACTCTTGCTAAAACTAATCTCTTGCTTGTGTGTGACTGTAGACTACTCCATTGGCCGTCAAGCAGACTACTTCGTTCGCTTTCAAGCAAAATCTGACAGCAAAAGCCCTCCTTTGGGTAAGTTCGCCCAACGATTTCAATTATTTTATGTAACACATAACGCTCGACTGGGGACATGATTTTTGTTAGTAAATCTCTCTTCGTGCAGCCAGGAGCGACGATGTGGACAATGCCTTTCCGGGTGGTAAGTAATCATCCGCTTTCTCCTTACACCTCTCCTGGTGAATGTTTGGTCAACTCATCTAAAATGCTATTTACCACTGGAAAAAATGAAGTATTGTTTAGAACTAGGGATGCAACTAGGTCGTCGTTATAGTGAAAAGAATAGTATTTTCGATAGGTGGTGCGACTTTAAAATTTTAACTCATTTTATCGATCTAAGTAGGGTCGGATAGTACCCTACTAGTGACCCACCACTTTCAACTCTGATTGGAAGTGTTACCATGAGATGAGATACTGATTCCCAAACTAAGATCTCGTCTGCCTCCCTTAGTTCCATCAACCTTGCCAATGCTGGTTACTCTTGCTAAAACTAATCTCTTGCTTGTGTGTGACTGTAGACTACTCCATTGGCCGTCAAGCAGACTACTTCGTTCGCTTTCAAGCAAAATCTGACAGCAAAAGACCTCCTTCGGGTAAGTTCGCCTAACGATTTCAATTATTTTATGTAACACATAACGCTCGACTGGGGACATGATTTTTGTTAGTAAATCTCTCTTCGTGCAGCCAGGAGCGACGATGTGGACAATGCCTTTCCGGGTGGTAAGTAATCATCCGCTTTCTCCTTACACCTCTCCTGGTGAATGTTTGGTCAACTCATCTAAAATGCTATTTACCACTGGAAAAAATGAAGTATTGTTTAGAACTAGGGATGCAACTAGGTCGTCGTTATAGTGAAAAGAATAGTATTTTTGATAGGTGGTGCGACTTTAAAATTTTAACTCATTTTATCGATCTAAGTAGGGTCGGATAGTACCCTACTAGTGACCCACCACTTTCAACTCTGATTGGAAGTGTTACCATGAGATGAGATACTGATTCCCAAACTAAGATCTCGTCTGCCTCCCTTAGTTCCATCAACCTTGCCAATGCTGGTTACTCTTGCTAAAACTAATCTCTTGCTTGTGTGTGACTGTAGACTACTTCATTGGCCGTCAAGCAAAATCTGACAGCAAAAGCCCTCCTTCGGGTAAGTTCGCCTAACGATTTCAATTATTTTATGTAACACATAACGCTCGACTGGGGACATGATTTTTGTTAGTAAATCTCTCTTCGTGCAGCCAGGAGCGACGATGTGGACAATGCCTTTCCGGGTGGTAAGTAATCATCCGCTTTCTCCTTACACCTCTCCTGGTGAATGTTTGGTCAACTCATCTAAAATGCTATTTACCACTGGAAAAAATGAAGTATTGTTTATAACTAGGGATGCAACTAGGTCGTCGTTATAGTGAAAAGAATAGTATTTTCGATAGGTGGTGCGACTTTAAAATTTTAACTCATTTTATCGATCTAAGTAGGGTCGGATAGTACCCTACTAGTGACCCACCACTTTCAACTCTGATTGGAAGTGTTACCATGAGATGAGATACTGATTCCCAAACTAAGATCTCGTCTGCCTCCCTCAGTTCCATCAACATTGCCAATGGCAGCCACTCTTGCTAAAATTAATCTCTTGCTTGCGTGTGACTGTAGACTACTTTGTTCCCCGTCCGCCAGATTCGTAGTACGAAAGCACTCTTTCACTTATGTACGTGCGCCCAAAACTTTTGATTATATTACACACACACTTTCATCTCTATTTATAAGTTACCATTATATGAGATGTCGTTATTCCCAAACAAAGATCTGGCCTTCCACCGTCGCTTCCGTGACTACGTCAACCTGGCCAATATCGTCTACTTTTGCTAAAACAAATCTCGTGCTTATCTGTGACTCCTAGCAAATTCTGACAATGAAAGCACTCCTCCGGGCAAATTCGCCCAATGCTTTTTTTTTTGCGAACTCATCAGGAGCTTCATTACTTACATAGTGAGATTACAATCGTTAACTAGGATCTGATCTAAGAAGGGCGGTGTGTAGTTGACCCACAAGCACCTTCATCTAACACACTGGGACATGATTTTTGTTAGTAAATCTTTCTTCGTGCAGCCTACACTGATGTGTCCGATGATGAAGGACGACCGCAGCCCGAAGTTGAACCTACTACGTCTGAGGAAGTAAACGCTCCTGGTTGTAAGTGCATTCACAGCATCACAGTTATGTTACGTATTATTTGGACTGGGAAATGTTTTTTGTTAGTAAATTCCTGTATGTGTTCTCTTGCTTAGACCGCCTGGCAATCAAACAGCAGAATCTGGCAACGCCGCCGCCTGGACCAAGCTTCTTCTCCAAATGGTATGACAGCTATAATATATATCTGTGCAAATAGTTGGATCCCTAATATTTTGTTATTGTCGTGACTCATGGGGCATATAAAGAGGTACACGGGAGATAGACTTTGGAGTACAAAAAAGCTCTAGAATCCTAGTCACACTCTACATGCATATGTATTCTAATATTCTTCCTCAGTCGTAGCGGGAGTGAAGCGGACGATTGTGACTGGATTTAAGGTCTCTCCCTTTCTTCGTCTTCTATTCTATGCCATTATCAACTGCGCCTCTGATGAACGGGTCTGGCAGCTAGGGCGGTGACTGCGTTCCTTCCGGTGCCTCTTCTCTCTTTCCTCCTGCAGTTACAGCAGGAGTGTTGTTAACACAATTTACTATGCGGACGCTGTAAACTAGAGTTGCCGTCGATGAGTTGTTGTAGACATTGCCGTTAATGTTGATGTCAAGATAGCCGTGGTCGAGGTAGTCGTGGTCATTGTAGTCAGTGTCGCAGGAGGCGCAAAACATTGCATGATTTTTTCTTCTTTTGTTTGCACGGAGCTGCAGTTATGCTTTTTTGAGACGACATTTTGCACCTTGAAAGGTACCGTCGGGGGCAACGTTTGGCACCATGACAGGTACCTTCGCGGGCGCCTTGCAGATGTCAGAGGACACGGTCGTAGATGAGACCATCAGTGTTGTTGCCAAGACTTGAGGAAGCCCACCACACACACGATTTTACCAGAACCGTGAGTGCCATGTAGCGCTATTATAATTGTGATGACGATTTGTTGATGCAGTCTTAGCCATTGGATGTGGTTGATGCCGTTGTCGGTGTCTTGTTATGTCGTCTTGCAGTAGCACTATCAGAGGGCGGGTGACCATTATATGGATAATGTCATGTGGTGGCGACAGTGTGTTAACAAAGATATTGTTGAAGACCACATTGATGTAGATCTTGGAGATGAAGGTGTTGGTGATTAAGAAGCATGCATGAAGTAGTGTGTCACTTGAATAGTTGATTATTGGTGCTAAGGGTAGATGGAAGGCTACGGGAGAGGGACATATTACATGACAAAGGTCTATGGGCATATATGGACAAGCAACTAACAAACGTGACAAGAAAAATATGCAGAAGATATCCATCCGGTCAAGTTTGCATGGAAGAACTTTTAGGTCAAAGTTTGAGGAGAGGCTTGATACATGGATGGCAAAGTGCTGGAGTGTGTCTTGATGGATCATGTACCAAAAGGCGTCCAATAGTGTATGACAGTGTTTGGGCTGATATTACGCAAGGTGGATCATGGTTGCAGTTAGATAGTTTGGCCGGGTCAGACTAGACAGTCCAACGGAACATAAGATGGTGAAGATCGGCGAAGATCAATGACATAGGAGCGTGATGGCTGATGTTGTCTAAATTATGCGGCATGGAAACTCGTGGCGCATAAGTGAGGGATGCATATGCTTTGACATGGCGATAGCGCGGAGTTGATTTAAGTGGCCTACGCATGAGAGCTTGAAGTCAACGGGGTGCAGGTGGACTCATCGTATCCATGGAGTTGTGCTAAAGGTAGATTTGCAGTCTAACTGAAGATTCCACTCGGCTGATAGAGGGCCTACGGTGTAAGTGCACGGAGAATCGAAGCGTAGTAAACGGAATATGAGAAGCGTGTTGGCTCAAACTGGAGCTCAGCGTTTGAGGGATGCATGGAACTCAACATCGGTTGGGTATGACTTGTGGTTATCTGTAGTGGGGCCTGAGGTGGTGTGGGTTCTTGAACAAGTAGATCTTGGCCAAGATCATAGATACTCACTGCGGTAATAGAGGCGAGGCGTGCGGTAAGCACGGGATAGAAAGACACAGACTAGGGTACTTGAGGCTGGACATGTTGTGTAACAAGTGTGCAGGGATACTGAAGCAGTGTTGGCGAGTACCAAATTCAGGTTGGTTAAAATATCTATTGGGCTTGACATCAACTGATGGACATGCAGTCGGCCATAGGGAATCTACGAATGTGGTGATGAGAAAACTGTGGATTAACGCGAAGTAAATCAAGGGCGACAGTGAAATTTCTTCAAGTTGGAAGCACTTTCATGCAGCAGTGATCATTGTGTGATTGTGTTGAACAGGAAGAAGGAACTATAGTTGCAAGTGGAGGCACATAAAGTTTAGGAGCTCATTGAAGACAACCAAGTCCAGAGTACATAGAAGCTTGATGTTTAGATGAATTCAAGTTGGTGGAAGCTATTCGCCAAGGTAGCGTTTATTGTGTTTGTGTCAAATAATATTGTTTATGAGTTGTGTTACGTGTAAATTTAAGTTATATTAGGTATAGATAGGATGCAAGTAAGATCTGAGTCAAACTCTTAGAGCCTTGGCCTCCTATATAATATGGGGTGCCACACGTTATAACCTATGACGACTCGATACCAGCACACACGCAAGGGGAGCCGACGTCTTGTGTCGGTGCCCAAGGCGGCCATTTTTAAATGCATTTAATATGCACCTATTATGAAAAATGCATATTAAATACATTTAAAATGTAAAACAAATTCAGATAAAAACTGGCAAGAGTACATCTGAACATTCTATGTTAAGACGTTTTTGTGGCTTGTGTAAAAAAATGTCACATAAACAACAATTTTGGAGCACACCGAAAATTGCATTTTTTTACATCGGCCACAAAAATATCCTATTCTCGCGAAACTTGGCCATTGAACATAAAATATCTAGAAGTTCACCATAAAAAAATTCTGGAATATTTAAAAACATTATAAAATATAATTTTTAGTCAGTGAGTACGTCTATAAAAAAAATATCCATCACGAGCCAAAGTGGATGTGGGGTGAAGACATTTTTTTAGAGCTTGCGCACAGTTGTTATGCTGCAGCAGATAAACTTATATCAAGTATGAATGCTTACCCTGTATCAATGAACTTTACTGTAATCAGGATGGACATAAGATCTTTATCTAATGTCCTGGAGCATATTATACTTGATGAAAGTGCGGAGCCGACGAACCTGCCGTTAGCACTTTTACAGGATATCACGGATGATTTCGCTGATGAGTGACAAATTGGTCGTGGTGGATTTGGAGTCGTTTACAAGGTAATATAAACGTAGGTTCCTGAATCGTAGAAGTTTTTTACAGTAGTGCTGAACTTGATCCAAAACTCTTGTTGTTCTAACAAGATAAGTTAAACAGGGAGATCTTCGAAATGGGAGTGTTGCTATTAAAAGGCTTTTGAACAGCCATACAATCGAAGAGGAGCCATTTTATCGTGAGGCTTCTCTGATTAGTGTTAAACACCAAAATATAGTACGGTTCTTGGGCTATTGTGCTAATACAGAGAGTAAGGCAATGATACATCCAGAATCAGGTAGTACTTTGAAGTATGTTTTTGCGGAGATAAGGGAAAGATTACTCTGTTTCGAGTATATCAATAATGGAAGCCTTGACAAATATCTTACTGGTACAAAAATGCACCTGTGTGGTGAAGTTCCTCTCTTTATTTAATTTTCCGTCATATTTTTTACCTATTCATTTGTTTTTTTACTTATGTAGATGAACTAAGGGGACTTGAGTGGCATACACGCTACCAAATTATTCGAGGAATTTGCAATGGTCTGGTTTATCTTCACAAGGAAAAGGGTATTATTCACAGGGATATGAAACCTGCGAATATATTAATTGATGATCTTATGATACCAAAAATTACAGATTTTGGTATATCAAAACTACTTGAAGGAGCAACACATGCTGTCACTAGTAACTCCACAGGATCATTGTAAGCTTGCATACAAAGAACCCAATTTTTCTGTCTCATGTTTATAATGTTTTCTTGATGCAATACCTCGTATAACATGACTGAATAACGTGCTTTCATGAAGTGGATATTGTGCTCCGGAATTCATAAACCGTGGTGTGGTGTCAATAAAGTCAGACATATACAGTCTCGGTGTTATAATTACAGAGCTCATGACTGGATGTAAGGACGACCCCGACAATAAGCATGTAAGAACAATTTAACTCATTGTCGTCAATATTAACTGCTTTTCACTGTTTCTTCGATGTACTTTGTGTACAATCGTTATGGATGCCACATATAGTCTTATTATATTTTATATCCTTACTCCAAACTGTTCCATACGGCTATTTATATCTAGTAATACTTTAGAACAAGATTGTTACTATTTAATGAGAGTTGGTGATGCTCCGTCGTTTGCTAAACACGGAAACATATAACGTTGGATAAATCTTGAATCTGATCTCACAAATTCACAACAAAAAAAGTCAAGATAAAAGACCACCACACAAACCCCCAAAATCAAGTATTATATGCACAATCAAAGGGTTAATTAATTATCTTTCCTACAGCATGTGCAACGGAATTATTTTCCCAGTACATACAACAAAATATACTTTGTCCTTCTCAGTTTATAAGGCTTGCACGTGCATCTAGATCGGTAATTTGACCAATTTAGTATGCAGTAAATATTATAAAAAATATATCACTAGAAATTTTAGATGTTCTATTTTTAATAGTATAATTTTTGTACTAAATAATTTATTTTATGCAAGTCAAATTGACTATCTAGATACATGTGCAAGCCTTATAAACTGAGGAGGAAGTATTTAAAGACGAAATTAACTAAGGTGATATAGTGCAGAGATTTTATGCGGTACAGTATATTAAATTATTCCCACCTTTGGCATATACATGTAGTCCACCGGAAGTGATGTGCATATACATGTGATCTGTGTACGATGCCTGATCGAGTGGACTACTTTCCTTTGGCCTGCTACGTCCAAGGCCCATATGCATTATCGTACGGGGATCGTACAGGATATGTCTATATGCATAGCAGGCTTTTATTACCACGGATCATGTACATAATTGTGACATTATTATTAGTAGCACGAATACCCGTGCATTGCAACAGAAATGATAAACTTCTGATCAAAAAACGTCGGCATGATCCAAAGTTGATCGACCCTCAACTTTACCCTCACTTTGTCCTTCCCTCCTAATACTTAATCATTTTCATGGCCCGATGAACAGACCCCCACCCCTGTGTTGCCCTCCACTGGCGACACGGGAGGAACCCTAACCGTCGCCGCTTCTAGCGGCCTCCACCCACCCTCCCCCGCATCGCCGCCGTCGGAGAGGCCGCTGGCTAAGCCGTGCGCGCCCCACGGAAGGTGGCGGCTGGGCATTTTCTCTCCTGGCAAGTGGGAGCACTCACGGCGGAGTGGCGGTTGAGCGTGGCGGCTGCGGGCGGCGCGAAGACGGGGCTGGTCCAGGAGGGCGCCGGGCGGCGCGGTGCTGCTGGAGGCGTGGGCGTCGGTCGGCTTGTGCCAGGCAGCGGCCCCAGGACGGTTTGCGGCATGAAGTCGCGGTGCAAGGTGCTGCAGTGGAGGCCCTGTGAGGGGCGCAAGCGTTTGGCGCAGTGGCAGCCTCGCCACCATGGCCGTGGTTTCTTCCCAGCCAAATCGAGATCTGGCTGGTCCTCTTCCTTGGGCGGGCGTGAAGACTACTTTGAGGGCATTGCGGGGCGATTGAGGCGATGGTGCAGGACGTGAGCATGATGGAAAGCGATGAAAAGCGGATGTTAAGCCTCCCATCTAGCCACCACTAGCTAGGTGAAGTGATGAAAATCCAGTTTAGTCTTCAATGAAGAATAAAACCAAGAGATAATAGAATGTGAGAAAGTTGAAGAAAAAAGCTAAATCAAATGCCAGACCTGCCTACAAGGTTGTGAAGACCATATCTACTATATTGTCTTCTTCAAGATGTGGTTCCACCACATTTGCTGAGATTGCTCTAATTCCAAGCTTTCGTGGCTCAAATCTTGTTGTTGCATTTAAGATACTTCTGTATCTTGATGTATGTGGTCCTTTAGTTCTTAACTGCCTGGGAGAACACATATATATCCCCTTCGTCTTGCTAAACCTCCAGAAGCCTTCCCATGATCGCTAATTGCACTATCTGTCTTCATCTTAGTCCATTCTTTTCCCACGGCTTTCTAGAGTTCCGGTGCATTGACCGATATTGCTTCCATAAACATAGTAGCTAAATAACCCCACCGTCTTACATAAGGTATGTATCGCACAATAGTTTGGTTTTCAGCGTTTCCTGTGTAAATAGACTAATATAGGTTCACAACTATCTTCGTTTACTAATATATCATTAAAATTGTGATTTGTGGAGAAATTTACTGCAGGAAGGTTTTGATACTTAAAACCTAGTAATAGTTGGTGTTGTTTGGATTCTTTGGGCAGTTTTTTCTTTTTGTTTTGGCGAAATTTTGCAAGATCGTCATAACTCGACCTTTGTGAAATGATATAGGTACTGAGAAGGTGGAGGTACAGGTGGAATAAATCAGGGAAGTACCCAATACTGGGATATGAACAAGTAACTAAATGCATCGAAATTGCGTTAAGGTGCCTGTCAGACTCCCCAAAGAGAAGACCTTATGCTTGGGATATAGTTAATATGCTCAATGAATTAGAAAGTACAAACCAGCACATCAACGGTGCCAGTGAATCTCCAGCTGCCCCGGTATTCTCCATAATCTCACTGCGCATGGCACTGTTAGCTTAGACAGATACTTATGCATGTATCGTATCCAATGTTTTCATGCAGATAAGCCCTTACCCATGGGAGCTGCTTGAGCTTGACAAGCTCGAGCTAAAATTCCCCTTCGAGATAAACAAGCAGATACCATGCTCACTAGAGCTGACCAACGTAACAGATGGTTACGTTGCCTTCGACGTCGAATTATCAGGCGTACTTCAGTACTGCGTAGAGCCGGTCAAAGGTGTTTTGCCACCACGATCCAGGTGCAATGTCGTGGTAACACTGCAACCACGGGAGAGAGCACCGCACGCTATTATGTGCAAGGACGAGTTGGTTATGCGGTGTGCCGCTGTGGATGAGGGTTTCGCACCTCAGGATATTACAGAAGGCATTTTCGATGGCATATCCGGTAAAATGGTCGATGAGGTGACGCTCAAGGTTGTTATTTAGTTCCATAGTTCCATTGCCCAAGGCAACTTATATGTTTCTCAAAGGGAAAAGCCAATTCACCAGACCTATTTACTTGCCACACATGAATCCGGTGTAGCTACGCACGCTTGCAAACCTTGTTGAGACTGTTGAATATTCGTGCATTGCTACGGCTCCATTATTGCTACATATATTGCAGTGATGTATAGTATATGTAGTATGCTATTGTAAAATTATAAATACCACTTTTCATTATTTAACATCATGTTTATAAAGAACAAAGCAAAAACTATATTCCTCTTTTTGTTGCTACGATGCATTGTTAATTTTTTTTTGGTAAGGTAACATTGTATTCAGTGTGCAATTGTCCGACTGCCCTGTAAGCGAGTACATACAGTCATCCGTGTTCTCTTCATGTGCTCCTCATTGTCTTCTTGTGATTACGCACCACTATTGTCGCTAATTGACCGCACACGAGATTATGAGTTTAAAGAAAATAGCTATTATAAAAAATAAAAATCTAAACATTATTTATGTAGTAAAATATTTTATAAATTGTATATGTCTACATACACAAGCTGTAGAGATGCACACGGTCCATAATAAACATCTAGGAGCATTCAATTAAATTGTACACACTTCACTCAGTCAACTATGTGTAAGAAACAACTAAAAAAACTATGTGTAAGAAAGATATGTCAAGCAGACAAAGGCGAGCGACGCATTCTCCTCACTCACTTTCCCCAATCCTTCTTCTATACGAAATCCCCACCGTGGCGCTTGATTCCTGCGGTCTATCCTGCTCCCCTGCTATCCGGCTTCCTCTCCGCCGCCAGCTTCCCTTCCAGCTCGCGGTCGAGAGGGTTGCCAAATCCTACGGGGTTCTCTCCAAGGAGTGGTGAGCACGATTGATCTGACTTCATTGTTAATTTCTGAACGGAATTCCGAGGTGTGCTTTGTTTGATGGAGTCTGACTGCAGATCGGGCGGATATCCGGAACGAGCAGCAGCGCCAAGACGCTTGGAATCGGGCCGGCCCAAATCACTCGTCTCCTGGGATCTGAACACCCAGTGAGATGCGAGTTGCAAAGGCATGACAGGCGGCACAAATCATGGCGGGGAGCGGCGGGATCAGATCGTGGAGGCGGTGGAGACCCTAGGAAGAGCCACGATGCGTGCGGTTGGAGGCGCTCGTGACGAACGGAACGCTCGCGGTGGTGGAAAAGGGAAGACAAAGTTGTTTTTTATATAGATATAAAAAACATTCGGGCTAGGTGGGATTGAAAGCGTATTTTGGTGGATTCCATACCTATAGCAATATTTTTTTTGACAGAAAACAACACTTTATTGATCACATAACATCAATACAAAGAGTCTTCTAGATAGAATCTGGTGCAGAAAAGTAAATAAAACCGAAAAGTAAATAAAACCTAGGCTAGTTGCATTACAAGACCTTGCCAGAGTATGTGCCACTTCATTCAGAGAACGTTTCTTTTGTCGAAAAGTGACAGATATAAAACTTGTCACCTTCTTCTTGATCTCACTAACCACCGTGCCCACCGAAGAACGATCAGGGTTCAATGAGAGCATGCGTTGGACTAGTGACAAACAGTCGGAAACAAAGATCACCTTGTTTTAGCCATGATCAACTGCCAGTGTATCCGCACATTGAAGTGCCAGGGCTTCGACCATCTCTGGGAGATGAAATCACATCAACGGCACTGATTGCCAACAGACACTGCCCTCCATGGTATCTGAAGACTGCTCCAACAGCCGATCGACGTTGTTCTGGGAACAAAGTAGCATCGACATTGACCAAAACCTCCCCAGGTGGCGGTGGTGTCCATCTCTCCACCTTACCGGACTCACACCTAATACTTGGTTTAGTTTTGATGCAGTGTTGAATAATCATATCAACATAGGCGATAATCTTTAGACTTGTTTGCTTCTGATCGGGATTTTGCTGGTTCTTCCTTGCATCATTCCTTGCGTCCCAAATAAACCAGCATCCAACAGCTAAGACCGTAGCCTCCATCTCTGTAGCTCTTGACAAAAAACTGAAAAACCAGAGTTTGGGTGACATGAAATCACGTCTTGCAAGCCGAAGGTTGAAGGAGGTTTTCGCAAATCGCCATACCTCCCTCGCAAAAGGGCATTGCAACAAAGCATAATCAACATCTTCTTCCTTCCCACAGAACACACACCCGAGATGGACAGGAATATTACGACGAACAAGCTAAACACCGCTTAGCAGACAATCATGTGCAAATCTCCACAAGTTAATTTTCATCTTGCCGGGCGCGGTAATTTTCCAGACAGACTTCCATTGCTTCTCCTCATTCGCAGCCGAAGATGAAGAACCTCCCCCTTGGTTGTTGCGTGATACAAAGAAGTTGTCCGTCATGGCAAGGTTGTAAGCCGACTTTACCGAATAAATACCATTCTTTGTATGAGGCCAACGTACAAAATCCTCCCCATCTTTGATAATCTGAATCTGCATGATTTGATCCGCTGTCTCTTTATCAAAAAAAGCATAAACAGTCTTGGGGATCCATGACCTTGTTTGTTCATCCATCAAGCAGTGCACAGTAGCTACAGCAGGAATCACCTTAACTGGGCGAAGCATATATGTTGGTCAATCTGGGATCCAATTATCAGACTTTATTTTCACCGTTCGGCCATCCCCAATGGCCCACTGAACATCTCTAAGAAGTAGCTCACGACCAAACAAGATACAAGTATACGAGGAAGATCGAGGCTTTGGAGCATGCCAAAAATCTATATGAGGGAAGTATCTTCCTTTCAAAACCCAACCCATAACGACATAGGTTCTGTCAGCAGCCTCCAACCTTGTCTTCCAAGCATGGCTTGGTTAAACAGGACCATGTCACGAAATCCCATCCCGCCAAGAGGTTTAGGAGCAGAAAGCCACTCCCATGATCTCCAGTGAAGTTTCTGTTTCCCATCTTCTTTGCCCCACCATTCTGTTGCAATGGTTGATCTCATCTTGTCACATTTTGCAACGGGCACTTGGAAACAACTCATAACATATGTGGGAATTTCCTGGATGACCGCCTTTAGAAAAGTTTCCTTTCCTGCTCTTGATAACGGCCGATCTGACACCCCATTAATACGCTTCCAGATCATCTCATAGAGGAAGTTAAACGTGGCCGTGGGAGAACGCCCGACCGAATTTGGCATCCCTAGATAGAAGTCATTAAGAATTTCACTCTGCACGCCAAGGTTGTCCTTCACTCTATCCTTGATCAAAGCATCACAATCATTACCAAAGAAAATCGATGATTTATCCAAATTAACTTTCTGTCCGGATCCATCACAATATGTCTTCAATGTAACTTTGAGGGCCTGCATACTCTTATCATCACTCCGAGCAAAGAAAATGCTGCCATCTGCAAATAGTAAATGTGATATTGGGGGGCTGAGTCTGTACCATTTTTGATACCATAGAGCTCACCATGGTCCTCCCTTCATTGCAGTAAACATGACAAGCCTTCAGTGCATAAGAGAAAAAGATAGGGGCTGATGCATGTAAAATGCATACATGATCTTTGCACTTTACCACTTGATATTCCACCTTATTTGCATCATATATTGGTTATATGCATGCTCTTTGATGATTATTGAGAATAATTCACATGTTCCTTAATATTATTGGATTAACCTGAGAAAACCAGAAAAGCTCTATTTAATTGTTTTTAACTTCCAGGGACCCAAACGGAGTCCAAATTACCTAAAACTTTGTGGGAGTAAGTTTTTCCATGGAACAAGACTTAGGAGCGAAGGAAGTGCATCAGGGGAGCCACGAGGGCCAAATGAGCATGGCCCACGTGGCTAGATTCCTTGGCCGCGTGGGGCCAGCTCGTAGGCGCCTTGTTGCTCCGATGTCGTCGTTCTTCGTCCCGACAGATTCGTCTTGACCTAAAAACGACTATATAATGGGTGCCCCTACGGGTCGCGAAAAGAAGCGCCGCCGAAACACAGAAACACGAAACATGAGCCTGGGAGATCAAAGATCACAGGGGAAACTTCGGCGGGGCGCTGCCAGTGTGATCTCCACCCCCTCCAATGATTCTACCTTCGTCACCATGATGAAGAGGGAGTAGTCCACCTCTGAACTATGGGTTTGTGACAGTAGCTATTGTATCTCTCTCTTGTTCTTCATCGTCTTATATGGGGGGTAGATGAAATCTGGCTATGGTCGAAAAAGAGGCGTGTGATAGCCTATGCGCGTGGGGAAGATGGAATCTGTGCGAGATTAGATGTTTATCTCCTTCTTGGCCACCCCTCCTCGCCCTTATATGGGGGGCGAGGTCTCGGGATCCGGTCCAAGTCATTTACAAGTGATTGCAAATCCTAATTAATTTTGGGCTTCTTGGGCTTCTAGTGGCCATCTTGTTCTTGGGCTGTAGCAGGTATGGCAATGATGAGGACCCGAGGGGTCATTCCCTCGTCAACAGTTCTTCCACTCCCAACGCATACAATCTAAAATACGCCAAAAATAGTTTCCATACAACACCGTTTTCTGGGTGGAAGTAGTCGGCGTAAAGCTTCACATGGCCGGCCTCCCAGTTGTGGTCCAGATTGGAGGCTCGCCCCGGCACGGAGCCCCTCCATTGAGGCATGTAGGCCTTGTTTTCCTCATGGAGGACGCTTGCCACGGCCACCATCAACTCGTCATCATCATCGGACTCGGTGTCTGACTCTTCGAAGAAATGCATGTAGAAGAACTCGTTGTTGAGGCTGACAATGGTGGCAATGTTGTCGTCATCCGAGCTTCTGTCCATCGCAGTGCTCATGTTGGAAAATGGCCGAACAGATTGCGCGCGGCCAGGGAGGACAACTCGTTCAAGCCACCCAACGATGGTCCTCAAATGGACGGCCGCGGCGGCCCTGTGTGTCCTCAGAGAGAGGTGGAAAGAGGGGCTTTTATTTGGCGGCTCGGGCAGCAAGTGGGCACCGATGGCGGCCGTGGTGGCGCCGGTGAGTGGGAAAGGAGGAGGGTCACGAGTGGTTCGGCAACACAGGGGAGGGGTGGGGAAATGCCTCGATGCCTCTGTCGGCTGGGCCCGGGGCAAACAAGAAGGACGCGCGGGAGGACACACGCGATGTCCGAGCCGACGCATTTCAGGCCCAAATCTGAGGCCGAAATGGGTGCGCGCGGACGCGTTTGGACAATAATGTCTGTTTGGGTCGTGCCACTGGGCCGAGTACTTTGTCGACGCGGAGGCGTGGTGTCCATTTGGGTCGGCCCGCTGGAGATGCCCTTAGCTTGCTCCGGGCGCGGCCAAACCTCCATGCGGCATCGTCGTAGGCACGCGCGGCTTCATCGACGGTGCGGAACATGCCGATCCACACATGTTCTCCGACGGCGAAGATGTAGGCCACGCATATGCCGCACATGCGCGCGGTGACGCCATGGAAGCCCGTCGCGCCATGAGAGTGGCCGCGACGAGGTGGCATGGCGTTGTTGGCCGGCGAAGTGGCGGCGACGTCAAAGAGGAGCACTGTGGACGTCGGAGTAGAAGAGGAGCGCTGCGGGCGTTGGAGTGGTAGCGGTGCGCTTGGAGTGGCGCCGATGTGGAGCTTAAATAGCGCGTAGGGTTGTTGAGCATATAACTTTGTTGTTTACCTACCTTTTCATTGTTGTGAACACAAAACTTTGTTGTTTACCTACCTTTTCAGTGTTGTGAACACATAGCTTTTGTTATAATAGTTCACGCTTTTACTGAAATTGTTGATGTTTTTTGTTGGAAATCAATTTAGAGCAAAAATTTTGTTGTTTAACCACTTTATTATAACTTTAATTTTAAAAATTTCATGACATTCTTATTGCAATACTATATTTTTTCTGCACACGAGGTATTTTGTGTGCAATAACCTCTATCCTAGGGTAATTCACCATTGTGGCATATATGTTCTAAATATTAAGAAGAACAGGACTAGTCATATACCCCCTCGTTTTAATTGAAGAAGTCAGGACTACGAGTTAGTTTTCGGAAAAATGAGGCGGGCATGCAAAACTTCGTTTTACCTACTTCTAAGCATTGGATGGTGATCTAACGGTGCAAATCACGACCGATGTTCAACCCTCCCGTCACGACACCTAGCGTCTCCCATAGAAAAACACCACCCACCTGCGTGCGCTCGAGGTCTGTCCCCTTGCAGCGACTATGATAACCGGGTTTGTTTTTTCTTGAATAGGATAACTAAGTTATAGGCCATATAACATGCAAGGTGCTTAGCAAAATAAACTAGGCATTTTATTAAGCACCAATGCTTATTGGTAAAGAAAAGATGCATAGTTAGGGGGAGCGCAGTTTTGGCTCCCGGGTCCAGATAGACCCGAAATCTGGACCGATCGATGTTACGCGTGTCAGTAGTATTGTGATAAGGAACTGTACCGGGCGAGTTCCCGAAAATGGTAATACGTGCGTATGCCGTATGCAGGGCCCACTGACACGGCTTTAACTGCGCGGGAGATGACGGACCGCGTCGGACACAAGTCGGCCCTGTACCAGCAGAATAGGCCCCGGACCGAGATGTACCAAGAGGCATCTTTCCACCGCCCACATTCCGCATCCTCTCCGCCGCCCCTCGTCCCTCGCCGTTTCGGGACAAAATCTTGATACAAGAGCTGGCGCTGCGCCGTGGTTGGGCAAAATCTCCAGGTACGGGCATCGCCATGGCGAGGAGAACAACCAACACAATAAGGATGGCCATCTTGTTGATCAGCGACACGAAAAGGTTGATGCGGGGGAACTTGCCGCTTCGGCTGCCGCGCGCCCTATTTATCTCCACGCACCGCACTCACCAACCGCCACGGAAAGTTCCCTCCCGCGCGTCGCTCACCACGCACCTCGCACCGCCGCCGCCCATTCTCGCGCCGCCGCCGCCCTTCCCGCTCTCCCTCTCGCCGCCGCCCTCCGCCAACGAGATGCCGCCCCGCTGCCGCTCAAGCTCCGGCTACCGCGGCGTCCGAGCGCGGCCCAACGGGACCTTCTACGCGGAGATCCGCTCCGGCGAGGAGCGCATCGGCCTCGGCACCTTTGAGACCGCGCACGAGGTGGCGCGCGTACGACCGGTCGCCTGGCGCCTCGGCCGCCCGCGCTGGAGCATGAACTTCGACGACGTCACAACGCGCGCGCAGGCGGAGATGCTCGCACCGCCGCCGCCTGTCACGCGCGAGCAGCAAGCACGCTAGCGGGAGCTCGAGCAGCGCCTCCTCATCGCGGAGCACGACGAGTGCCTCCGCCTCCAGTGGCGCGAACAGTTCCCGGAGGACGTCGCCGCGATGAAGGTGTTCTACGCCGAGAAGGCCGAGGAGAAGGCCGAGGAGAAGGCGACGATCAAGGCGGTGAAGCATGCCGACCGCGAGGAGCGCCGTGCGAAGAAGGCGGCGAGGAAGAAGGCCAGGGAAGAGAAGGCCGCGAGGAAGGCGACAAGGAAGAAGGAGGAGAAGAAGAACGGCGCCGGTCCGTCGACGATCGTCGTGTTGTCATCTTCTTCCTTCGAGTAGATGACCTCTCCGGTGTCGTCGATGACCCTCTCCTCTAGTTTCTGGGACTCCTCCTCCGACGAGGAGTAGTTTATTTTAGTTTATCTATTATGTTCTAGTGCTGGCGATGTAATTTCTAGCTATTTTCTAATATTAAAAAAATTATCTAAATATTTTGGCGCTGGCGATGACGCTGCATTTTGGAGCACCCGGTGGAGGAGCATGTTTTGCGCTCACGAACACGCTGTATTTTAGCGCCTCTGGTGGGGGAAAATCCGGGCCAGCGCGCCGCAAACGTTTACAGCACGGGCGGGACGACATATAGCGCGCCGGAATATTGTACATCTGTTGGAGATGCTCTTAGTGGATTGCGAGATTTGTGCCTAAATAAGCTGTGGCGGAACACCTGTTGCTGTTCGGCCCCCTGCAAAATCTGGAGTATGGTGGTCGTGGACCGGCCCCCTGCCGTGGTGGCGAGGGGAAGAGTGGCGGCAACATGCATCAATCTTGGTGGAGTCCCTGGGCGAGAGAAGTCGAAGGAATTCCTTCTCCTGGAGTTGTCACCTCGCCGGCAAGAGCGCCGGTGCTACCTGCTGCTCTGGACTGGAAGGGGTTCGCTTCCTACCCGGGCGGGTTGCTCGAACACTTTCCTGTGAGTAGGTTTCTCCTCCATGCCGCCATCCTCTGCCTGCCTCCTCCCGTTCGTGGCAGGTTCTGGGAGTCTGACAGCGGGATGCTCTTTCTCGGCAGCGTCGGTGAAGAATCTACTTCGGTTTTCCCCGTCCGTTGGACTGGGAGCTGGAAGACCACCTTTTCGAGCCCATGTTCGACGGCGAGGGCACGCCGTCTGATTGCCAAGGCCATCAGGCCCATCAAGCTGCCGGTCAAGGGTTCAGGCACAAGTTCAACCTCCATTCGGAGGCCCCTTCTTAGGTTGGCTACCGCGGCCATCGTTGGCTCGGAGGCAAGTGGTTTTGTCCCCGCTTCCGTTCTCGACGGCGGTAGTCCTGGCCTCTGGCTCGACGGTGGTGAGAGAGGAGGATCGGTTTGCTTTTCTGTATCTTTTAGTGAGGTCCTTCCTATATTAACCAGGAACCCATGTGTTATTCCTGTATTTTTGGGGCCCCTTGCAACAACTTGTACCTCCACAATCTGGAGTGGGTGGGTGGGTGGGGCGGAGGGAGAGCGCAACATCCCCTGCTATATCTCTCGAGAGGGAAAAAGGCGATTGAGTTCCCGCTGGATCCAGAACAGGTTCGTGTGATCTATAATTTATTTGGTCATTTAGGTACGAATACTCTTCTTGTGGCAGAGCTTTTGACTGGCCGGTTATGGCTGTTCCTGGGCTAAATAAGGCAGCGGCGGCTGAAGCTAGCCAGTCCAGCCATGTCTGGTCGGCAGAGCCGGACCAATCCGTTCTAGGCATCAACATATGCGGCATGTGCTAGAGACGATTCAGCTGTAGGTCCGTAAGTTCACTTCATTTTGCGGCGTCGTACAAAGTAGCATATAGTGATAAGATGAGATGGAAATAAACTAGAGGAAGTTCAGTTTCTGGGTTATCCCTTGAATGGAACACAGCAGCTTGGTGTTCATGCTTTAATCATGGTGTTCGCAGGGAAAAATACAGAGTGGTGTCATTTTTGAAAAATACCTAGGTTCAGATTGAGCACATTTTCAGTTGTAAGTTCAGAAGCACATGGACAAAAGTAGCCGAATTGGTGTTTTCTGTGTGATTGCGTTGTATGGTGTCATGAATTTAAATCGTGCGAGAGACCTGTTTACGAGCAATTTAAGAAATAGTACGGCCCCAATGCACCTTCTCAGGGGAAAAGCACATTAAGGTTGCCAGGAAAAATATGAGAACAACATGATTTGGTTAGATCACATTTTCCACCGAAACACTTGTAGAGTTTGTGGACAGCAGAAAATGCTAAGATTTCTATATATGAGTACGAGTTTGTGGACATACTTTTTTTGACCTTGAAAGTTGCCCAAATTGCAGGGTCCGTGTGGGTCGGCTGCCGCCGGACAGGACACCATGTGCTTCTAGGAAGAGTGCTCTAGAGAAATTAATCCATGATTATGCAGAAAAGTTTTGGGACAAGGTCATTGATCTGTGTCTCGGAACAATGTTTGATTCGCTCGGCGAAGCATATGATTGACAGTCTAGATTTTGCAGCATATGGAAGAAGCCTGAAGAGAACTATATATCCGGGTCAAGGGGACCTGCCAAAAGAAGGCAAGGAAAGAAGCTAGATGCAGCCCTTGTTGTGTAGTTGGTCATCGGAAGAGCACATGTATAAAACCTCTGGGGTTTGCAACTATTTGAGCATTCCCCTCTGTACTTCAATGTCTGGGGTTTGCGTTTAGCCGGTAGGAGATTAGCATAGCCACAGAACTGTTTTTCTTCAGAAATCTGTACCCAAGTTTTCAATTTGGCAGCCATGGCAAATTGAAGAGCTATTCCTGGCGTTGCAATTGGCAGTCTGCAACAGCCATGATTAAAATTTTGGACATTGCAAGACAAGGAGCTGCTAAGCATAAATAGCTACGTTTCAAACAAATTAGAAAATCATATGCTTCAGTGCAAACTGGGCTACACGCATCCAGTTGAGGAGAGCTTTGGTCCATGACGGCGTGGAAACAACAGGACCGCTGCTTCTATAACGTCATTTTCTGTTTAATGCGCCCATGTGCAGTTCAGTGCCACTGTTCAATATTCGATATACGTAAGACATACAACGAGACATACATGCCTGGACCCCTATTGTGCCATGTAATGATTGGTCCGGCTGATAGAGAGCATCTGCACTCCGGATCCAAATTGGATTTCCGTATAGTTAGGCATCTATCTAGTATAAATAAATACTCTTTCTGTTTGAAGATATAAGATATTTTAGTTTTGTGAAATGAATGTATTTAGACATATTTTAATGTATAGGTTCACTCGAATCTACACACTAAAATATGTCTAGATACATTAGCTTTCCAAAGCTAAAACATCTTATACTCCCTCCGATCTATATTACTCTTCGCTAATACGAATGTATCTATCACTAAAATGTGTCTAGATATATCTACATTAGCGAAGAATATTATGGGTCGGAGGGAGTATTTCATATTTCTAAACAGAGGGAGTAATAAATAATTCATTTCTCTAACCATCTTCCTAAGCATTTTGTATTGTAGCTGTGTAGGAGTGAGCTGCACCGAAGTCTCCTGTGGGCTGAGCTGAGTCTGAACCGTCGGAAATACCCCTGCTCTCTGTCCACCACCGCATTCTTCCTCTCGACCTCGCGCGCCGGCCGTCTCTGCCGCGATCTCTCTCTCTCACTCCACCCCGCCTCGGATCGCTCGCCCGTCCCGCGCCTCCGACCCCTCGGGTACAGGCAGCAGCTCCACCATCGGTGCACGGACCAGCTACCTAGCCTCGTCCTTCCGGATCGTGTGTCCTTCCGGCGCTGACATCCTCTCACCCGCCGGCGCCGACGACTCCTCCAGCGGCGCCGCAGGAGCATCAGCGGTTCGTCCGTTCTCCACAGCCGGTTTCACCCGACTCCTTGGTAAAGGTGCCACATCTGATGGGATTTGCTTTAAAAAAATTAGGAGTTGTAATTCTTGTTCTGCTTCTGCTTGGAATTTTTCATCTATATAGCTTAACTATATTGCTTTGTGAGCTTGGGAGATTAGAGATAGTAGTCTTAGACATCTAAGGAAATTATGTGGGGAGTAAACTTGAGTTGTATCTGTTGAATCACCAATTAACCCAAAATCTCAGGCAGACAAGGGAAGGGCTGTCGGTGTATTTCCTCAGGATTAGGATCTTTCGGACCTTAGAGAAACTCTAGCATATCCCCAAAAAAGCGAAAGTTGGTAAGGAAAAAGTGCTCACTGTATTATTGTCGTTCTGCTACGTCTTGAAAGTTATCATCTATCTATGATAACCATATTTCTTTCTGAGCTTTGGAGATTAGTGACAGTGGTCCCAGACATTTAAGGAAATGATGTGTTGCTACTATGTTTGATTGAGTGCACCGACCAGTTTGACTTCAAGATGAGGGGAAAGGTGATCAAATATATTTCAACAGCGTGTTAGCGGACTGTACAGATAGCCGACTTGTTTGGCCATCCTCCAACTGTCTGTATGGGTCAATATCTTAGTGCTCACCGTCTTTCTCTGAATTACTTAAATTTTCACACACACTTATTCAGAATCTTGTTATTTAGGTAACGGTGTTGTTGTAGCCTATTGTGATTCAGTAAATGTAATGAAGGTTGTAACGTTGTCATTACACCCTGAACATTGTTATGGTTTCCAAGTGATCTTAGTTACCAGCCTGATAACCAGTGCCTATTCTGGAGAGTTTTCAACTCTTTGTTACATGCTCAACACACTAATCTTTTGTATGAACGTCTTATTAGACTGAAATAACAGTGATGTCTTAAACAAAAATTATGTTGGTACACCTTTTGCTTGTACACTAATTGATAAGTTTATGGATCCGACCTAGCTGCATAAACTTTTTGGTGGTTCTACAAATTTTACACCAAGAAGATAACTTCATTAAAAATCAAGCTCAAATGTTATTCTTCACTCAATGATTTCTGGAGTATTGCACTATGCTCATTTGCTTGCTCTTCTCTTGATAGCATGAAGATTATTTTGTTCCTCAAACTAATAAATAAAAGTTTATTTGTTTTCAGGACGGCCGGGAGATCCGACTCGGCGACCGTGCTCTTTTTCAGGCTGTTGATGTTCCTCCTTTCATTGGATTGATGCAATAGATTGAGAAACGGGGAGAAAGCTATCCCAAGTTACGTGTACACTAGCTTTGTAGACCTGTCGACGTAAAGCTCAACAAAAGGCATACGAACGCTGTTCCAAACAAGGTCTTCTACTCTTTCCACCAGGAAGAGACATCTGCCTTCTTGCTACTCCATCCCTTTTAAGTAAAGCTGCTGAGCTGCCATCTGGAATTTCTTCGTTTGTATGCTGGCGTGTGTATGACATTGACAACAAGTGTTTATGGTGGCTTACCGACAGGGATCGCACAAATGTAAGTTCTACAGTTAGCTTTTTTCCTGTCTATTGTATTTGCTGGTTGTTGTATTGTATCTTGCCGGTTAATGTGTTATGTGTGCAACTTGTGGCTAGGAACAGCAGGAAGAAGTAGATCGGCTCTTATACAGAACGAAGCTAGAAATGCATGGTGCAGTGCAGTCAGGTTGGCATTCACCAAAGCGGCCAAATATTCCTTCAGCTTCTCAGCAACTGAAAGTTGGTTCAGATGGTGCTCAAAATCGTGGGCCATCTAAAGGGAAGAAAAGGGACAGAGGTATGCAAGGAATTGATCCAGCTAAGCAAGACCGTGATTGCCCTCTTAAGGTCGATGGCAGTGAACCTGGAAATGTTAAGAGGGACAGTACAAAGTCCAAAATCGCAGAAATGACAGAAAAGGACGGGCTTCCTAATGCTGAAGCAGTCAAGAAGCTAGTGAATTTCATGCAACATGATCAAATTGAACGGAAATTGGACTTTGCTGGTCGAGCAAGGCTTGCTTATATTATTGCAGCTACAGAAAGTCCTGATTGTCTTAGCAGGTTTATGCAACTAAAGGGCCTTCTGGTCTTAAACGATTGGCTTCAAGAGATTCACAAAGGGAGGTCTGGTGAACGGCCGAGCTATAAGGAAACTGATAAGCCTATTGAAGAACTTATCCTGGCCGTACTTCATGCACTAGCAAAATTGCCTATCAACTTGGCTGCCTTACAAAGCTGCAGCATTGGGAAATCTGTCAATCAGCTGCGTAGCTATGAAAATGCAGAGATACAGAGGAAGGCTAGGTGTCTTGTTGATATCTGGAAGAAGCGTGTTGACACTGAAATGAGGTCTGCTGACACTGAAATGAAGTCGAAGTCAACTGATGGGAAACTTGTATTATCAGGTCAAGCTGTTTCCTGGTCAAGGGAAGTGGGGTTTCCAGAAATTTCAAGTGATTCCAGTGTGAAAAATAAAGGGTTTTCTCTATCTTCGCCAAAGGCTTTTAGTGCTACGCCTGGTGCTGTTGCTGGTGGTAAGTGCATTCGCAGCACCTTGGTTATGTTACATATATAAGCTGGATTGGGACATGGTTTCTGTTAATAAATACCTGTTTGTCTTCTCTTACTCAAACACCATTACTTCTTAGACCGCTTGGCGCTCAAACAGCAGAACCCGGCACCGCTGGCGCCTGAACCAAGCTTCTTCTCCAAATGGTATGACAGCTATAATATAATATCAACAATTTAATTCGATCCAAGGTGCTTAAACTCTCATATATGCATCCATCGATAGAGTGGTTTATGTTTTTCTTTTGGTAGTTTTAAAGATTGACACCTCAAGACAAAAGAAAGACAAGCTCTTGTGTCTATTTCTCTGTTCCATGTACATGATAACCATGCATGGCTGATGTAACTGCAGTCTAAAAACCAAGAAAACTGATGGAAGTCATTGTGTAAGTCACAATGCTTCTCGTACAAGTACTAGAATTTTATGAATGCTCCCTGACTGTTCGGTCTTGAATCATGATTCACACGATGCATATGGTTTAGTTGTTTTTGCAAGAGCCATGTAAACTAGATCCTGGAGTACTTTCTGGATTCCTATACTCATTTTTTTTGCTGAGAAAAGGCTTTTGGATGCAGCTTGTTATATAAAACTAGCCGAATCTGTTGGGTTTACTAGCTTATAAGAGCGTTCGCAGAACTTCAAGACTGTTTGCAACTATTTGAATGAGAAAAAGGATTTACAACAGAACAGCCACTAGCAGTTAATGCTTTGGAAACCTATTTGTGTTGTTGGCTTAGTAATAATGCAGCTATTTATCATGCTATATGCTATGGACAAAATATCGGTTGGCAGAAAAGTACGTTGCGGATGTTCTTTTAGAGTATACACATAGTTGTCATGCTGCAGCAAATAAACTAATCTCAGTTATGAATGCTTACCCTGAATCATTGAACATTACTGTAATCAGGATGGACATAAGATCTTCATCTAATGTCTTGGAGCATATAATGCTTGATGAAAGTGCGGAGCCGACGAATCTGCCGTTAGCACTTCTGCAACACATCACGGAAAATTTTGCTGATGAACGACAAGTTGGTCGTGGTGGATTTGGAGTCGTTTACAAGGTAAACCTAGGTTCCCATTCCGAATTGTAAAAGTTTTCTCATAGCAGAGCTGAACTTGATCCAAAAGTTCTTGATTGTGCTAACAAGACAAGTTAATCAGGGAGATCTTCAAAATGGGAGTGTTGCAGTTAAAAGGCTTCTAAACAGCCATACAATCGAAGAGGAGCCATTTTATCGCGAGGCTACTTCTCTGATTAGTGTTAAACACAAAAATATAGTACGGTTTTTGGGCTATTGTGCTAATACAGAAAGTAAAGCAATGATACATCCAGAATCAGGAGATACTTTGAAGTATATTTTTGCCGAGATAAGGGAAAGGTTACTCTGTTTCGAGTATATCAAGAATGGAAGCCTTGACAGATATCTTACTGGTTCGACAATGCACACTATGTTTTTAGAATAACACAATGCACACTATGTGATGAAGTTCCTTTCTTTATTTCATTTGCAATTCTATTTCTTACCTTTGCATTTGCTTATACTTACGTAGATGAACTAAGGGGACTTGAATGGCATACACGCTACCAAATCATTCGAGGAATTTGCGACGGTCTGGTTTATCTTCACAAGGAAAAGGGTATTGTTCACAGGGATATGAAACCTGCAAACATACTACTGGATGATCTTATGATACCAAAAATTACTGATTTTGGTATATCAAAACTCCTTGAAGGAGCAACACATGCTGTCACTAGTAACCCCACAGCATCATTGTAAGCTACTAAGCTTGCATACAAAGCCGATTTTTCTGTCTCATGTTTACAATGTTTCTTCATGCAATACTACATATAATATGACTGAATATTGTGCTTTAATGCAGTGGATATTGTCCTCCGGAATTCATAAACCAGGGTGTGGTGTCTATCAAGTCAGACATATACAGTCTGGGTGTTATAATTAAAGAGGTCATGACTGGATGTAAGGACGATCCTGATCATAAGCATGTAAGAATGATTTAACTCACTTTTCTTTATCGTCTACGATTAACTTCACGTTTTCACTATTTTTTATGTACTTTGTGTACAATAGTTGTGGATACTGTTTTTTCTATGTACTTTGTGTACAATCGTTGTGGATACGTTAGTGATAATAGTTTGTATCATTATTCCAAACTATGATATGGTATTACTCCAGAACAAGATACTGTTAGTAAAGAAACTAGCTGAAGTGCTGGAAATTATGAAAAGTACATGCTTCACGTTCTCGTAAATCTTGGAATTTTTTTTGATGATTTCAATATCAAAATTGTCTTTAAGGTGAAACTTGATCATCAATTTCTATAAATATCTTGTTTCAAATGAAACTATGTTTACATTACAAAACAATATGTACTCAAGATATAAAGATGTACATGTACTGGTACTAATTTCATCTTGTATATGTGGAGAAAATATCCATCATGATGGTCAAAGTCGATATTTTTTTGATTGGGATGAATTCTAACACAATGAACGATCCAATTAGATGGAGTGATGGGAATGTCTAGATCTCAGGTGACTCAGATTTAACTAAATCTCAGTCATGTGACGTCATACAAGTCTCAGTTACAACCTAGTTGAACTCATGTGCAACTCATAGATAGCACGAATCTCAAAGCAAATTCAACTGTCTGGATACTTTGGATACTTTTTCTCAATTACAACCTAGGTGTAACTAGGAAAATCTCAGTTGAACACACTTGCAACTAGGGAAATCTTAGTTGTAACTTGCAACCCACTTGCAATTAGGGAAATCTCACTTACAACCCACTTATAACTGTCATATTACCATGAATCGCGAGGCAAATCTAATGGCAAAGCGGTATTGGAAGAAAAGGTGTTTAATAGTCTCGTAATGGTGACAGAACACACACCCAGTGGCGGAGCTAGAGACTAAAGATCGGGGGTGCACGGTGGTGTCCTGGTTGTCAAAAAACTTATTTTAGGGGTGGCACACAAGGTGAAAAATAACCAATTAACAAAGGATTTTGTTTTTACCCGGTGTCCTGTGCACCCCCAAGCCACCAAGTGGATCCGCCCCTGACACACCGACTGCTTCCATGCCTGTTGCACCTAGCAAAATTGGTTTTGGTTAATGACGAGGGTTAATCTCGGCAATGTCCTAGATGAAGGATTTAGGATCAGGGGAAAATGCGTCTGATGAACTCGAAGGTAAAGTATTCGGCAAACAAGGCAAAACTTATGATATTATTAAGACAAAGCTTATGATTACAAGCCAAATCTCGATGTCCCCGACCAGCCTCTCCTGGCCCCTCTTTATAGGTGGCCAGGTCTCGAGGTCCTGGTCGGGTTCTATAGAAAACACATTGGCTTCCATCTTGGGCCGTAAGTATCATGGGCCTTAATCCGAATATAACCTAGGGGTACCAATGCCATGGACCCTGGCAGGCATACCCATGTCAGTAGCCCCCCGAGATTCGATTCAGGTCGAATCTCTAATCTTGAAACTTCGACTTGTATAATCTTTGACTGCTTGAATCTTTGACTTTTTATCTAAAGATATTTGTGTTATCTTTTGATATTTTATGCTTTATATTTTTCATAGGGATATTGGTAAATGAGCCTAGTGCATCTGACGAATCAGGAACCAGTTAATTGCCTGCGCACACACTCATAACCTACATCAAACTTGAGTCTCTGGACTTGAATTCGGGACCTGGCGTAATCCAGCTTGTCCGCATTTAGGACTTACCGAAGCATGAATTCCAGTTTACTTTTAAAGGTACCCAGCGCGTTCGTCGGGATTTTTCTTTGTATTATGGATACGGAAAAGTACTAGCAGAGCGCATTCTTGTGCGAATACTAGGCCATGCAGGACGGATCCTGAGTCCTTACCTTCATGATCTTTGCGACCACGGCATTCACATTTTATCGTGGCGGACGCGGTCTGAGAATTATATTTTTCGAGACCCTTCTTTGGCTGTTATAATACCCAAAAATGTCAGGTTTTTTTCTGTACTTTCAAATCCCTCCCAGAGGGAGTAAAATGTCTGAGTGCATTTATCTGGTGTTTACCACCGATAATGGAGTCAAAAATTTATCTGGTGCATTTATCTATGTGATATCACTTCTTAGAATTGTAGGATCTTGAAACAAAGGAGATGGCACACATTCAGGGATTAATTTTCTTTGAGGGAGAAACTGAGTCCATTTTAACAACTAAGAATTATTTTGAAAGTAAAATAAACGTACATGTACTGTGAAGCCGGAAAAATAAGGGAGTCGAGGTTACGTACCTTTTAACAGTGAATGGACAAAAGCTGCTTGTGTGAAAAATCATCCAGAAAACAACACTAAATAGTAGCACAAAGATCACAAAGAAGAATGTGGAATCACAGTGACATGCGTATACCAACGGTCCACCAACCAATTCCGCAGATTACGATTTTTGAGGCAATTCCACAGATTAAGAAATCTAAGGGTGCTTGGTGTTAGTAAAGGGTGTCAATCTCGGTTGAGGGCATACAAATACATGGAGCAGCAAGAGGCGAGTCACGATTCAGGAGGAATAGGGAGAGAACACTTCAAATCAGTGAACCTAGCATAATAAAACCTTGTGTCAATGAAGAAAACACTTGGAAGAACTATAGAGTACCAGAAAAGAATATGTTACCCAAAGGAAAACACTTGGTACAAATATTGCAAAATAATTACCTGTATGAGTGGACCAAGATGAGTGCATAATGATAGAAAACAATAAACACCAACCAAGGACTCGCACATGTGTAGGTACTGAGTGAGCATGCCCGCCATGTGATTCATTCTGCTTCTCGAAAGGATATATCATATTCTGCAATATCCGAAGAACTATTTCCAATATTATTACATATGGGCAAGTACACAAAAATGTCATGCGTATTGTGATGTCATCTCAAAATTAAAGAACTGACAATACTAATTTCTAAGAAAATAGAAAATTCAGGTATAAGTCGGCACAAAAGGTTGTGAGCTGCTCCTTGTAAGCTCGAGTAGCAGAAAGCCTGTGCATAGACAGAATAGTACCATTCAGATTGTACTCTTAATTGTAGCAGAATGTTGTGGAAATAAAACCTGCAAAACGGGAATCACGAGGAACCTGGTAGTGGACTAAAATTGGTCGCCGGGAGCGGCAATGGCTGCAGATGCGTCCTGCCCAGCAGCTCGGTACCAGCAAGCGATGAGCGATGACAGGACTTGAAATTCATCCAATGAAAAACAGTGGTGTTGCAGGGCCAAACTGCTGGATCTAAAATAGTAGCAAGGGAGGTGAAATCTTGACCAGTGGAGGATAGAAACAGAGTAGCTCTCGAGCAGGGGGTGAGCGTGAGTTGTGGGAAGGACAGGAATATTTAAATTCCAGTTTTCCGGTGGGGAAGACGAAGGAGATGGGAAACCATTAGTTGAGGGTGTAGAAGATGAAGTGCGCATCAGAGGATCTGATGGTGTAGAAGCTGAAGAGGGACATGAGACAATAATTGGGGGAGTAATTGGGGAGACTATATGGGGAAGATGAGACGAACAGGACGCATCGCTGGACGCTTGGCTTAGAAAAACAATGACCATCAAATCAAATTACGTTGGCTAAATGATGTGGACCAATTAGGTGGGACCGCTGATGTGGCATAGCTGCATGTTGAGAAAAATAGGTTAGTGGGGGTGATCTTCTTAGTTATATAGGATTCCATTAGGAAAATAGCTTTCATAACCTCATCCTCATAATAAGGTGCCGTTAGTAAACCATTTTCCTCCATAGACATCTGGGGAATATTGTCCGTTTGGGTCTCCTTGAGAGAAAAGAAACTTTCCTTAGGAGCACCAAACGGACCTTTATAATAATTTGTAATGTAAGACTTAAGTGGCTCATGGCCTTCGATCAGTCCTTCATCCTGTACTAGAGAATGGATACGTTTTTTCTGATGTCTGCCATTGGCAATACCATGGAAGTATCTCAGATTTGAATCTCTTTTCAAGATAAATTGAGCTTTAGGATGCTGATACCTTTTGAGCTCCTCCTCTCAAAGAAGACCAGCTATCTGCGCATTCAATTGGCTTTTCAGCTCAATCTCTTCTGCTGATAATGGTCTTACTTCAGCTAAAGCCTCCAGATTATTAATAATAGATGAAAAGGCGTAGCTTTACTTTTTTAAGAATACCAAAAACATGGCTAGCCCAACCAGAGAGGTGTTTGCGCATTGCACACATCTTGTTATTAGTGATGGGCCTAAAACCTGTCAAAGTTGACCGATTTTGGCTAGTGACATTTTTGCTTAGTGATCTGTAGTATGCTTAATTAGATTTTGCAACAAAGTGGACGGGGAATTGGGGATGGAGTGATGCAAGTATTCTTTCTCCAAGTTTCTTTTCGCTTACTAGTATCATAAAAGTTGTGAATTTACCGAAGGACAGTTTTGATACTTCAAATCTAGTTGATATTGTTTGGATGCTGTTATGTGGGCTGTTGGGATCGAGAGGAGAGAGTTGACAGAGAGACGGCGGCTGACGCGCTACAGTACTCGCGCCGCTACAGTACGCGGGTACTGTTCACAGGCTGGGGTTGGAGGGCAGCGGCTAGGGTTAGGGGCGAGAGAGAGGCCAGCCGCGGGGCTTCGCCCACGGCCGGCAAGAGAGAAGGGATTTCCTTCTAATCTCTTGCTTGATCCTAGATTGATACATCTCCTCTCATTATATAGAGAGGTCTGACTTGGCCCCTAAGCAAGCGACTAATTAAACCTAACGGGCTAAGGCCCAATAGGCTCTTGACTCCTCTAACACTACACCCCACCTGGACATGCAGCTCGTCCTCGAGCTGCAACCTAACAATGACACTAACGACGCCTCCACTAGACACGAACCTAACACCTAAAAACAAGCCTTTTACATCTCGGCTTATTTTATTGATCTGAAGTCGATTGTAACTCTTTATTTTTGACTTCGGAACATATGGTGGACACCATCTGCATGCTGGACCTGCACGTGTACGGCCACCTGGATCCCATGTACACCATCTGGACGAAAGGGTTGCATAAGTGTGGCCACCAGGAAGTGGTCGCAATAGCGACCAGCGAAGGCGCCCTCGTGGCGGCCGGTGGCGGAATGCGACGGCGCTAGGCAGTGCACTCCCGCCGGTGACCCCATGCCTTCTCCTTGCCGGACGACTGCTAGGCTGCATAGTACAGAGAAGAGCAGAGGGCTTTCGATGGGGGACGACAAAGCGGGGAGCGCCTTCGCCGCCTGCGGGGAGAACAGCAGGCCTGCTGCCCTTGGGGGAAACCACAGGCTGAAGATCCCCGACGCAGCGGACGAGATCGGGGCCCTCCATGTGGCGAAGCAAAGGGGTACGGGGCACAGGCACCAGCTGCAACCCACGCATCTCCCGCGCCTGCTGTCGCGCCAGGAGTCCGCGTGCTGCAGCCTGTAACCGCACCGCCGCCAGGACCGCCTCCCGCATCTTCTGGCGCATCTCCTGCAGCCGCCACCGTGCTCGGAGACCGCGCGCAGCAGCCTGCAGCCGCACCACAGCCGACGCTTGGTGAATAAGCATCGGTTGTGCTGCGATGTCCTTTGGCTGCTTGATCTGCTGTGCGGTGTCCGCCTTCGCGCGGCGAAGCACAGCTTGGAAGAACTGCGACGGGGTGCGGGGCTGAATCAGCTGTAGATCGCACAGCCGCTGCACGTGCCGGCGTGCCAGGAGGCCGCGCGTCGCCGCCTGCAGCCGCACCACCGCCGATGCCTGGCGCTCAAGCACCTTCGGCTGCGGCGCCGTCGTGGTGTCCGCCTTCGCGCGGCGATGCACAACTTGGAGGAACTGCGAAGGGGCGGTAATCGGAACCCCCTGCCTCGGCGGAGCTGACACCGGCGGTGGCGCCGTGCGCGGTGGCTCCGTCCGCTGGAGGAGCACTGCGATGGCGTGCTTGATGTCGGAGACCGACTCGGCCAGGTCGCGGAGGCCCGTAGAGAGCTCCTGGTTCGAGAGGACGGGGGCAGGCTCCCGCGCCGGCGCGGCCTGGCCCGCAGACGCAGACGGCGGCTGCATGGAGGTGGGCGCGCCCGACGACGCGATCGCGGCGGAGGCGGTGGGCAGTCCCGAAGACATCGCAACCGAGGAATCTGATACCAAATTGTTATGTGGGCTGTTGGGATCGAGAGGAGAGAGTTGACAGAGAGACGGCGGCTGCTGCGCTACAGTACTCGCGCCGCTACAGTACCGCGGGTACTGTTCACAGGCTGGGGTTGGAGGGCAGCGGCTAGGGTTAGGGGCGAGAGAGAGGCCAGCCGCGGGGCTTCGCCCACGGCCGGCAAGAGAGAAGGGATTTCCTTCTAATCTCTTGCTTGATCCTAGATTGATACATTTCCTCTCATTATATAGAGAGGTCTGACTTGGCCCCTAAGCAAGCGACTAATTAAACCTAACGGGCTAAGGCCCAATAGGCTCTTGACTCCTCTAACAGATGCTTGCGCAGGTTGTGCATTTTGTTTCACCGAAATTTTTCAAGATTATCATAACTTGCCTTGGTGAAATGATATAGGTACTAAGAAGGTGGAGATATAGGTGGAATAAATCAGGGAAGTACTCACCACTGGGATACGAACAAGTAACTAAATGTATCGAGATTGCGTTAATGTGCCTGTCACAGTCCCCAAAGAGAAGACCTTATGTTTGGGATATAGTTAAAATGCTCAATGAATTGGAAAGTATGAACCAGGACATGAACGGTGCCAATGAATCTCCAGCTGCCCCGGTATGCTCGATAATCTCACTGTGCACGACCCTGTTACCAGCTTAGACAGATACTTATGTATCGTGTCCAATGTTTTTATGTAGATAAGCCCTTACCCATGGGAGCTGCTTGAGCTTGACAAGCTCGAGCTGGAATTCCCCTTCGAGATAAATAAGCGGATACCGTGCTCACTTGAGCTGACCAATGTAACAGATGGTTATGTTGCCTTCGACGTCGAGTTATCAGGTGTACTTCAGTACTGTGTAGAGCCAGTCAAAGGTGTTTTACCACCACGATCCAGGTGCAATGTCGTGGTAACACTGCAACCACGGGAGAGGATGCCGCATGCTATCATGTGCACGGATGAGTTCGTTGTGCGCTGTGCCGCTGTTGACGAGGGCTTTGCGGCTCATGATATCGTCGGAGATATTTTCAGCGGCGTATCCGGTAAAATGGTCGATGAGGTCACACTCAAGGTTGGTATTTACTTCCATAGTATCCATTACCGAAGATTTCTTTGAATGCTGACTTATGATTCTCAAATGGAAAAGGCGCAAACAAAATGCAATCCTAATTCTACCTTTCTCCTTTTTCTGTCTTTCTTAGAGCATGATGGCCATATGCAACTACGTACGTGTTAGCAGTGACCCTGACGACCAGGGCCCACAAGAAGCAACAAGAGCCAAGCGAGACCGACGCGGGAGCACCCGCTATGCTGGCAACGATTGGGTCAAGTGATGAGCTATCAAGCTGGGACTGTAGGACTAGTGACGAGCTGATGAGCTATCTTTTTTTTACGGGAAACAGGAGGAGCTCTCCTTTTGCATTATAGTAGAGGGAAAGTCTTTACAATGGCAAGTGCCAGGAAGTGAAAACAGAGAGAAAACAGAAAAAACTCTGGCTAAGACACAAATATAAGACTACTCCCGTAATGGCATGGCTAATTTAGCCATGCTCTCTCTGATTTGTACTAGCAAGCCTGAAGGTGGACAACTGCAATTCTCAAAGATCCTGCGACTTTGTTCTTTCCACAAGTGCCATGCCATGATCAGAGCCAGAGAGGTTTGATCACGTTTGGTCTTACTCTTTCTGAATCCTGCAATTTTCCTCCACCAACCCGGAATGATCGTTGATCTGTTGGCAATAGCAGCAACAAACAGGATGCGTCAAGTTCAAACCTTACCAGATCTCTTTTGCAAAAGACCAATCAAGAATCAGATGGTTTGCTGTCTAGTTTCTTGATCACATAGGACACATTTCTCTTCATGAGGCCATCCCCTTGCCTCTAGTCTATGTACACAGTCTATTTTGAACTAACAACTAGAAAAAGAATATAATCTTCCTCAGACATCCCAAACCGCTCTTAACCGTGGTTTCTTGATTCTGTCGAAGATAAGATGCAGAGTATGCAGAAGAGGCAGAGTAGCATTTGTCATTAGGCACAAGAAATAACATCATGATTTCAGTTAGCTGCACATTTTGCATCTCTTCCCATAACTCAACAAAAAGGTCAATCGTCTGTATTGAGTTGATTCTTTGCAGTCCTTTCATCCACCGGCCATCTTCCATTGCCATCTTGACAGTCAAGTTTTTTCCTTCTTGCAAGCTTGAAAAGGTCCGGAAAATGATCTTTGAGTGCAAAATCTTGTAGCCGGACATCTTTCCAAAAGAGAGTTTTTTATCTATTTCCTATCTAAACCTTGGTGCAAGGCGTGAAAACAAGATGATCGTCTTGACTGATGGGAAGGGGCAGACCATGCCATGGTCGAGCCAAAGCCATCTGAGACGTAGGGCCTTACTGAAGGTATGCAAATCTTTTACACCTAGTCCACCATAGATTTTTGGGGAACAAACTTGTTTCCAATTGACAAGACATTTTGCTCCTGAGCCTGTTTCCTCTTCGCACCAAAGAAAATCCCGCCTAATCTTGTCAATCTTCTTTATTAGCCACTTTGGAGGGTCAAAAACTGTGAGGAAATAAGTCATTGTCGCTGTTAAAACTGAGTTGATTAGTGCAAGCCTTCCAGTTCTAGACATAAGCTTCCCCTTCCAAGGTTCTAGCTTGCTAGTCACTTTATCAAGGGATCCAATGCTGCAGTCAAGGTGCTCTAAAACCCCCGGATATAGGTTTGCACAGCCAATAGGAAAAACTGTGCACTTGTTGAGGTTAATACGTAGTTGAGAGGTTTTGTCAAAAAAATCTGGCAGCTCAAAGACAATTTTCACTTCCTCTTTCGCTGGGTTCAGAAACAGGGCAGCATCATCGGCATAAAAACTCGTACGCATTCTCGATGCCCTTTGAGAAATTTCAGAGAGGAGGCCAGAAGCAGTTGCTCGATTTAAAATCTGCTGGAGGGGTTCCAGGGCGATGATGAAAAGCATCGGAGCAAGGGGGTCTCCTTGCCGCAATCCTCTACGATGAAAAATGGGCTGTCCTGGTTCACCATTCAAGAGCACACGTGAAGAGGCCGAAGAAAGCATCAAGGAAATGATATTCCTCCAAGTACCTCCAAAGCCAAAAGCTATCAAGCTGGGATTGGAGGACTATATTAGGAGGACGTCGACAGATGACTCGGTGGCGATCCATTGGTGGCTTCCGCCAACTGCTCTAGGTGTAGCTTGTTTCCCTTTTCGCTCTTTTTCCTGATCCTCTTCTGATTGTAACTATAATCTGCCCCAAAACTCTCGTTGGTACTGTGCTGTTAATCGAGCTACAATCACAATCGTTATTACAACGGTCTAGTATCTAGAGCCTTGTTCACTATTCAAATTCCTCCCCCCTTCACCCTAGAGACTTGTGGTAGGAATGAAGCAGATCAACAACGCGCTTGCGTCATGGAGAACCTCTCATGTCATGGAGAACCTCTCGGTGGAGAGTCGAGCGAAGCATGACACACTCAGATCTGGGAATTACGAATACTAGAGTATATAATATGATTTGTTCTACCTGTGTGTGAATTTGTATTACGAATTATATACTCAGAAAAAATAACAAAATTTCAAATCTGGAAACAAAATTCCACATGTTCCAAATTTTGTTCAATTTATCATTTTTGCTAAGCCTACAGTACAAAATATTTTATGATAAAAATGTGCACGATAGTATTGTACGTAGTTGGCTACATTCACGTATTTTTTTAAAAAAATTATGCCACTTTCAAAAAAAATCAAAAAAGGGGCTGCATGGTGCCGGCTTCAAACCAATTTTTTGAGCACTGCTCCTAATTTTTTTAATCAGAGTCACTAATACTTATCTCTAACATGATATATCTAGATATTAAAATATATTTAAATTTATCCTGTTAGAGACATTTTTTTTTGAGAAACTCGGTCACTTTATTGATTCATAACATTGTACGGGATACAAAGGCCGTCCGGAGGCTCAAGGAGCCACACCTGACGCCCCACAGAATTTGAAACTGAAGAACGAGCTAAACTATGAGGCTCCCTATTGGAGGCTCTATTTTCATGCTTAAAAGAAACAGAAACAAAACTCCTTGACCTTGCTTTAATCTCGTCGATAATCATGCTGTAAGAGTCAGCATAAGGGCGCTCCAGATTGTTGATCACCTGCATACAATCTGTAGCCACCGTAACCTTCTGCAGGTATAGATCCTCGGCCAATGCCAGGGCTTTGTGGCAGGCGACCACCTCCAAAGCCGCTGGATCGCCGATGCCTTCTATCCTCAGCGCCAAAGCTCCCAGGAAGTTGCCCTCCTCGCTTCTGCACACAGCAGCCACCGCTCCTCCATGGCCTTCTTTAGCAATAGCGGCGTCCACATTTATCTTGGCACATCCTCGCAATGGAGCGATCCATTTTGGATGCACCACACTTTGCCCTCCCTGAACCCTCTCCTTCTTCACCGATATTGAGAGGTCTTGCAGGTAACTTTGAATAAAGAGATGCATTGAAAGCGGACTCTGGTATACCTCCTTGTGGATAATTTTTCGGCGAGCAAACCAGATAGCCCACAAAGTCACCGCCACCCTGGCAAAATCATCCCTGGGTATCGTCTCCATCATCGCAAATAGCCACTATTTCGGTGATGGATTCTCATCCACGCACATGTGCTCGGTCACTCCTTCATCCGCAAGCGCCCAGACACATCTAGCCACAGTGCAGTTGATCAACGAATGCCTCCACGAGTCAGCATCACTGCATATTGAGCAGCGATTCGTTTCAGCCATACGTCTACGATGTCTCACATCAGCTGTCGGGAGCGAGTGATGGGCGAGGCGCCACAAGAAGATGCAAAGTTTCGAGGAAACCTGCACCTTCCACAACCTCTGCCAATCTCTTTGTTCTCTTTCGCCATTTGAGCCACTCCCCCGGTCCTCCAGCCAATCCTCCATCCTCTTCTTTGTCTGAACAAGGAGACGGTAGACAGACCGTACTGTCAGGATGCCATTCCTTTCATAGTGCCAGGCCCAGCGATCATCCATCCTCCTTGTGCTTAGAGGGATCGACTGTATAACCTCAGCATCCATCGGTAAGAAAAACTCCTGGATTCGCTCCACCCTCCAGGTAGCCGAAGTCTGGTCAATAAACTCCGCTACTCGCATTGGGGGGTTTCTTTTCTTGCACGCGAGTGGTCGGAGCATGAAGTCACGTGGGAGCCAATTTTGATCCCATGCATTTGTGCTCTCCCCCGTACCAATCCGACGGATCAAGCCTTGTGCCATCATATCCCTTCCCTCAACTAGCGCTCGCCACACCTGTGATGGTGAGTGACCAAGCGAAGCCTGTAAGAAATCCACAGTAGGGAAATAGACTGCCTTCAGTATTCTTGCACTCAAAGTTGCCGGGTTCTAGAGAATACGCCAAGCCTGACGAGCGAGCATGGTGAGGTTGAAGAGCTCAATATCACGAAACCCCAATCCTCCTGCAAACTTCGGTGAACACATCGTTTCCCAAGACACCCAGCATGTCTTACGTTTGCTATCCTTGCATCCCCACCAAAAACTTCGCAGCATTGAGTTAATTGCCGAACAAAGTCCCCTTGGTAGTTTAAAACATGACATCGAAAAGACTGGTATTGCTTGGGCAACAGACTTGATGAGAACTTCCTTACCTCCTGAAGCAAGGATTTGCTCAAGCCAACCCTGGATCTTCTTCCATATCCGATCCTTCAGGTATTTGAAAACCCCACTCTTTGATCTACCAACATCTGATGGCATCCCCAGATACTTTTCATTCAGAGTTTCATTGGCCACATTAAGGATGGCCTTGATTGATTCCCTGATTCCTTCTGGACAACCCTTGCTGAAAAATATAGAAGACTTGTCCAGATTTATTCTCTGACCTGAGGCATTGCAGTACTGCTCCAGTAAACTAACAATTTCCCTTGCACCCTCATCACTTGCTTTCAAAAACAGCAGGCTATCATCAGCAAAGAGTAGGTGGTTAACTGCCGGAGCCGTGTGAGCCACCTTTAAACCCTGTAAATGTGATGATTGATGACTTTGTTTCAAGAGGCCAGAGAGGCCCTCTGCTGCTATCAAGAAGAGATAGGGGGATATTGGATCACCCTGTCGGAGCCCCCTGGAGGGCGTGAATTCTTCAAGGGGGGACCCATTGATCAGTACCGCAAAAGACACCGACGATACTAACCTCATAATTAGATCAACCCATCGTCGGTGGAAGCCCATCCGAAGTATCATCGCTTGTAGGTAGCTCCACTCAACTCGGTCGTACGCCTTCCGCATATCCAGCTTCAGTGCGCAGTGTTGATGTTTCTTTGCACCATTTCTCTTCATGAAATGTAAACACTCATAGGCCGTGATTATATTATCAGTGATCAGTCTCCCTGGCACAAAGGCAGATTGCTCTTCTGAAATAATCTCTGGCAAAATCACTTTCAATCTATTTGCTAAAACCTTTGACGCAATTTTGTAAACAACATTGCAAAGGCTTATAGGACGGAACTGACCTAATTCCTCTGGTGTCGCCACTTTAGGAATTAGTACAATGAAGGTTTTATTGATCCCCTCAAAACTTTCTTCTCCTCTCAGAATTCTTAGGACTGCTGCCGTCACCTCTGCTCCACACACATCCCAATGCTTTTGAAAAAACTGAGCAGGGTATCCATCTGGTCCTGGAGCCTTGAGAGGATACATTTGGAAGAGCGCATGTTTAACCTCACCAGCTTCAAATGGTGAAAGGAGCCGTTCATTCATCTCCACCGTGACCGAGGGCGAGACAGAGGCAAGGACCTCCTCCATACCCGTAGTCCCCTCCGAGGTGTATAAATGTGAGTAGAAATCCCTAGCCATGCGGGATATCTCCTGCTGATCATTAGTGACCGTGCCATCAGCACAAGTAAGAGAAATAATTTTGTTTCTCCACTTCCTTTTGCTTGCTCGCAGATGAAAAAACTTTGTATTTTTATCTCCTTCTGCTAGCCACTGTATACGAGATCGCTGACGCCACATAATCTCCTCACGATGCTGTATCTCGACGAGGCGTTCCACTATTTTTAGTTCCTCATAAGATGGGCCAACTCTGCCCGGCTAAGCCCTCATCGTCTCCAGGTACCGGCGCAGCCTTTTCAGCTCCCGCCGTATGCTACCAAAAGTATCATGGTTCCATCTCGTGAGTGCACCCGAGAGGCTCTTCAATTTCCGCGCCAAACCATGCATTGTGGTACATTCTTCAGCCTGCCATGCCTTAGTTATCGTCGGCTTCAGCTCATGATGCATCTCCCACATCGCTTCATAGCGGAAAATCCGCTCAGCGCATACCCTGTCCTCCGATGGAGTAAACTGAACCATAATTGGGGAGTGGTCCGAGGCTGCAGCCGTGAGATGCTGCACCACCGCCATCGGGTATCGTAGGCTCCAGCTAGCCGTTGCCAGGGCACGGTCCAACCTCACCCTACAGTAGCTACCCCCTGAAACTTTCTTCTCAAAGGTCCAAGCAGTACCAGTGAAGCCGAGATCCAACAGCTCACACATATCAACTGTCTCCCTGAATGCCTGAATCTGAGCATTGCTCCTTTCACTGACACCCATATGTTCCTCCCTATGGAGTACTTCATTGTAGTCGCTGATACGTATCTATAATTTTTGATGCTCCATGCTTGTTTATACACCATTTGCCTACTGTTTCATTACACTTCGTGGCACTTTTATGCATTTTCCGGAACTAACCTATTAACAAGTCGCCACAGTGCCAGTTCCCTGTTTTCTGCTGTTTTTGTGTTTCAGAAGTGATACACAGGAAATATTCTCGGAATTGGACGAAACAAGTTCCTGAAGTCTTATTTTTCCCGGAAGCTTCCAGAGATGCGAAGAGGAGACGGAGTGGGGCCACGAGGTGGCCACACACCAGGGCGGTGCGGCCCAGGCCCTGGCCGCGCCCCCTACGTGTGAGACCGCCTCGGTCCACTTCTGACGATGCCCCTTCGCCTATAAAGACCCCCCGACGGGAAAAACCTAAGTACCCGATCAATTTTTCAGAACACATCGCGATCCGCCGCCGCCGTCGACCCGAAGATCGGGAGGGTCCAGAAGCTCTTCCTAGCACCCTGCCGAAGAGGGGAATCGCCACCGGAGGTCTTCTTCATTGCCATGCTTGCCTCCGGAGCGATGAGTGAGTAGTCTACCTTGGACTATGGGTCCATAGCAGTAGCTAGATGGTTGTCTTCTCCACCATGTGCTTCATGTTTAGATCTCATGAGCTGCCCTACATGATTGAGATCACCGTTATGTAATTCTACATGTTTGGTTTGTTGGGATCCGATGAATATTGGTGTTATGATTGAGTTGCTATACTGAAATTTATCTTTTGTTATCTCTATGTTGTTTATGATCTTGCATGCTCTCCGTTGTTAGTAGCTATCTTGGCCGAGTAGTTGCTAGTGACTCCAAGAGGGGGTATTTATGCTCGATAGTGGGTTCATGCCTCTATTTAACCTGGGGGAGTGACAGAAACCTCTAAGGTTGTAGATGTGCTGTTGCTACTAGGGAGAAAACAACATTCATATGCTCGAGGGCATATGCTTTGTTTACATTACACACTTTGCTTAATGCAATTATCTGTTGTTCGCAACTTAATACTTGTGGAGTTCTCGGATTGATTCGCCATAAGTGGATTATTAGTCATAGATGCAGTTGGATGGCGGTCTATGTATTTTGTTGTAATGCCCAGAGTAAATCGCATAGTGATCTTCTTGACATATCATGTTTATCTTTATTCTATCAATTCCCCAACTGTAATTTGTTTACCCAGCATGTGTTATTTATCTTATGGAGAGACACCACTAGTGAACTGTGGACCCCGGTCCTATTTCCATCATATTGCTATCACCTGTTTACTTTACTCGCACTGTTTACTTTACTCGCATACTTCTACTGCTTTCCACTCGATACGCTCATAACCTTTGTTTCAAGCAAACTGGTGAGATTGACAACCTCATCGCAAGTTGGGAGCAAAGTACTTGGTTGTGTTGTGTGCAGGTTCTGCGTTGCAGCTAGCAAGCAAAGCTTGGACGAGGCGCCATATATAAATTGTCCGAAGCTGTCGCAAACTAGCAAGCATCACCTACAGTCGTATTGCCCGCTCTTCTCCTGATCGACATAACCTTGGTTTCTTAACTGAGGGAAAACTAGCTGCTATACTCATCACACCTTCCTCATGGGGTTCCCAACGGGCTGGTCATTCACCACACATCAAGCTAATGTTCTGGCGCCGTTGCCGGGGAAGAGTGGAAGACCTCTGCAAGGAGAGTTTTTCGCACACACATCCTTTACTTTGTTTTATAGTTTTGCTTTACTTTATTTATTTTACCTGCATCGTTTTATATCAAAAACCCAAAAAAATTAGAATCCTTGGTAGTTGTTTGTACTTGTCTACTTTTAGTTTTGCTGAAATGGCTAATCCTGAAAACACCAAGTTGTGTGACTTTACTAGCATGAACAATAGTGATTTTATCCGCACTCCTATTGCACCACCTACTCCTGCTGCAAACTTTTATGAGATTAAGCCTGCTTTGTTGAACCTTGTTATGAAAGAGCAATTTTCTGGTGCTAGTACTGAAGATGCTGCAGCTCATCTCAACAATTTTGTTGAGCTATGTGAGATGCAGAAATATAAGGATGTAGAAAGTGATATTATTAAGCTCAAGTTGTTTCCTTTTTCTTTGAGAGGAAAAGCTAAAGATTGGTTGCTGTCTTTGACTAAGAATAGTATTGATTCATGGGCTAAGTGTAAGGATGCTTTTATTGGTAGATACTATCCTCCTGCTAAGATTATATCTCTGCGTAGCAATATTATGAAGTTTAGTCAGTTTGATAATGAACATGTTGCTCAAGCTTGGGAAAGAATGAAATCTATGATAAAGAATTGCCCCACTCATGGACTGACTACTTGGATGATTGTCCAAACTTTTTATGCAGTACTGAATTTTTCTTCAAGGAGCCTACTTGATTCAGCTGCTGGAGGAACTTTTATGTCCCTTACCTTGGGCGCCGCAACAAAGCTACTCGACAACGTGATGGTAAATTATTCCGAATGGCACACCGAGAGAGCTCCACAAGGTAAGAAGGTAAATTCTGTTGAGGAAACCTCTACCTTGAGTGATAAGATTGATACCATTATGGCTATGCTTGCTAATGATAGGACTCATGTTGATCCTAATAATGTTCCTTTAGCCTCTTTGGTTGCTCAAGAAGAGCATGTTGATGTGAACTTCATTAGAAACAATAATTTTAACAACAATGCTTATAGGAACAATTTTGCTAGTAACAATTACAGGCCATATCCTTCTACCAATGGTAATGGTTATGGTAATTCTTATGGTAATTCCTACAACAACACTAGGGCCGCGCCCTCCGAGCTTGAGGTAATGCTCAAGGACTTCATCGGTAAGCAAACTGCTTTTAACAAGTCTGTTGAGGAAAAGTTAGGCAAAATTGATATTCTTGCTTCTAAAGTTGATAGCCTTGCTCATGATGTTGAACTTCTGAAATTAAAAGTGTTGCCTAATGATGTGAAAGAGAACATTTTTTTTGCTATTGCTAATGCTATTCAAGTTGGGATTGATGAAAATCTCAGATTGTTAGCAGAATTGCATGCTAGATGGGAAAGAGAGGATGAGATTGCTAGGAATATGAAAGTTTGTACTATTACTACCTCTGATGATATTGTTCCTAATGCTAGCAATCCTCTTACTTTGATTGGTGTAGAGAAAACTCCCACTCTTTGTATTAAAAAGCCTAAAACTGCCAAAACTTTTTCTCGAAAGAGTGCTGAAATTTTTCGGAGTGTAGGAGATGATAGCTCTACTTCCTTTAATGATTTTGATGTTGATGGCTGCAATATATCTGAAGTTATTTTGTTCTTGCAAAATCTTGCTTTGACTCCCAATGCTAGTTCTTTAAATGTTGCTTTTACTAAGCATATTACCAATGCTCTCATGAAAATTAGCGATGAAAAGTTTCAGCAAAAAGCTTATGTTCCCAAGAAGTTAGAAGATGGTTGGGAACCCATCATTGATATGCATGTTAATGGTTTTGATTGCCATGCTTTATGTGATCTAGGTGCTAGTATTTCTATCATGCCTAGAAAGATTTATGACATGCTTGATTTACCACCGCTTAAAAAGTGTTATTATGATGTTCCAATTGCTGATGTTGCTAAGAAGAAACCTTTGGGAAGGATTAATGATGTTCTTATTTTGGTTAACAATAACCTTGTTCCCGTTGATTTTCTCGTTATGGACGTTGAATGCCATGCTTCATGTCCTATTATTTTGGGAAGACCCTTTCTTCGAACTGTAGGTACCATCATTGATATGATGGAAGGCACTATAAAATATCAATTCTCACTCAAGAAAGGTATGGAACACTTCCCTAGGAAAAGAAAGAAATTACTTTTTGACTCTATTCTTAGAGCAAATTATGTGCTTGATGCTTCATCACTTGATGTTACTTGATTCGCAATTTTCTGCGCCTAGCTCAAAGGCGTTAAAGAAAAGCACTCTTGGGAGATAACCCAATGTTTTATTTTCAGTACTTTTTCTTTTATTTGAGTCTTGGAAGTCATTACTACTGTAATGACTGCTCCTTATCCTTTTTATTTCGTTGTTGTGCCAAGAGAAGCATCTAATTCGAGTGAGGTAAAGATTTGGGGATGTTGCTGTCCTGAAACTGTTTTCGGTGCTGCACCGTAAAAATTCGTGAAAATTATCTGTATATCTTTTGGACCTGCGATTTCTTGTGCATATGCCCCAGGTTATATCCAAACTTTCGTTAGTTGAACACTTTTTGATTTGAGGAACAGAAAACCCCTAAAAAATTCGACCTTTGTCAGCTATTGTGTTTTGACAGATTTCTGCCAATATTTGTGTTTGCCGCTTTATCGCTTTCTTTTGAGTTCTTTTGATCACGGAACTTGTGGGGAAGTTGCTACAGTAGTATATACTTTATATGTGGTGGTTTTGGGTTGAAACCTGAAGCAAAAAGAGGTTGATTATATATTATGCCACACTAATGTTGCTAATAGATTTGTGTTTAGTTTTGTATGAAGGAAGTTTTCAAGTGTAGGGATTGGAGAATGATGAGATGAGTTGAAGAATGGACAAAAGCTCAAGCTTGGGGATGCCCATGCATCACCCCAAGAAATATCCAAGAAGTACAAGCGTCAAAGCTTGGGGATGCCCCCGAGGCACCCCTTCTTCATCGGCAAAAATCAGGTCACCTTTCAAAACACTATATTTTTATTGCTTCATGCACTATGTGTTTTTCTTGGAGCGTCAGTTGTTTTAGTTTTCTTAGTTAGTTTAGTTTGTTTGCTGCAATAAATGGTTGGACCCCAACAAATTTCCTTTGGAGGAGATGTACTCGTTTTCATTTGCCAAGAACACTCCGTTTTCATTCTTACAATTTCACCGAGTGTTCTTCTTTTTCTTCTACTGCTTTTGGTTTTCGTTTTTGCCTTGATTTGCATTCAGACCTTGTCATATCTTTTCATCAAGGTGTATTTTTGCCTCTGATATTTATTGGTTTTCATCAAAAGAGGTGTTTATAAAAATTTCAAATGGTGTTGGAAAAGAGAAAAAGCTTTGTGCAAAATAGTGGTACAAGAATGAGCTTGTGTAGACTGCGGCTTAGGCTTTTTCATGTCATGCTTGATGTCTTTTTGATGGTATGCTTAGTGGTTTTGCTGTAGCATGACTTGCCTCAAATAACTGAGATTGCTTAATGAGCCTTTTAAAAAATCATGCGTTGTTTTTATTATTTGGAAGCATTATTTTGGTTTTCTCCTTGATGCTTTATTTGGGTTGACTTGGCGCATGCTCACACATGTTAGACTCATCCAAAGTCGCCAATAGCCTCTATGATCATTTAGTTTTTGACTTTTGATGCCATCTTATGCTTCTTTTAATGTCGCTTTGTCGCTTTGCATGATTATGGCCATTATTGCTCTCTTAGTTGGTCGCTCCCAGTCTTTTGCTAGCCCTCGCCTTGTACTGAGTATGAGCTCTACTCGTGTATCCAACTCCTAAAAGCCAAAGTTTACCAAAGTGTCCACCATACATACCTACTAGCAATTTGCTATTCCAAGTAAATTTGACTTGCTTTTATCTTCTCTTCAAATTAAACTCTTACCAGTGTTATGCAAAAATTGGTGAGTAAAGCTCTCACGAACCGGAAGGCACACTTTAATTTTTCCTGTTCTTAAAAATTTGACATTGTGGTCTCTTATGTTGAGTTGTTATGCTTGCAAGTTGTAAGTTGGATTCTAGCCCATCTATGCTGTCATGGGGCAAGCTTTCAACATTGCACTTCTCTTTTGAGTTGATATCGTGATCTTTTGTTTATGGATGCCCGCGGTGTGAAATGAATTGGGAATCTTGTGGGGATCATGGAGTTTGTATATGTGTTAGGGAAACGCCTGGGCCGCCAATCTAAGCCATGCATAATTCATGGTGGAAATTTGCAGCATATCCATGGTGGACATTCGACGATGCATCTCAAAATAAAAAGCTAAACAAATGGTAAATAAAAGAGATATCGAGGTGTTCATTGTGTGCTTGTCCTGTCATTTTGATGTGGGCTTGTTCCATGTCATCGGGCATGGAGGTACCCCGTTGGCGGTTCTCAATGATATGCATATATTTACAATGACAAGAGCCTTGCTTGGGACTCTAAGTAAAGTAGCATGAGGTTTGGGTACTCGTATTCACGGGACACGAGGTTTTCAACTTATGATTTGTCAAGCGTATGCATCATAATTGTTCTCGCATTAACTCTAACCATTCAAGATGCTTATGATGGGGGCAATGAGAGCTCAAAGCCGGTAAGTACCATAATTTTTGAAGGTTATAAAACTTGCAATCACTGCTTCCCTCCGCGAAGGGCCTTTCTTTTACTTTTATGTTGAGTCACCACCTTCTATCTTTATGCACCATTAAGAGAGCATAGTTGTCATTCTTAGTATAATGTGCATTGTCCCAAAGTTTTCATTGATTGATTCATATTATTGGTTTCACTTGTTCTTAAATTACTTGTATCTAGTCGCCCTCTTAAACTTGAAGGTGTCCTATGCATTTATGTTTTGCTCTCTTTGAAGGACAAGCTGAAAACCATTTGTATGTTTTTCCTTATGATTTGAACACACGTTTGACTTTCATTGTTTCATTTTGATGATCTTTTGTTTGTGTTCATTTTCATGTTTATAACATGGTTGCTAAGTTCCTATTGTCAAGATTATATCTTCATGCCCATGTTTTAAGTTCTTATGATCCCAGCTCACAAATGCTTATATATATGATCAAGATTGTGTAGGTGCATGTCACCTCAAAAATTATTTCTTTTGTTATCACTTACCTACTCGAGGACGAGCAGGAGTTATGCTTGGGGATGCTTGATATGTCTCCACCGTATATATAATTTTTGATGCTCCATGCTTGTTTATACACCATTTGCCTACTATTTCGTTACACTTTATGGCACTTTTATGCATTTTCTGAAACTAACCTATTAACAAGTCGCCACAGTGCCAGTTTCCTATTTTCTGCTGTTTTTGTGTTTCAGAAGTGATACACAGGAAATATTCTTGGAATTGGACGAAACAAGTTCCTGAAGTCTTATTTTTCCCGGAAGCTTCCAGAGATCCGAAGAGGAGACGGAGTGGGGCCACGAGGTGGCCACACACCAGGGCGGCGTGGCCCAGGCCCTGGCCGCGCCCCCTACGTGTGAGACCGCCTCGGTCCACTTCTGACGATGCCCCTTCGCCTATAAAGACCCCCCGACGGGAAAAACCTAAGTACCCGATCAATTTTCCAGAACACATCGCGATCCGCCGCCGCCGTCGACCCGAAGATCGGGAGGGTCCAGAAGCTCTTCCTGGCACCCTGCCGGAGAGGGGAATCGCCACCGGAGGTCTTCTTCATCGCCATGCTTGCCTCCGGAGTGATGAGTGAGTAGTCTACCTTGGACTATGGGTCCATAGCAGTAGCTAGATGGTTGTCTTCTCCACCATGTGCTTCATGTTTCGATCTCATGAGCTGCCCTACATGATTGAGATCACCGTTATGTAATTCTACATGTTTGGTTTGTTGGGATCCGATGAATATTGGTGTTATGATTAAGTTGCTATACTAAAATTTATCTTTTGTTATCTCTATGTTGTTTATGATCTTGCATGTTCTCCGTTGTTAGTAGCTATCTTGGCCGAGTAGTTGCTAGTGACTCCAAGAGGGTGTATTTATGCTCGATAGTGGATTCATGCCTCTATTTAACCTGGGGGAGTGACAGAAACCTCTAAGGTTGTAGATGTGCTGTTGCTACTAGGGAGAAACAACATTCATATGCTCGAGGGCATATGCTTTGTTTATATGACACACTTTGCTTAATGCAATTATCTGTTGTTCGCAACTTAATACTTGTGGAGTTCTCGGATTGATTCGCCACAAGTGGATTATTAGTCATAGATGCAGTTGGATGGCGGTCTATGTATTTTGTTGTAATGCCCAGAGTAAATCGCATAGTGATCTTCTTGACATATCACGTTTATCTTTATTCTATCAATTGCCCAACTGTAATTTGTTTACCCAGCATGTGTTATTTATCTTATGGAGAGACACCACTAGTGAACTGTGGACCCCGGTCCTATTTCCATCATATTGCTATCACCTGTTTACTTTACTCGCACTGTTTACTTTACTCGCATACTTCTACTGCTTTCCACTCGATACGCTCATAACCTTTGTTTCAAGCAAACCTGTGAGATTGACAACCTCATCGCAAGTTGGGAGCAAAGTACTTGGTTGTGTTATGTGCAGGTTCCGCATTGCAGCTAGCAAGCAAAGCTTGGACGAGGCGCCATATATAAATTGTCCGAAGCTGTCGCAAACTAGCAAGCATCACCTACAGTCGTATTGCCCGCTCTTCTCCTGATCGACATAACCTTGGTTTCTTAATTGAGGAAAAACTAGCTGCTATACTCATCACACCTTCCTCTTGGGGTTCCCAACGGGCTGGTTATTCACCACGCATCAGTCGCCAACACACAACCATGGTAACGGCGATGATGCCTTAATGAACTTAAGCATATCCCACGTTTTATGGCGCTCATTGGCTTGCGCCTCTCCGTACACACAAGTGAATCGCCATGGAGGAGAATCCCTAGGGAACACCACAACATCAATATGGTACTGAGAGTAAGGTAAAATATCAAGCTTTATTTCGTTATTCCAGAAAATTCCTAAGCCCCCACTCCAGCCAGAGCTGCTAACTGCAAAGGAATTATCAAATCCTAATGTACGGGCTAAACTTTCAACCCTAGACTTGTGTATCTGTGTCTCCACTATACAAAGAATGGATGGGGCAAACTGTCTCGCTAGATCGCGAAGCTCTCAAACTGTTGCGTCGTTGCCAATCCCGCGACAGTTCCAAAATAAGATACTCATTTCTCCGGGCTGCGCTCCTCACCGGAGCCTGATGTCTACACACGCTTCTGTTCTTGTAGACACTTGTTGGGCCTCCAAGTGCAGAGGTTTGTAGAACAACAACAGGTTTCCCTTAAGTGGATCACCCAAGGTTTATCGAACTCAGGGAGGAAGAGGTCAAAGCTATCCCTCTCAAGCAACCCTGCAATTACGATACAGAAAGTCTCTTGTGTCCCCAACACACCCAATACACTTGTCAAATGTATAGGTGCACTAGTTCGGCGAAGAGATAGTGAAATACAAGTGGTATAGATGATTATAAGTAGTAAATACAATCTGGAATAAAAATCGCTGCGAGCAAACATGTAACAAAACAACAAGTAAACGGTGTGCAATGCTTGGAAACAAGGCCTAGGGATCATACTTTCACTAGTGGACACACTCCCAACAAATATAACATGATTGAACAAATAAACAACTTCTCTCCACTATGGTACTCTGAATTACTCTCCTATTGAATAACACTAATCATTGTGTAGTGGTACAGAAGCACCCCTTAAAGTTTATCAAGTACTTGACAAACACCACTCATAGAGATATCCAAATCAAAGCACAACTCAAGATAGATATTATTGCAACTTAGACCAAGTACTAACACGGTGCACACACTGTCAACATTACACCATGAAAGGAGGAATAGATCACTTCAATACTATCATAGTAATAATTACTCTCATAATCCACAAGAGATCACAATCATAGCCTAAACCAAGTACCACCATGATGCACGCACTGTCACTGTTACACCATGGCAGGAGGAATAGATTACTTTAATAACATCACTAGAGTACACATAATATCTGAATAATAACATCTACTTGTTCAACATGATACAAAGCTCACGATCACATAAAGATCACATCATAGGAGAGAGAGGTGAACCACATAGCTACCGGTAGAGCCCTTAGCCCCGGGGATGAACTACTCCCTCCTCATCTTAGGAGACAGCAAGGTTGATGGAGATGGCGGTGAGGTCGATGAAGACGGCGAAGACGGCGATGGAGACCGATGGAGATGGCTCCGGGGGCACTTCCCCGTCCCGGCAGGGTGCCGGAACAGATACTTATGTCCCCCGAAATTCGTCTTCGACGGCGACGGAGCTGCGGAACTGTTCTGGAAAAATCGTCGATTCCTTTAGGGTTTTTCTGTCCCGAGGCTTTATATAGGCGAAGGGGCGTTGTCAGGAGGCGACCAGGGCCTTCTCCCACATAGCTCGCGCGGCCCAGGCCTGGTCTGCAAAGGAGTGGGCTTATCTCGGCCGTCCGGACTCGGAATCAGGTGAATTTTATGTCCAGAACGTTCGCCGTGAAATTCCCTACAACTTTGTATTTGAAGAGTTTTCCATTTGACGCCGTGTTCGACCCGTAACGTGACCATCTTCGAAAAAAGTTCTGGTACAGATTTCTAGAAAGTCCCAATTTGACTCCAATAAGGTTTCCACTTGTATTCTTGGTAATTCCTACACATCAAAGTGTAAAACAAGAACATTATGCACTTTTGCAACTATTAGTAGGTTAGTCCAAATAAATCATAAAAGTGCCACAAAGTGTAGACAAAACATATAGCAATTGGTGTAAAACAAGCATGGAGCATCAAAAATTATAGATACGTTTGCAACGTATCAACATCCCCAAGCTTAACTCCTGCTCGTCCTCGAGTAGGTAAGTGATAACAAAACAAATAATTTTTGAGGTGACATGCACCTACACAATCTTGATCATTTATGTAAGCATTGTGAGCTGGGATCATAAGAACTTAAAACATGGGCATGAAAGACATAATCTTGATAATAGAAACTTAGCAACCATATTATACACATGCAAATGAACACAAACAAAAGATCATGAAAATGAAACAATGAAAGTCAAACGTGTGTTCAAATCATAAGGAAAAACATAACAAATGGTTTTCAGCTTGTCCTTCATGGAGAGCAAAACATAAATGCATAGGACACCTTCAAGTTTAAGAGGGCGACTAGATACAAATAATTTAAGAACAAGTGAAACCATAGTTATGAATCAATCAATGAAAACTTTGGGACAATGCACATTATACTAAGAATGACAACTATGCTCTCTTAATGGTGCATAAAGATAGAAGGTGGTGACTCAACATAAAAGTAAAAGAAAGGCCCTTCGCAGAGGGAAGCAGTGATTAAACATGTGCTAGAGCTTTTCATTTGTAAAACAGAGAGATAAAATTTGGTTTTGAGAGGTGGTTGTCTTTGTCAACGACTGGCAATGGGGTTCTTACTATCTTCCATATAAAAATGAAGCAAGTTTTTGAGAGAGAGATTGGCACTTTTGTGCTCTTTTATAAAGCTTGACACTCCTCCCCACCTTTTTTCTTTCACAAACCATGGCTAACCGATTCCATCGGGTGCCCACCAACATTCACATTCCATGGAGGAGTGCCTTTTTCTTTTCTTTTCTTTTTTTCTTTTTTTTTCTTTTTTTTTCTTTTTGGAATAAGCAATATGGAAGATAGCAAATCCGACCACTACGTCCCCATGAGCTAAAAACAGTGGCACAAAATGAGAAGTAGTTGAAAGTTTTGAAAGGTAGCACATGAAAATTTACTTTGGAATGGCTTACAAATACCATGCATAGGAATTTATAGTGGACACAATGGCAAACTTGGTTTTTAGGAGTTGGATGCACGAGTAGAGCTCATACTCAGTACAAAATGAGGGCTAGCAAAATACTGGGAGCGACCAACTAAGAGAGCAATAACGGCCATAATCATGCATAGCGACAAAGCGACATTAAAAGAAGCATAAGATGGCATAAAATGTCAAAAACTAAATGATCATAGAGGCTATAGGTGACTTATTTTGTAGTCAACATGGTGTAAGCATGTGCCAAGTCAACCCAAATAAAGCATTAAAGGAGAAAACCAAATAAATGCTTCCATATAATAAAAACAACGCATGATTTTTTCAAAGGCTCATTAAGCAATCTCAGTCATTTGAGACAAGTCATGCTACAGCAAAACCACTAAGCATACTATCAAAAAGACATCAAGCACGACATGCGAAAGCCTAGGCCGCAGTCTACACAAGCTCCTACTTGTACCACTTTTTTTGCATGAAGCCTTTTCTCTTTTCCAACACCATTCAAACTTTCTATAAACACCTCTTTTGATGAAAACCAATAAAGATCAGAGGCAAAAATACACCTTGATGAAAAGATATAAAAAGATCTGAACACAAATCAAGGCGAAAAATGCAAGCTAAACGCAGTAGCAGAAAAAGAGAACACTCATTGAACGATAAGAGTGAAAACTAGAGTGTTCTTGGCAAATGAAAAGCGAGTTCATCTCCTCCAAAAGAAACATGATGTGATCTAACCATTTATTGTAGCAAACAAAACTAAACTAACTAAGAAAACTAAAACAACTGACGCTCCAAGAAAAACGCATAGTGCATGAAGCAATAAAAATATAGTGTCTTGAAAGGTGACCTGATTTTTGCCGATGAAGAAGGGGTGCCTCGGGGGCATCCCCAAGCTTTGACGCTTGTACTTCTTGGATATTTCTTGGGGTGATGCATGGGCATCCCCAAGCTTGAGCTTTTGTCCATTCTTCATCTCATCGCATCATTCTCCAATCCCTACACTTGAAAACTTCCTTCATACAAAACTAAACACAATTCTATTAGCAACATTAGTTTAAGCATAACATAGAATCAACCCTTTTTGCTTCAGGTTTCAGCCTAAAACCACCACATATTAAGTATATACTACTGTAGCAACTTTCCCAAAGTTCCGTGATTAAAAGAACTCAAAAAGAAAGCGATAAAGCGGCAAACACAAATATTGGCAGAAATCTGTCAAAACTGAACAGCTGACAAAGGTCGAATTTTGAGGGGTTTTCTGTTGCTCAAATCAAAAAGTGTTCAACTAATAAAAGTTTGGATATAACCTGGGGCATATGCATAAGAAATCGCAGGTCCAAAAGATATACAGAGAATTTTCACGAATTTTTACGGTGCAGCACCGAAAACAGTTTCAGGACAGCAACATCCCCAAATCTTTACCTCACTCAAATTAGAGGCTTCTCTTGGCACAACAATGAAATAAAAAGGATAAGGAGCGGTTATTATGGTAGTAATAACTTCCAAGACTCAAATAAAAGAAAAAGTACTGAAAATAAACAATGGGTTATCTCCCAAGAGTGCTTTTCTTTAACGCCTTTGAGCTAGGCGCAGTAATTTGCAAAGATGCTCATGTGGGCGCCATATAAGAGCTTGAGGCAAAGGCGCCATATAGGAACTTAAAGCAATAGAGAGCATCAAAAAGCAAATGTGAAAGATATTTATATCTGAACCACTTCCTATGCATAGGAATCTTGTAAGAAAATAAATCAACGAGGCACATAGTAGCAAGCATGGATAGATAAAACAAGTGCCACTTCAAGATTTGCAACATAAAGAGAGGAAACTTAATATTGTTGAGATCCATCAAACCATGTTTCCCTCTCTCATAATAACTTTCAGTAGCATCATGAATAGAACTAATACTATAACTATCACATAAAGCATCCCTATCATGAGCCACATGCATAAAAGGATTAATACTCACCACAGGAACAATAGTAGTAGGAGGAGATTCAACAGAATAATTATTCTCATCACCATAATCATCATAAATAGGAGGCATATTGTAATCATAACTAATTTTATCCTCAATAGTAGGTGAACTGAAAATATTATACCTATCATCATAACTATCATAGACTAGAGGTTCAGTATCATCACAAGCTAGAGAGCAACTATTTCGCAAATCATATTCTTCAAACATATCATCATAAGAAGGAACATCACATATGGGAGATAAAATATCATCAGAGCAAACTTTCTCCACTAAAGCTGGGGAAATAAAAATATCATGGTTAACAAAACCAGCTTCCCCAAGCTTAGACTTTTCTATAGCATTAGCATTAACAGTATTCAAAGCATTCGTACTAATAACATTGCTATGCGAAATAAGCTCCAAAGGATTTTCAATTTTCTCTTCAAATCTAAAATCAGGAAAAAGACTAAAGAACTCTTTGTTTTCCATTAAGCCTAACTAGTGAAAATAAAAACAAGAAACAAAAAGATGTAATTGCAGAATCTAAAGGAAATAACTCCGAGCACTCACACAGGAGGATGCGAGTACCTTTTACCTTACCTCCCCGGCAACGGCGCCAGAAAAGAGCTTGATGTCTACACACGCTTCTGTTCTTGTAGACACTTGTTGGGCCTCCAAGTGCAGAGGTTTGTAGAACAGCAGCAAGTTTCCCTTAAGTGGATCACCCAAGGTTTATCGAACTCAGGGAGGAAGAGGTCAAAGCTATCCCTCTCAAGCAACCCTGCAATTACGATACAGAAAGTCTCTTGTGTCCCCAACACACCCAATACACTTGTCAAATGTATAGGTGCACTAGTTCGGCGAAGAGATAGTGAAATACAAGTGGTATAGATGATTATAAGTAGTAAATACAATCTGAAATAAAAATCGCTGCGAGCAAACATGTAACAAAACAGCAAGTAAACGGTGTGCAATGCTTGGAAACAAGGCCTAGGGATCATACTTTCACTAGTGGACACACTCCCAACAAATATAACATGATTGAACAAATAAACAACTTCTCTCCACTATGGTACTCTGAATTACTCTCCTATTGAATAACACTAATCATTGTGTAGTGGCTACAGAAGCACCCCTTAAAGTTTATCAAGTACTTGACAAACACCACTCATAGAGATATCCAAATCAAAGCACAACTCAAGATAGATATTATTGTAACTTAGACCAAGTACTAACACGGTGCACACACTGTCAACATTACACCATGAAAGGAGGAATAGATCACTTCAATACTATCATAGTAATAATTACTCTCATAATCCACAAGAGATCACAATCATAGCCTAAACCAAGTACCACCATGATGCACGCACTGTCACCGTTACACCATGGCAGGAGGAATAGATTACTTTAATAACATCACTAGAGTACACATAATATCTGAATAATAACATCTACTTGTTCAACATGATACAAAGCGCACGATCACATAAAGATCACATCATGGGAGAGAGAGGTGAACCACATAGCTACCGGTAGAGCCCTTAGCCCCGGGGATGAACTACTCCCTCCTCATCATAGGAGACAGCAAGGTTGATGGAGATGGCGGTGAGGTCGATGGAGACGGCGAAGACGGCGATGGAGACCGATGGAGATGGCTCCGGGGGCACTTCCCCGTCCCGGCAGGGTGCCGGAACAGAGACTTATGTCCCCCAAAATTCGTCTTCGACGGCGGCGGAGCTACGGAACTGTTCTGGAAAAATCGTCAACTCCTTTAGGGTTTTCTGTCCCGAGGCTTTATATAGGCGAAGGTGCGTCGTCAGGAGGCGACCTGGTCGCCTTCTCCCACATAGCTCGCGCGGCCCAGGCCTGGTCTGCAAAGGAGTGGGCTTATCTCGGCCGTCCGGACTCGGAATCAGGTGAATTTTATGTCCAGAACGTTTGCCGTGAAATTCCCTACAACTTTGTATTTGAAGAGTTTCCGTTTGACGCCGTGTTCGACCCGTAACGTGACCATCTTCGAAAAAAGTTCTGGTACAGATTTCTAGAAAGTCCCAATTTGACTCCAATAAGGTTTCCACTTGTATTCTTGGTAATTTCTACACATCAAAGTGTAAAACAAGAACATTGTGCACTTTTGCAACTATTAGTAGGTTAGTCCAAATAAATCATAAAAGTGCCACAAAGTATAGACAAAACATATAGCAATTGGTGTAAAACAAGCATGGAGCATCAAAAATTATAGATACGTTTGCAACGTATCAGAGCCCGCCAAAGTCTTGCCATTCTTGTCGTTCTTCGGTGTGGTTTGCTTCTTCGGCCTCTTTATCTCACGAGCCGATGGTGGTGGAGGTGGTGTACCCGAGCGAGGCAAATACTTCCCTGACGTCTCACCGTCAAAATCGAGCTTCTTTTGCGTCGCCGGCACCTCCACCTGACCAATAACACCAGGTTCTTTCCACTCCAGCATTGGGACCTGTGCCGTGGCGGCGACATCTCCCTTGGCCGGGCTAACTTCAGAGAGGTGAGCATCCGCCGAGGTACGCTTCCGGTTGTCGCCGATTAGTAGCGTAGGGTTCGCAGCTTCCCGGTGACCACGACCACGTCCACCCTCTCGGCCCCCACCAAAACGGCCACGGTTTGCCGCAGAACCACGCCTTCTTCCTCTCTCTCAATGCTCAGCCGCCCCTCGGCCTGTCTGGCCCGCTCCACGTCCAGCACTATTCCAACCTGAGGTTCTAGCCTGGTACTGGTACTCATTAGGGTGCAGTTGAGACCTGTTCCACGCTATATCCGCCAGTAGCCATTTGCCAAAAGCAACTTTACTAGGAGAGTGCACTCCAGAACCGCACTCCTCCTTCACATGACCAAGAAAACCACAAATCGAACAGAAGCGTGGGATCTTCTCGTACTTAACACGCATTACGAAAGGAGCTTCACCCTTCGGTGTGATAGTGACAAATCTGGTCAGCTCCTTCCTCACGTCCAGCCAGACCCTGATGCGTACAAAGTCTCCTACATCCACCCTCATGTCAACATTGATCACTTCTCCCACGTTTGCTGCCAGATCAGAGATGACCGGCTTCCTGCGGTATAGCTCAGGTATATCATGGATTTGCACCCATGCATGTATGCGATGCAGCTCCACCGCCGAGGCTTTGCAGCTCCCATCATACTTCTCGATCAACAGGCCATGATCCCGAAAGATCCAGGGGCCCTGCTCAGTAATCTTCTGCCAATCTCCCAGACACTTGGCGTGAATCATGAATCTGTTCTCCTCCAGATCCCTAAACGACACCTCCTGTGCCGGAGCCCACGCAAAACGCATCGTCTTCTTGAGCGACGCAGCGCTGAAGGGTTTAGATGACAGCACCTTCATCACCGCCATCCACTTCGTCTCGCCCTTCAGCGTCTCCACCTCTTCCTTCTTCACAAAAACACCTCCAATCTCCCCCCCTTGATGTTCAAACTGCTCAGCAGTTCATCCAATGATGGCTCAGCCTCCACTCCCATCGCCGAACCACTCGCTTCCCCCTTCTCCGCCGCCTCCGCCATGGTCGCTCCGATCTCGATCGGATCGGGAAACACCAACATGCCGGGTAGTCAAACGAGGTTGACCCCTTGATCAGCCCGAGTGAGCCCTTTCCGTGAGCCAAAGATCGAAGAACCAATCGGGATGAGAGACCCTGATCGCCGGTGATGTTTGCCGGCGAGGTAGGAAACCCTAATCGCCTAGATCGCCAGAGACGAAGAGGTAGTTCTTACCAAAAAAAAACTATCGTGTTAGAGACATGTATTAATGGTTAAAGGGAGTAGTAGGTTTGGGCCGGCATGGAATTCACATGTGGGCCTCCATCAACAGCACACACTCTTGCACGGGACTCTGTCCCGCACACGGCGCGAACAGCAACCCGGACTTGGCGCGAACTCCACAGCCTCCCTCCACGTGGCAGCCCACGCAGCTCTTCGCGCCATTTCCACCCGTTTGCTCCCGCCAAAACACCTCAGCGGCAAAGGTAATAAACGCCTCCCAAATCCCACCCGTAACAGCCATGATTATAAACGCCTCGTAAATCTGAGATCCTCCGCAGCCAATCCCCTCCCATTCCACCCGCTCCTCCTCGCCATGGACGCCGCCACCCCATCCAAGCGCGCCAAGACTGCGGAGGCGGCTGGGAGCACGCCGGACAAGCTCAGGAAGGCGGCCCTGTTCGCCGACCAGGTCACGACGCCGGAGAAGCCAATGCAGAAGGCCGCGGCGCCGGCGGCGGATCTGGTCTTTACGCCCGAGAAGTCGGAGCAGCGGCCGCTGCTGCGGAGGGCGTCGGGCAAGGGCGCCGTGGCGCTCTCCGTCAAGGAGGTCCGCCGGGCGGCGCTCGGGCTGCGTCGGCCGGACAAGGCCCCGTCGGTTGTCGCGGAGGAGGACGCCCTCGAGTCCGTCGCGAGGGAGCTCGGCGTGGGCTCCGGCGCCGGCCGCAGCCCCGTCAAGCGCAGGCCCGAGGTCAAGCTGCCCGAGAGGTAAATATCCCAGATCTGCAGTTATGCTTTCGCCCAGTCCGACCTTGCACCTAAAAGTTGGATCTTTGTACGTAGTTTCAGATCGACAGATATCTAGTGAAACCAACCGCAGTGATGCGAATTTCGACTGATATTTGAGTGCAGTAGTGATAATTTGGTTCCTTCGTTTCAGACCACCATTACTGTAGTAAATACTAACCACAGTTTGATAATTTCGTTTCTGCAAGTGCAAACATATTAGACAACCAATATTTGGATGTAACAAACCTTCTGACAATTTCGAGCAATATATTTCTGCACTAATGGTAACTTCAAATTTGGTCTGTGTCCTCAGTTTAGCTATGATGCTTTGAGGTAGTTTCAGGCCATCACGAATGTAGTAAAACCCAACCACAGTTATGTGATGCTAAGTACTGAGTGGCCCAGAATTGGATGCCAATTGTTTTCTGATGATTCCAGACCATCAGTAGTCTAGGAAAAGCCATCCATAGTATGCGAATTATGATTTCTGTAATGCTAGTTTACTGTGCCCAGAATCGGGATCGTTCTCCGGATTCAGTAAATTTTAACATAATCTTTACCAATATGTTTTGGCAGTACCGCTAAATTCTATTTTCTTCTTTGTCCTTGTTCAGCTATGAGGTGCTCTGTGAGTTCTTTAACTGCTTTGAGAGCTCCACGCGGCTCCTCCGCATGAAGGGATCCAAGGCGACGTTCCCCAACATCTGCGCCAGTGTTCAGAATCTAGCTGACAGGTGCTAGCCTGTTCTGATAAATTAGTCAGTTGATTGCTGCTATTCTTTTGTTTCGATAATCTGTCTCTAATTATCATAATTATCTGTGCAGGAGGTTTACTTATGGCAATCTCGCCCAGCTGAAGTACATAATGCCTGAGGCGATTGTCATCAACAAGATCCTCTTGCGCGATGAGAAGACCTGTTGTATGAAGCCTGATCTTCAGGTGAACCTTCTGGTTGATGCAGTTGAGAGCTGTGTGATGCAGAAGGGGGAAACCCGTTACTCGGCCTTGAGAAGGATCTTCAGGCAGAGGGTTGTGGATTTCTTCAGGAAACATCCTGAGGTATGATAATCATGTACCTTTTGTACTTTCAACACAAGTAGTTTTGCAAGTTGAGTAACTGTATCTGTATGTCTGTTTGCTAGTCAGGGAAATATACTAAGCATTCATGATGTCTATGTAATTTATCTTTCAGGGAGATGACATTCCGGAGCATGAGCTGCCGCATCCGTTTACTCAAACAAAACTGAACATGGCTCAGATCACACCAGGAATCCTTCCTGAAGCTGCATCTGCAGTGTCACCACCATCTCTGGCTGAACAGCAGCCTGTTGGGATGTCGCACATGTCCCACTCCTTCAAAAGAAGATTCTCGCAGCGATCTTCAACCAGCCTTGCAACTGCCAGCACAACCAGTCCACTGGCAAATGCCGTGTCTGCTGCTTCATCTCCATTGAGCAGAAAGTCGGTTCTCAGTTCTCTTTCTGCAGGGACAGATCATGAATCCCAAGTGCAAGTGAAAGGTGGCAAGGATGTTGCACTCAGGTTTGGTGCTTCAGAAGGGACGCCTGCCAAGTTTGCCTCTACACCAGTGAGATTAATGGCAGCCACACCAGGTCTTGACACCCCAAAGAGGCCAACCTCTGGTACTGCGTGTGACACGCTGCCTCTGCAGACGGCCAAGCGATCAGCCAGGGCCAAATTGTTCATGACACCTACAAAGAATGCAAGCAACATGGAAGAAGAGAAGCAAAGCACAAGTACATCTGCCATCGGTGGCGATGATGAGCTGCTCAGTTTCCTTCCAAAGTCCCTCTTGCAATCTGTAAGTTCTTGCTGATTGTGACCTGATTTTCTCAGTTTGCTCTGTGAACAAAGGATAACACATGTGTTACTTGCAGGTAAAGCAGAAGGAAAAGAGGATTTTGGAGGAGAAGGAAACAGGCTATGCTGATCAAGTTCAAAGACAGAAGCTTATATCGTCCCTGCCGAGCACCTTTGACATTATCTTCCTTATTTACCAGTCAAGACAGCGCACTGTATTGGCAAAGCAGGAGCTCATCGACAGGATAATTGACCGTAGCCCGAAAATTGTTGACAAGGGTATGTGTGAGATGTCCTTTCTATCTTTTGTTGCTTCCAAGTCTATGTTTGGTTACTTGAACTGTTGTCTGCAATGTTAATCCTGATGGTCAAATACATAATATACAGGTGAGATTGAAGAGCAACTGAGATTACTGCAAGAGTTTGTTCCAGAGTGGATCTCTGAGAAGACTGCACTAAATGGAGATGTCCTCTGCTGGTAAGCATTTCCCCTCTGATCCATAAATGTTTTTACTATAGAAGATTTAACAGCTATACTCCTCGACAATTGCATATCCTAATTTGTGCTGCTGTTCTTTTTCAGTGTCGATACATCACTAAGCCAGTCAGAGATTCGGCAAAGGTTGAACGGTGTCGAGTAGGATGGAATAGAAAATCAGTATTTAGAATGTAGCAGTATGTTAGGGAGAGTTGCGCCTAGATACTAGTAGAAGATTACAAGATAGCTGAAAAAATTTCAGACACAGCCCTCCTCTGAGCTGAACATGTATGCGTATAGCTGAACTGTTCTAACAACTGATATGATGCTGTCTACCTTTTTTATAGTATATGTAATAAATGTCTAAGATGTATCTGTTTGAGAGAAATGGATGTGTGTCCGTTATCTTGATGGTGTCTGAACTCTCTTCTGCAGATTTAGTTTTACTCCAAGGGTGTGGATTTAATATATTTGGTCTCATTTACTAAATGTTTGGATATCGAGCTAAGACATACTACTTGTTTAGAAATGTAGCATTTCATATTGCAAGCTTGGCCCTAGAGGCTTGAAGATGGCGGATATACAGTTGTCTATGACATGTCTTCAGTTCTGTTCAAGTTCATACATAACACTTAATTCGATGATTTACATGTGTTGTGTGACTATCCCTGATATTTGGCATGTAAGAGAGGTAACTGATTATTAATTTCACTTGTGTGATCAGATGGGGAGGAAGTTCTTCTAAAGCTAGATGAATGTATGTGAGTGCTTTATCACAGGTTGCATGTTGTAAGGAAAACAAATACACAAGCAATTCTACAACATGTATGCAAGAAAATTTAGTAACACCAGATGTTTACAGTGGGTGTCCAGCCAAGTGGAGGTAAGTTTGAGCTGTGCTTTCTATCTAATTTTTGCTTCAACTGTTTGTCTGCAATGCGAATCTTTATGTTGAACTACAAAATCTATAGATGAAGTTGAAAAGCAATATAGATTGCTGCAAGATTTTGTTCCAGATTATTTCTCTGAAAATACTCCAAGAACTTGAGATGTTCTCTGCTGGTAAACATTTTTATCCGAATGTCTAAATGTTCTTATAACCAACAATCTCACATTCCATGACACAAAATCAGCACACACCACCTTATTTAGAAATGTAGGCCTATCATAGGGCAAGTTTGAGCCTAGGGGCCTGAAGATATCGTGATACACAGTAATACATCAAACAGTATTTTCTTCACGCCTTTTTAAGTTCAGACAGAGCCTGTCACTCAAGGAATAACACGTGTATAGCTGAAATATTACACCAACTGATAATGTTATCTTTTTCTTCCATGATATCTAGGGATTCCAAATATATACCATTTTCTGTAGATTAGGTTTCACTGCAAGCAACGGGAGATATATCGGTACGAGTTAACATATTCTCATTCAGCTTATCACCCTAAATATATTGGATCTTGACCAAAGACATACTTGTTGAATTGATTCAGTATAAAACAATATCAATCCCTAGAAATAATTTGCCATGTACAACATCTTTCTCAGATGAAATACTATCTTTTACACATTCAAAGAAATTAGACACGTATAAGTTGTTTACAGTTCCCATCGTTTAATGTTCCTCACTCATGAAAGGATCCAAGAACAACTCTCTGATTTGGCTTTTCTTCTGATCATCCGGTGCGCCAAAACCATCCCCACCTTGGTAAACACAGTGTGAGATCCGGGCCAGATTAACACATGTCTTGGTGAAAGGTCTAGAAAATTGGCAATATTTGAATGCATTTTCATTGATTGACTTCCAAGCATCCATGGTAAGGTCATCCATTGCTTTGCGAGACTCTTGCTCATCGGAACTGTTCTCAGACATGTGGATAGCTACAGAAGATGGTGCGTCCCCTCTCTGTAGTTCGGCCTGTTATACATATTTTATCAAAATACAGTCATTAGACAGCTGACTAATATGTTAAATTTTGGTGATGAAACATCAAGGAACTAAAAGAAAACAAATTGGTTGTCCTTACGGAGTGTGTTACAGAGTCATTGCAGAGCCTCAGAATTAGAGATGCCGATTGAACTAATCTTGGGTAGCTTCCAACTTTAGTAAGAGACTCTGGGGTGAGTTTTTCTTCCATGCTGAGCAGGGGAAAAGCATGTTGCAGCAGCAGTGGTGCAGAGGATGAAACTGATCCATTTTCCAGGTACTCATGGAGTGTTGGTCTATGATCTCCGTGATGCCACTTTGCCTCCACCAGAAACGACTTTGCCATGTCATGCCACTGTAATTTTATATAGTTTATTAAATGAATAATTTAGTGAAAACTACATATACATGATTACGAAGTTATGTAGAATTTTGTAAGGCTCTTTAGTGAAAACTATCTATATCATATTAGGAACTTATTGTATATGTGAACTTACGGCTTTCTGAAGGACAGAACGTGTGTCACAACCATGTTGTTTCAGCACACTTTCAGCCACCTCGCCTGATGTGTTGTACATGACAGAGTAGAGTGCTTGCATGTATTCCGGGAGTATTTCACTCGGATTTTCTTCCCATCTGACAACATTATTTGTCCAAATTTAGATAAAGGCATAAATTAATTCTTGGTGAAAGTGCATATCTATGTATTTTTCACATGCTACTGTCTTAAATTATGAGCATAGCAATATTTGCTACAAATAGTTACCTTCCGATGGCGTCAGTGAAGAGCACTAGCTCATCAAGAGTTCCATACACATCATAGACATCATCCAAGTGAACTATCAGATTAGCGAGTTTTGCAAGCACTTCACGACAATCTCCGTGGTTTGGCTCCCACACTATACCATTCGAGTAATGGAAGCACTCCATGAGACGGTCCCTTGCAAACCCCAATTTCTCACCAAGGGCAGTCTCCTTCCACCACCTACAATTAAGTCAAATCCAATATCTTAAAATAACTTCACATATGGATATATCAGTTAGCTTCAAAACATTTAGACAGCATAAGGTATACATCTCCTCGATACTTCATCATAAGATGCACACATCCCATCAAGTAAGGGAAGTAATTAGTGAGGTTTAATTTTAACTGTATATTTCTTCATTCTCAATTACCTGGCCAGTCTTGCAAGCTCTTGTTGATGCACACTTTGCACATTGTTGAAGTCCATCACTGCGAATTGGAGGAGCAACGGGTCGGAATTGCTCGTATCCATAGCATAGTGATCTATGAACCATCTTGCATCTAGTCTAGTAGACCTCCGGTGCAGTGGAAGGTCCAAAGCATGAACCACTCCGCGTCGTGAGTGTGGATCCACGGAAGGTAATAGTTGTCTGAGAGCATTGGTACAAAAAGCTCTAGCCTCGTCCAATGTATCCTCGCCCCGAAAGGCAAGGTATGAAGCCTCGTAGATTGAGAGTAGTGCCTTGACATCATCTGATCCTTGCTTGAGATTTTCCAGAGATTCTGCATATGGTGTACCATGAAACAGTGTCAGATAAGTGCACAAAAAACTTGTTAATTACTTTTGGGAATTTTTTTTCTGACATCGTCTAAGAGGGTGTGTTTACATTTCATATTTCACAGGGTATATATATTACGTACCTTCAGGGAAGAAGACAGTGAAACCACTCTCCCTGAGCAGCCTGAACTTGAGCGCCGCGGAAGTAGCATCATCGCAGCTGCACCGGTGAGGTTCACGGTGGACCGAGGTGAGGATAGCCGCAATCTCCTCCTCGAAGTGGTATGCGACTCCAAGCCGTTGCACTGTATCGACGAGCCTGAGCTTGGCAGCTTGGTCGCCGCCTCGGATCGCTGCCACCGCCAGCTGCTCCCCCACGCCGGCCTTGAGCTTGTCAAAGCTCGAAGCTGGTCCGACCTGTAGACGCCATCATGCGTGCACATATAAATTAATTTACATAAGTATCTTCCTCTACTTTTAGTAATGTAACTGAAACTGTTTAAGAACTCATGTCTACTTGATGGTCGATAAGAATCTCCATCTACAATATACATGTTCAACTGATGATTGATATAAACCTAATCTAGTCGTACATGGTTGGCATTGCCGCGATTGTTGAGTGACAGCATGAGGAGGGAGTCGTAGTCCCAGGAGCTGGGAGCGTAGTTGGCCGACCGCCGAGCCGGCGGTGGCGGAGACGACGACGACGAGCAGCGCACTGTCACAGGCGATGACGACGGAGGCCGGAAGCATGTGCTTCTGGTGGTCATCGTTGGCTGAAATTGCAACGCCATTGTAGCCAGGCAGCCTGTGCTTGGTGCGTATTGCGTAGTAGTAGTGATAGCGAGCTACGCAAAACTGCTGGTTGTTGTTGTATGAAAGTTGCGAGAATACCTGTCAATTTATACGAGTTAGTGAGCTGGCCTGGCAGGCGTGAAAATTGTTGGGTATACTCGGAAGAGAGAACACTCTGTACGAATACTTCTTCTGAAACCCATATAAAAAAACTTCTCGAAGCTTTTCTAAGTTACCAATTTTCTTGATTTATATTTATCATAAGTGTTTTAGATTTTCTGTTCTCGCAATTTATCTTTTGTTGGGCTGCCATTTGTTGGAAAATATGGCTATAATTTTGGCCATAGTTGGGCCGACCTAGCCGTTGGTCTTCATAGACGAAGGCAAGCGGGCTGTGGCAGCTGAGGTCACACCACCAACACCCGATTGAACCTAGCATGTGGCACAATATCCGGGGCCAAGGCGGTGGTGTGAGGAAGGGTGGGGGGAGAGGGGGGGGGGGGGGGGGGGAGTTTGCTTGGTTGATGGCAACTGGCGGCGACGATGAGGATGTAGATAAGTGCCCTCGCAGTAAGAAACCCTAATCCCTCACAATTCTAGAGTCACCCTCAAGGGGGCAATGAATGGGGCTACAAAGCTATATGTGTAGTCCAGTCATATATACTTTTGAATTTGTCGTATTTTCTTATATCTAAACTCATCATGAGAATGCAGCTTCTCACTTTTCTAGAAAAGTTGTAATTTCCAGAAGTCGACTTACAAATCTTATTCGGCTCACAATTAGCAACACCGTTTCAGCCCTTCTTACGACCACTTATTCTACAATTTTTTTTCCTATGATTATGATTTCCTTCAAGAAAGATCAATGTGTTCTTCTTTATTTATATTTTTAGCTGGGATACCATGTGGGCAAAGCCATATGATTTTTTCCAAGCTGGCGGATTTTTAACATGCATGTGTAACTACACATAACCTTTTGTGTAGATTAGATGAGCATCTCATTTGGAGTATCATCTTATCATACATAAAGTTACCAACTAATGAAATAGAAGGGCTAACGACTCTAGGTCCATAAGGAGCTTTTTATGTCGACATGTATCAAAGTGGAGCGGGTGGCCCAGGAGGTTTTTATCCGTTAAGAGTTTGTGTTGAGAAAATGTTTTTTACTCAACGATATCGATACATTCCGCAAATCTTAATTAGATATATGCAGAGCCCAGATTTAAACTTATATTCTTGTACTTCCTTCGACCAAAAATAAATGTTCATAACTTAGTATAAACTTTATATTAAGTTATATAAAATTACCGGCACTTATTTTCGATCGGAGAAAGTAGCTTGTTGATGCAAGGTTTGAGTTCTCTTTGCAAAAAAGAAAAATAAACTCTAGTAGCACACATGCATGCACCCGTACGAGAGGTCAGGTCGATCGTACGTGCTCTCGGAGTGTAACGTCGATGTCTTCTTTTCTACAGACGCAACGCAAGCCTCATCACGTGATACATAATTATCATGCGTTCATGCATGCTCCATTGCTTCGTTCTCGATCGCACAGTCCTACACGTACCGACGTACGTGCTCTCGACGACAATTCAACGCGCGCGCTTGCCACGTGAGAAACTAGTAAACATTCATGAAAAGCAAGTTACTCGTGACTGCTCTCGAGTTCGTAGTTTTACAAAATACTCTAGATTATTTCATTTTATTATGATTATAAAACTGACACTATTATATCGGTTATCTCTAACACTTTTTTACTACAACTTTGTAAAATAAATTTAATATCTATGTCCTTGATTTGTTTCCCCAGTTTTCCCCGACTATTGTTCCTTTTTGTTACATTTTCCTAATTTTACCAAATCCGCTTATATCTTGGATCCATTGTCAAAACCTCGGTCATACCATTTTGGTTCTTGTAAACATTGTAGTCAGACTTGTGTGGTTTTTGGAGATTGGGTGGCAAAACAAAATTCAACTTAAAGATGCTATGACGTGAAGTTGGAACAAGCCCTGCCTCCCGTGTGGCGACAGAGACCTTAGCCCTAGCGCCCCCTCTCCCTTCCCCTCTCTTTCTGCTGTTGTCGATGTTCAGATGGCGACGCCCATCTTCTCCTCCGCCTTTTCTTTTTCTTTTCTCCTGCGAGTTCCCTCTGTCCTCTCATCGTCTTCATCGACGGACGTCGTTGTGCTCCCTGTTGTGCTCGTCCCTGTGCTATCTTGTGTCACTCCTGCGCCTTCTCCGTAGTGGGTTCTGCCAGGGCTAGGGTTCGCCTGGCTGTAGGTCTTCGAGGTAGGGTATATGTTGCCGGTGGGAGCTTTTGCGGTTTCGACCTATGGCTTTAACAGATGTTGTGTTGGCTATGTGGTGTGTGTGGTTCTGATAGGTCATAGAGGGGCGTAGGTGTCTAGGAATGACTCATCGGCAATTGCATGGGGCCATTATCCGGTGGTGGTTGGTCCTGTTAATCCTTGGCATGCCCTTTCGTGCTGCTAGCTTTGTTTTGTGGACTTAACTTTGGAAAAAGCCACGAGTGGATTTGCCCATTGTCGATGATGCCTACGTCTATGACGTAATTTCCCTCCTTGGAGGCGTCTACATTCTAGTTCATTTGTCTATTGTGTTGCTAGCTTTGGCACCCACTTCTATGTTTGTGCGCTCACTTTGCGCCCTTCTTTGCTACCTCTGAATATCGATGTGAGTTGGGCGTCCTGTATACGGTGTGTTCCTTCGTTTGTGTGGCTGATCCTAAGCCTACATGGCTATCTGCACCAACACATACCTCGGGCAGGGGGAGGGGGGGGGGGGTACCGATGTTTCCTTCATACATCTTAGTTTCTCGATTTGCTAGGCCAAAGACGAGGTCCATTGAGTTAGAGGTTAAAGAAAGGCGAAAGCTTTTGAAGACCGCGGTCGATGCTGGTGGCGTTGATGCTTGTGGGCAACATTTTCTCCATGGAGGCGCCACTTTCAGGCCTCTCCTCCACTCGAGCCATGAAGATATGTATAGTTCAATAGGTTTGAAGACGGTGGTCTTGCACGGGTGGGTTGTGTGGTTCAGATTAGACCTGGAGCTATTTGCGCATAAAGCATCTCCTTGGCCACCTGCTGGTTCTTGGTGCTTGCAGGAGCATCCACTGTTCAGCTGAAGACTAATGTCTACTCTCAGGATCAAGCAATTTTCTATGTTTTGTGTTTTGTCCATTTTTGCTTGGCCTGGTAGCTTTGTGTTATTTGGGTGGCCATCTGTGTGCTGTATCTCTAGATATATCCCAAATTTTGCCAGATCTATATGGTCAGTCATCCAATTAGCTTCAGACTTGTATCCGCCATGCAGTGTCGCCAATATTTTTGGAAATTGGCTACATGGTATTGATCATAGGTTTAGAGTGCTTATTAGAGTGGGGGCAATTGCCATAATTTGGTCGCTATGGCTATATAGAATTGATAAAATGTTTAATGATAAAAAATCTTCTCTATTGTAGGTTATCTACCAGTGCACAAATATTCACCGTTCATGGTCATCTCTATAGCATGTGGAGTATCGAGACCTATTTATAGAGGTCCGTTCACGGTTGAAGGCCATGGCGTGGGATACTTTCTAACAACATGGGTGGCCTCATAACTTGCGCATCGAACCTCCAACTACTTAGGCAACATATAATTTCTTACTATGATATGTAATTTCACTTTCTTTCTATATTTCTGGACTGGATTGCTGCTGTGTGCATCCAAGTTATGCAGAGGCTAGGTGTAAGGCTTAAAACTCTTACGTAATAAAGCACCAGTTTTGCTTCTTTTTTATTTTTCTCTTTGAGTTTCTTATTTGTCTTGTAATTGTGGCTGGTTGTGTTGAGTTCGTTAACTCAAAGCCTGGCACATTTCAATTATTTTTTCTAAAAGTAGATCCAACGCAACTTTCTTAAATAATCTAACGATGTGCAACTTTAGTTGACTTGGAAGTCAATATATATTTTCGAAACATCCAGAAGCTTTGCCTTTCATTGATTAAGTGGAGCAAACAAAACCAAGGCCACATGACTTCACATCAGTAAGAAATAATCCGAGAAGGACATGATGTTTTGGCTCATATGACTAAAGACACATATTATTAAAAACACCATTAAAAAGTATTTCAAGATGTCAAAAATCCGAACAAAAATTCCCGGGTCTACATCAGCGTATGTTTACTCACAAATTTTTGATAGAAAAAGACAATTTTTTTTTGTTTTTTTATGCAGTCCATAAAAATATGTTTTCTCGCAAAAAACTTTGTGAGTAAATATAAAATATCTAGATGTACATCAAGATATTTATTCCAGAATTTGTAGACATTTTAAAATATGATTTTTGAGAAGTAGGTGCATCACCTATCGGCCCAAGTGGCCAGAAAAGAAAGCCAATTTGAGTGCTACTATGTGTGTCTAATCATCGCTGCTGCATATTGGACGACTTGAAATTCGCAAGTAAGGAAACAGGTCCATGCAACAATTAAAACAAGGAAGACAAGCCGAATTGGATTTCCGGGAAGACAAGCCTTTTTGTTGACCGTTCAAATGTGCACCAGCTGGTCCCGTACTACGGTGGTTGTCCGATGGATTGGAGGCGTTCGATCTCTCCCACAGAGCCACACAAAAAATGGTTAAACTATGTCAAGGACAAGGATCCGACAAAACCCCGCTGCCGAAGTGACAACCTCGTACACCTTAATTTGAACCACAGGGCAGCAGCTGCTTCACGTGATCCGGCCATAAGAGCAGACAAATCTCATGCACTCGACTTGGTCGATCGATCGTACGTTGAGACCGAGAACCGAATCGATCACATTAACGGAAGGACATCCTCTAAGGTGTTGAATGGCAGTTACCCACTTGTAGAAATTGGGACATTAGCACCGGTTCGTAAGCTTCATTTACGCTGGTTGAACAACTGGTGCAAAGAATTTGGGACTAAAACCCTCCCCTTTAGCACTGGTTGTGCTACAAACCGGTGCTAAAAGGGTTCCACGTGGCCGCCCACACACGTCTTGGGGAAAGGATTTTAGCACCGGTTCGTGTTACGAACCGGTGCTAAAGGGTGATCACGTGATGTGTCCTGGACATCGCAGCGGGTTGTGCCGCGGCAGCAGATTGTCCCAAAACGCTGCTGCGGCAGAACCGTGCATAAGTAAGAGGGTTTAGCTTTCAACATTGGATAGCGCTTTGGCATGGTGGAACAGGCCACTCCTGTTGAAGACATCCTAGAAGATTATTATGGCAATGGTCCACTGGATGCGAGCAATTTCGTCTCTGAGTTTGTCATCAGTGGCGTTCTGTGCTCCATTTTTTTAGGCTCTCCAGCAATGGAAGTTGACGTTGATCCTTGACGAACTCCCATATGTGAAGGATGGTGTAGTAGGCCTCCATCGCACTGTTTGTCGGTTGCTAGACGTAATAAAACTCCACTTTGTGTCTCAAGACCAGCTTGCCTCCCCTGGTTTTTTGTGCCTTGAGGTGGCCTTGCTTGAAGGCGGAGCCGATGAGAGCCAGCTTCCTTTATGTGGGTGTAGTCTTTCCGCTGCGCACTCCCCGAGTCGAGATACATGGCATAACATGCTTGTGGGTAGAGGATGAGAATGACTTACTCGAGAAAGTAGGGCACGAGAATGACTTCCTTCTCCTTATTTGCCACCAAGAAATCCTGAACGTAGTTCGTGACAATCACTCTGTTCCCAGGGGAGCTCAACGTGTACTCAAGCATGAAGAAGGGGTCGATTATCGCAACGGCCGTGGTCTTCTCCCCGATGAACTGGGCTGCCAAACTAAACGCCACTAGGAGAACGATGGTATGGTGGAGCTGCTTTAGGTGGAACATGCTGAAGATGTCTTCAAACCTTAGAAAGAACATGTCCTCGAGCGGTGCATCGACAAATTTCATTAATTCTGTTTGACACCTGGACCATAAAGATCGGGTATGAGGGAGATTTCATCTTGAGAAGTTGCTTCTCCTTATGCAGAACAGTGTCATGCAGGCTTCTCATATCCCTAGATAATAGCGATATAAACGGATCAGACCGGATTTTGCCTTTACCCATATCTTCTATCATGTTTTTTCATTGGATTCGGAGCAGACTGAATAATGATCGGATGCAAATTCAAAAACGGATATATCAGACCGCGGATTTGGAACGAAAATGGGGCAGATTGGGGATGGAAATAAAACTAAATGAATATGTATGTGCATAAGTAAACTATTTTGAACAAACAATAGTAACATGTTAGAATGAATAAATATAACATGAGCACATAAACAATAATGTAAACACATGACATAAGGTACCACACATACATGTTTCAATAGCCAAGTAGTCTAATAAAGTTGTAATTTGTGTGACAAAATGACTATGTAAGTGATTTGAATGATTAATTAGCGAACGACTCGACAACTTACTAACTACTAGTTGTACTATATTATCTAAGGCTTTTTGGTACAACAATCGGATTTTTCAGTAAAAATCATAAGATAATCCAAACTAATTTTTAGAACATCCATATTTGATGTTATTTAAATACCATGTCCTATTCAATATTTGGGTGTTCAATTTGGAATCAGATATCCTTATCCGCTGGATTCGTGTAAACCGTATATGGTTTCTTTAAAACAAATTTGGCGGCGGATTCCAGCTGGCTGCTAGAGGTGGCGGCCTTCCCTTTCTTAGCAGGTCTCTTTCATCCCTTCTTCCTCCTGAATAGATCAAGCACGGGATCAACACCTTTCATCTCCTTACCAGCCACCCAATGGAGTGCGTTCGGGCTCATATCATGCCTCCTTGTTTGATCCTCGGTGAAGGCGGCAACTTCAGGTGTTTCTTGAAATAGAAGAGTCGCTTGGAGCATTGAGCTTTTTCCATGAGATCCAAGTTGGCCACCTCATGATCGGGTGCATCATCATGATCCCCGCCATCAAAATTTAGCGATGAAGTCATCGAGGGATCACGCTTCTTGCTATAGTGTTGTGCCGCGGGCTCAACGGGATCATCCACCGCAAGTGCTGGCACTGGTTGTGGAGTGACCTTGGGTTGGCTTGGCATCGACTCTGAGGTGGTGCTGATAGGGTCCAGCCGAATTAGGGCTTTCGGCCATAGCAAGGGCCAACCCAAGCATCCTCCTAGCTCTAGCTCTTCTTCAACATTGTGGGGTTGAACCGGTGGGGGTGCGGCGCCTTGGATCGAGGTGTAGCGGGAAACTGGGAGGGAGACAAATGAGGTGGCAATGTGATTTTGTGGAAGAAGACGTCATATAATAATATCTGGCAGCGAGATTATAGGAGTCACCGGGAGTAATTAACAGGCCGTTTTTCCCTTTTTTAGAGAGGATAACGAGCTGCTGCAGGCTGTACAATGCATCGAGGAATCAATGGCATCAGATCGGTCCAATGTTTTGTTCCTATCGGAGTATGATAGTTAGTGTTTACCATATGAATTGTCCAGAACTGAATTGTGCAAGGCTATCTAGTAGACGATTATTGTAATCAAGGATTACAAAAGGTTGTTGATGTTTCAAAAATACTCCAAAATTATACATCTCCATGGATTGTCTGCATGGCACACCATTAACATAAGTACACATGTTTTGTGACATTAGTACAATAATCACATCAATTATAGCATCGATCATCCTTGCATTATTGTACACACATGAAGTATCAAGTGTATTACGAGAACGCCTTCCACGACATCTAGCACAAATTTATTCAGATACATGTTACCAATAGATAACATTGTAAACATGTATTAACTCTCTTTCATGTGATCATGAGCTCATTTGTAGTGATGAGCAGCCAACCGTGGTTTAGCTTGCAAAACCAGGGGTTCAGCTAGGGCAAGGCTTGCATTCCCTTCCTCAAGACAGATACTCTCAACGCCAGGAGGCTTGGTCCAAGTGAATACTTGCAACATTCTTGCAAACAGCATCATTGTGACAGAAGTACCCAGTGATATCCCAGGACATCCCCTCCTCCCACTGCTAAATGAAATGAAACGTAGGCCTGGCTCGGTGAGAAGTACATTTGCGGTGTTCAAATGCCTCTCAGGCTGAAACTCGAGCGCTTCATTCCATACGTTGGGGTTCCGACCAAGTCCAAGCCGGCTTAAAATGACGTGGCTCTCCTTAGGGATTGTGTAGCCAACAATGGTGGTTTCTGCCATGGCAACATGGGGTGGGTTAAGAGCATGATAAGGGTGTAAGCGGAAGGCCTCCCGGATGCATGATTTGAGATAGTTTAACCGAGGGATGTCAGATTCCTCGACTAGTCTATCTTTACCGACAACATCGTCTAGTTCATCGATTGCTTTTTGCATGACTTCTGGCTTGTTCATCATCTCAGCGAGCGCCCACTCGACAGCATTTGACGGGTTATCGACCGTTGCAAACATCATTTCCTGCATCGTTCAAAGTCATAAGAATAATACTATAAGTTCTATTTTCCACAATTACGAAGTTAATATATAAACTATTATCAGATAAAGTACATTCAATGAATTGTCAAAAAGAGGTTGATACGCGTACTAACCATTGTTTGTGCCCGGATCTCTTGTAGGGACAACAATGGTTGTCCATCTGCATCTTCAAGATAAACCAGGACGTCCAAAAGGTCTCTTGCCTCTTTCTTTTCACCACATCTCTCAAGTTTACCCGACCTTTCGTGGATCCTTTCCTCTATGATGGGATCATGTAACCGGTTGAGCACTCTCATGACATTCTTGGAAACCATCTCATGGCCCTCCAAGTCGAGACCTACCAGCGCCGGGAAGTAGTCTGACACGCAGAAGCTGTAGAGATGGTTGAGCGCCGTGAAGAGAGCGGCAACATGTGCCACCTCATCTTGTCCGGGTCCACTTGTCGACGAAGCCGGTATGTCGTCACTGAAGTATCGCTTACCAAACACGAGCCTTCTTATGATGTTACCGCAGAAATGTTGGGCTACATGGCGCACGTCGACAGACTTGTCTGGGCATGCCATGCTGTTGACGCACCTCACAAGGTGGTCATACTCCTCCTTCCGGAGGTGGTGGAGTCTTTTCTCCATAGAGGAGGTGAGGATCTCGCTGGTGAGGACATGCCTCATCTTCTTCCACTGCTCCCCATATGGAGAGAAGATGGAGCCCTTGTACCCAAGGCTGAATGCTCCGGAGGCGAACGTGGCGGGACGGGAGGCGAGAACTTGGTCGTTCTTCCGCAGCACCTCGCGGGCTATCTTCGGGCACGTCACAACGATGACATGAGTCCCTCCGAGACGGAGGCACATGATGTCAGTGTTCATCTCCTGGAGCAGGCGATGAATCCACCGGAATACCGCCGGCTTGTTCCACACCATCTGGTGTGTGTTGCCAATGATGGGTAGAGTGGCAGGCCCCGGTGGAAGACGCCGGCGTTGCTCACGCTGTCGCCATATGATGGGCAAGAGAAAAAACACCAGCAAGGTGGCCGTGATGAGGAGCGTAACAAGAGCCATATTGCTTGAGCTGACGATAGGATAGCTCAAAAGTGTTGGGCTAGATAGGTTTGGACGACGACCGGGATAAAGAGAAGTTTTATGACTTGTGTTGATACACTTTGCTTGGTGCACTGAACTTGCTAAACTCAGTTGGTATTTATAGGACGACCGGCCGGGGAGTATGATTCATAAGTATCACGTTTTTTAAGCACAGTGTCCTCCCAGCGTATATGGTGATGCTCCATTGCTCCCGCACCCGCAGGAAATTGCTCCTATGCACTGTGTGTGGAGGCATGCGTACATAGGGCGCCACAGGTATCCCGTATGTACTCACGAACCTCTGCATGCTGTCGATCGATCGAGAGTGCCGCTCCGTCACGTTTTTTCATTTTTCCACCTACCCAGCTAATTAAGTTTACTTTTTTTTTTCAAAATCAAAATCAGCTAGCTACATGCGTACGTGCGTGCGTGATCTCTGCCAGCTGCATGCATGTGCCTACACAACGAAACCATCGCGCTAGTCTTACAATATGCAAAACCGTTTTCTACTCATTAAACAAGTAATAATTAAGTGATCAATTAATAATCTGGTTTGCTCCCGTACAACCCTCTCTCACGAAATTTAGATAAACTCAAATATAAGGACGGCTAAGATCGCTCGATACCCCTTCGTTACTAATAATAAACGGATATACCTAGGCCCATACATACGGATACGAGCATGAAGCGTATGTGTTATCGGCGGTGACTCTTCCTCATGGTGGCCGGTGAGCGGGAGGGATGGCAGGCAGTGTTGGCCGGCCACGGGGCACAACCTCGACCATGCCTCGTAGGTTTGTGCTGGCTAGGTTGGTGGCGGCGTGCCGGCACGGCCGAACAGTCCTCCGCTGCCCGCGGTGGTCACGCCAGACTGTCTCGCGGAGCCCGTCGGACAGTCTTGACAGTCTCGCTGGACAGCCGACTAGATTGTCTTGCGGCGGCGACGGTCGCGCCAGACTGTCTTGTGGCGCCCGCCGGACTGTCTTAATAGTTCCGCTGGACACCCGCAGGACTGTCTTGCGGCGGTGGTGCAAAGGTTGGACGGCGGCAGCGGTGATCGCACGTTTGGCCTGACAAAGTTTGATTCTCGTCGATGATTTTCGATCGGGGGTTCGTCGCTCTTTATATTGCATAGGATCGGTAATCGGTAATACCGATACCGACTGTTACAGGATGTCGTACGTGAGTCGTACATATTACAGAGAGAATAGGAAAAGCACGATACAGGTTTATTCAGTATAGGAACCGGCCTAACTATTTCTATCTCTAACACCCTCCCTTAATCACAACTTTGCAAGTTGAGATTATGCTTGAATTCTTCAACTGACGACTGACGAACTGGTAGAGGCTTTGTAAATCCATCGGCAACTTGATCTTTGGAAGGAACAAAACGAATTTCCAGTTGCTTCCGAAGAACCTTCTCTCTAACAAAATGAAAGTCTATTTCAATATGTTTGGCTCTTGCATGAAATACTGGATTTGCTGATAAATATGTTGCTCCCAAATTGTCACACCAAAGACATGGTGGATGAGTTGCTTTAATTCCAAGCTCTTCAAGTAGTGACTGAACCCAAATTACTTCAGCTGTAGTATTTGCAACAGATTTATATTCTGCTTCTGTACTAGAACGAGAAACTGTGGCTTGTTTCTTTGCACTCCAAGAGATAAGATTAGGTCCAAAGAAAACAGCAAAACCTCCAGTTGACCTTCGATCATCTAAGCAACCTGCCCAATCAGCATCTGAAAAAGCACTAACCTGAGTAGACTTAGATCTCATAAATGTCAACCCAACACTAGGAGTATTTTTGATATATCTCAAAATTCTCTTAGCAGTTGTCCAATGGACTGTAGTAGGAGCATGCAAATACTGACACACTTTATTGACTGCAAAAGAAATATCAGGTCTAGTAAGAGTCAAGTATTGTAGAGCTCCAACCATGCTTCTGTAACTTGTGCTATCATCAGGTCCTAACAATTCTCCTTCATAGGCTGTAATCTTTTCTGAAGATGATAAAGGAGTAGGCGAGCCTTTGCAATTCAGCATACCTACACGAGCAAGAACATCTCTTGCATATTTTTCCTGATTTAACATAAGTCCATCATTTACCTTTTTTACCTCAATACCCAAAAAGAAGTGAAGTTCTCCAAGATCCTTTAACGCAAACTCCTTGCTCAAATCCTTGAGTAAAACATTGGTTGCATCTTCAGAAGAACTAACCACTATAATGTCATCAACATAAATGAGCATATATATGGTGACATTAGACTTGTGATAGATAAATAGAGAAGTATCAGACTTCGAAGAGACGAATCCCAAGCTTGTCAACTGAGAGCTTAAGCGAGAATACCACGCTCTAGGGGCTTGCTTCAGTCCATACAATGCTTTATCAAGTTTGCACAAATAATGTGGCTTACTCTTATTTTCATATCCTGGTGGTTGCCTCATATAGACCTCCTCTTCTAGAACACCATGTAAAAACGCGTTCTTGACATCTAACTGACGCAAACTCCATCCTCTCGAAACAGCAATAGCTAGAACAAGCCGAACAGTTGCAATCTTAACTACAGGACTGAAGGTATCCTCATAATCTATACCATAATGCTGTTTAAAGCCTTTTGCTACTAGCCTTGCTTTATATCTGTCTATAGAACCATCAGCTCTTCTCTTGATTCTATAAACCCAACGACAATCTATAACATTTGCACCGCATCTTTCAGGGACCAAATGCCAAGTCTTATTTTTCATAAGAGCAAAATACTCTTCATCCATAGCTTGCTTCCACTCTTTACTCTCTAGAGCATCTTGCAAAGTTGCTGGTTCATCAGATGCACAAGACAGACACCATCTTACCGTTCCATCTTTGTATTCTTTTGCTTGAACAATTCCACGAGATGCACGTGTTACTGGACGAGTTGTCACAACAGGAGCAGCAGGACGTACTGCAGGATTGTGGTGCACAGAAGATCCAGAGGAACTGCTATCCTTGCTACTGGCTGAATCATGGCGGGACCCATCGCTGCTTTCCCTGCTGATGGTGTCGCGATGAAGATTCTCTTCACCCGCACCGGATCCAGGCGAACGTGTGGCTGAGGATGACAGCTCACCGGAGCTACGCGTGTGGCTGCTTGCTCCCGCAGAAGATCGCGAGGCAGCTCTGCCACTTGATGCTGGTGCGCCTGCGTCTGTCGCGCCTGACGCACGCACACGCAAAGGAGTTGACGGATCTGACGATGATGATCCTGGAGCAGATCCTGTCGAAATATCAGCACTCGACATGTCTTCTTCTGTTGAATTTTCAACATCTTCGTTTTGCCTCAAATTTGCATCATTTTGCATGAGATTTTCTCCTGTGTGCACCAAAAACTCAGTAGAGGTAGAATTAGTAGGATTAGTCAATGTTGGATCATCAATAAGTTCACCCCCATGTTCAACATTGTCAAGAGATTGATTTAGCAAAAGAATTTCTTGGCGAAGCAAGGCACCGGCATTAGGATGTAGATCTTTGAAAGGAAAAACAGCTTCATCAAAAACGACATCTCGAGACACATAGATATGCCCTGTAGCAACATCAAGACATTTAACCCCCTTGTGTTTTGGACTATAGCCTAAGAAAACACAACGTTTAGAGCGGAAAGCAAGCTTGCGCCTATTAAACGGACGAAGATTCGGCCAACAAGCACAACCAAAAACACGAAGAGATGAATAGTTAGGTGAAGTACCTAGGAGACGATGTATGGGCGTATCATTGTTGATAACTTTGCTTGGAAGCATATTTATGAGATATGTGGCTGTAAGAAAAGCTTCATCCCAAAATTTAAGAGGCATAGATGCATGAGCAAGAAGTGAGAGGCCAACCTCAACAATATGGCGATGTTTTCTTTCAGCATCACCATTTTGTTGATGTGCATGAGGACAGGATACATGATGAGAAATTCCTTGTGTTTGAAAGAAGGAGTTCAATTTAACATACTCTCCTCCCCAATCAGATTGTACCGTAAGAATTTTTCTATTAAATTTGCGTTCAACAAGTTTTTGGAAGTTGGTGAAAGCACGAAAAACATCAGACTTTCTCTTGAGAAGATATATCCATGTAAATTTACTATAGTCATCAATAAAGCTTACATAGTAATTGTGACGCCCAACCGAAGTTGGTGCAGGACCCCAAACATCAGAAAAAATAATCTGAAGAGGAAAAGTGGAAATACTAGTAGATACAGGATAAGGAAGCTGATGACTCTTAGCTTGTTGACAAGGATCACAAATAGACTCTGGACTCGAATCCCTAGTAAAGGGAAGTTTATTCTTGCTAATAATTTTCATAACAACTCTAAATGAAGGATGACCAAGACGACTATGCCACTTTGCTTGTGAAGGTTTGCGGCAAGAAAAGCATGCTTCTCGTGTGGTGATGCGACTATCGAAGAGATAAGCGGATATAGGCCACCAACACACCGCCCTCTATGAAGAATCTTTCTCGTGACCTGATCCTTGATAAAAAAGAAGTATGGGTGAAACTCCACAAACACATCATTATCAAGGGTAAATCGATGAATAGAGAGAAGATTTTTTGAAGCAGTAGGAACATGCAAGATATTGTGGAGTTTGAAAGGTTGAACAGGGTTATGAATTATTGAATTACCAACATGACAAATATCCATACCTTGTCCACCAGCGGTGTTTACTTTGTCACGTCCATGATAAGCATCATGAACTGAAAGATTATTCAGCTCGCTTGTGATATGATGTGTAGCACCAGTATCGGTGTACCAATTTGTATCAATGCCATAAGCAGACATGTCATCATCGCCATCATCTTGGAACCGATACCAGCAGTCCTTGGCAGCATGTCCTTCTCTTCGACATATTTGACAGGTGACATCAACCCAAGGAGTAGAGCGACGACGACCACGTCCACGGCCACGACCACCTCCAAAAGGCGCACGTCCACCACGACCGCCCCCTTGATTAAAACGAGGCCGATCATCTTGTCGCCTATTATCTCGACGTCTCTCATCAGGACGTCTATCATCTTGGCGTCTATCACGCCGATCATCATACCGCCGTTCATCATACCGCCGCTCATCCCGGCCATCATCATTGCGTGACCGATAGCCACCACCACCTCCACGGGTACGCATACGTGCAGCTGCGTTGGCGGAGGTTTCAAAGACTTCATCGGTGGAGGCGAGCATCTCTTGGCGCTCATCGTAGTTCTGAATTTGTGAATATAACTCGGCAACGGAGAGAGGAGTTTTGACCACTCCGAGGGCAGCAACAAGAGCGTTGTAGTGACCGCCCAAACCAGCGAGGAGAAAAGACACAAGTTCATCTTCAGGAAGTGGTTTTCCGGCAGCCGCCATCTCATCAGCGTAGCCCTGCATCTTTGTAAAGAACGCTGAAAGCGACATGTTGTTTTTCTTCGTGTTAGCCAACGCTATTCGGAGGTTCGTGATTTTGGACGAACTCTGCGAAGCAAACATCTCCTCCACGGCCTTCCATACATCGGCAGCATGTTCCAAGCGAAGAACGTGCATTAAGATTTCTTTGGAGAGAGAATTGACAAGATAGCTGAGCACCTTTTGATCCCGGGCTAACCAGGTTACGTACTCTGGGTTGAGAACCATGATTGGGTCCATCCTTGTCCAAATTTTCCTTGGGGATGAACTGCGACGGCGCAGCATCGGTGCCGTCAATCATCCCAGTGAGCATGGCGCCTCTTATGTCAGGCATGACCTGCGCACGCCACATAGGATAGTTGCTTCGCGTCAATTGTTCTGACGGCGAAGATCCAAGATCAATCCCGGAGCTTGAAGACGACGACGCCATGGCTTCCGAGCTTGGACACTATTTCGACGGAGTTTGCTGATCGGATTTTTAGGGTTTTTTTTTTTTTTTGTCTATGGAAGAGGTGGCTCTGATACCATGACAAAGTTTGATTCCCGTCGATGATTTTCGATCGGGGGTTCGTCGCTCTTTATATTGCATAGGATCAGTAATCGGTAATACCGATACCGACTGTTACAGGATGTCGTACGTGAGTCGTACATATTACAGAGAGAATAGGAAAAGCACGATACAGGTTTATTCAGTATAGGAACCGGCCTAACTATTTCTATCTCTAACATGGCCGACGGTGTCGGTGATCGGCGTCGGTATGCATGTGAGATGGATGCCACTCATATGGGACAGAGGCTGAGGAATACGATATACCTATACGTAGGATACTGGTTTTTGAATATAGGTTTATTTTGGGGAAGGGGGTTGTACCGGAGCAAACCTCGTTTGTGTATTATGTATCCAAAATAAATAACTATTAGTACAAATAATGACTAGCTAGTAGCTCTCAGTCTAGCATGTATGTATACTCGACAAGTATATACTCCACATATAGCTAGTAGCCATATAGACAGGACTTGGCACACATGTACCGTCGTTTGAGTATTCAAAAAACTACTGTATTTTTGGGTGGAGGGCAAGCTTAATTGACAGCGTGGAACCCGAAGCATCAGATTTTGTACACCAAACGACGCACGCCAGACCTACCATTACCAACACGATCGACGTGGAGGACAAGCTTAATTGATGGCGTGGAACCCGTTTGCAGCAACCCGATGCGTGCATGCCATTGCCATGAATTAATCCAAATTCCATCTCCATGGGAATAAAAGAGAAAACCACCGCTGGTTGCTCGTTATTTAGCACGTACTCCAATCCATGGATTCACTACGTACGTACTAGTAGGGAATAAAAAAAGACAGTACGAGTGATAAATCTCCCTGTCGCGCTTCATGGCAGTAATTCTCAAACGCTCTTCATCGATCATTTTCCTTCTTGAGCTATCGAAACGTCGTTCCTTCATTTAATCAGCTCCGATCTTCTATAATCAACGTCCTGCCTCGATCTGCCGGATTGGTTGACCACTCATGTTTTCTCCTCTCCTTGGGTTTGTGCACCAATTCATTATTGACTCAAACAGTACTTATTAATTAGCAACAAAAATCAAATATACCATCACAATAAACGATGGTAGACTACAACTGCATATGGTGCATACGCCATGTTCGAATATGCTAGATACATGTCGGGGATCGCTAGCTAGTCCACGATCGACCTTCTCAGAGCAATTCCAATAGTAGAGCCTGTTGCTAGCTATAAGCCAATTGCCATGTCATCTATAGTTATTTTATAGCTAGCATGTACAATAGTGAGCTATATAAAAGTACCACTTTATCAATATATGGCCCACCTTTCACTCTCTCAAAGTGCCTAGGAGCACGTGCTAGAGCTGGCTCTTGCATGAGAGCCCACTTCTCTTCTCTCTCCTCCAACTAAGCAAAAAAATATTACTTTAATCCTTATAGCCAGCTGACTAGGACTTATTATACTTGCTCTCAGAACTTTGCGTAGGTTAGTTCCAACGGCCCCGGTAACACATACCAAGGAACCTCTAGTCACTCATATTCTTCTTCTAAAGAAAACCAATTCCCGCGCGTGGTGATTCATCTCTTGTGCCCCAACAACCAATGTCACCATAACTGACTTGCCTCTGGCATCGCTGGACCACTGTCTCGACGACCACCACATCTCTCCCCAGATTTTGATTGGACCTGGGATATCCAAACTTACAACATGCTAGACGGGATGGATTTGGATTTTGCTTAGCAGCATATATAGTGAAGCGAACATGGATCAAACCATGCGGGTTTGGAGATTAGAGTGGACATTTACATATTCTTTTGGATTTGGACAATAACATCAAGTGGCTGTCATACACTTTTTCGGACGCCACTAAAATTTGAGTAATTTCGGGCCAATCAGATCAAGGAAAACAGTATCTCGCGAAGCACCCGTAGAACACGATCCCAACCGCGTCCGATGGAGTGATTGGATAAACGATAGACTGCACGATAATTACAGGTGCAAATACGATCGAGGAGTTTACTCGTGCTAGGCAACAGACTAGGAGATAATTAAAGAGCGGAGAGTCTAGGCATGCAGTTGGCCCATGCGTACTAGTACTAGTACCTTACGTCTTGGCCTTGCACCAGCGGCGGACGTCGCTGGTCATCCCCTCCGGCTCCAGTTCACGCCCGTCCTTCAAAATCCTAGCAGGCCGAAGCAGCTGCAGGAGGGGATGGCGCGGTGCTCGTCTCCGCTCCTCTCCCGCACCGGCTGCTCTCCGTGCTCCCTCTACCGCTTTGGCTAGCTCCCCCACAGTACCGCGGTTCAAGGTCAGATTTTTCTGGCAAAAAATCCGGCGGTGGGCAAAGATCTGTGAGGATCCGTCCACTGTGTGCCTGGATCCGCCTTCCGCGTGCGTCGGGTTCGTCGCGAAGCTGGCGGTGAACACTCATCCCCACCTCCACGGTCGTGTCGCGCGCGTCCTCCTTGCTGGGGTGATGCCAGGGTCAACCTGGGCGTCTCCGATGTGGGTGTCGCGGTACCCGAGCCCAGTGGTGCCGGATTCCAAGGAGAGAATAAGTCCGGCCGATTTGGGGACGCGGCCGCTGCGCGCGCGACAGCCGCCCCAACACTCTTCCCCCGCGCCCGCGCCCGCGCCCCCAAAGAGGCGGCCGGTGATGCCGAGGCTAATGGATCCGGATGAAGTGGAGGAGGTGCCTGCGGTGCACGCCGAGCTGCCGCGGCGGAGTTTGTGGGGCATGTGGGAGGCTATGAGCTCGCCTCCGTCCTCAACTTCCTCCACGTGAGCGCTCTCCATCCTAGCTATACACCTCCTGCTCCTCGCATGCTGGAAGACTGCTGTGTGCATCAATCAAAGTTACGCAGAGGCCAGGTGTAAGGCTTAAAACTCTTATATACGCATGGTATCTTACCTTTGTACATGATATTCCACTTCATCTCTACACATCAAACAAAAGATATGACATAAACAAATTCATAGATGATCTGCAACATATAATGTAGGCAACAGCGACAAGCAAATTAGCATACAATTTGGATTACGAGTCACTCGACTTGTCCCGCGATTATTCTACCCATGCGAAACCCTAATTAATGGGATGGCTCTAGTTGAGACTATTCTACCCGTGCGAAATCCTAATGGACTGGCTCTAGTCGAGACTAGTCACGACAAGTCTTTGAGTCGGTCCCTAGCTATCAAAAATTTGTGACTCAACCATCAACTCGTAATCTAACACAAGCGTATATCGATCATAAGTTATTTGCCGAAACTAAAATCACAAAAAATCAAGATAGAGTTAACATTTTCGTAAAACAAAAAGCGACAACAATGTAGTCACCATGCAGAAGTTAGAGGGTTTCAATTTCTGCATTCGATAGCGCTTTGGCATGGTGGAACATGCCACTCTTGTTGCCGACATCCTTGAAGATTATTGTAGAAATGGTCCGCTGGATGCGAGCAAATCTTCTCTGAGTTCATCGTTAGAGGCGTTCGCCAAGTCCCTGTCCCAATTTTGGAGGTTCTCTGGCAATAGAAGTTGACGTTGATCATTGACAAACTCCTGCATGTGAAGGATGGCATAGTAGGCCTCCATCACACTGTTTGCGGGCTGCTTGACGCATGGAAACTCCACGTTGTGTCCCAACACTAGCTCATCTCCCTTAGTTTTTTGTGCCTTGAGGTAGCCTTGCTTGAAGGCAGAGCCTGTGAGAACAACGTCCAGAACTTTGTTTATGTGGGTCTAGTAATTCCGCTTTGCACTCCATGTATCGAGATACACGGCATGACATGCTTGTGGGTACAGGATGATGCTTGTGGTTTGTTCCTATTGGACTACGAAAGGTAGTGTTTACCATATGAATGGGTATCTAGTAGACGATTATTGTAATCAAGGAATAAATAGGTTGTTGAGGTTTCAAAAAACTTCAAACTCATACATCTCCATGGATTGTCTGCATGGCACACCATTAACATAAGTGCACACATGTTTGGTGACATTAGTACAATAATTACATCATTTATAGCATCGATCATCGTTGCATTATTGTACACACATGAAGTGTCAAGTGTATTATGAGAACGCCTTCCGCGACATCTAGCACAAATTTATTCAGATACATGTTACCAATAGATAACATTGTAAACATGTATTAAGTCTCTTTCATGTGATCATTAGCTCATTTATAGTGATGAGCAGCCAACCGTGGTTTAGCTTGCAAAACCAGGGGTTCAGCTAGGGCAAGGCTTGCATTCCCTTCCTCAAGACAGATACTCTCAATGCCAGGAGGCTTGGTCCAAGTGAATACTTGCAACATTCTTGCAAACAGCATCATTGTGACAGAAGTACCCAGTGATATCCCAGGACATCCCCTCCTCCCACTGCTAAATGAAATGAAACGTAGGCCTGGCTCGGTGAGAAGTACATTTGCGGTGTTCAAATGCCTCTCAGGCTGAAACTCGAGCGCTTCATTCCATACATTGGGGTTCCGACCAAGTCCGACCCGGCTTAAAATGACGTGGCTCTCCTTCGGGATTGTGTAGCCAGCAACGGTGGTTTCTGCCATGGCGACATGGGGTAGGTTAAGAGCATGATATGGGTGTAAGCGGAAGGCCTCCCGGATGCATGATTTGAGATAGTTTAATCGGGGAATGTCAGATTCCTCGACTAGTCTATCTTTACCGACAACATCGTCTAGTTCATCGATTGCTTTTTGCATGACTTCTGGCTTGTTCATCATCTCAGCGAGCGCCCACTCGACAGCATTTGACGGGTTATCGACCGTTGCAAACATCATTTCCTGCATCATTCAAAGTCATAAGAATAATACGATAAGTTCTATTTTCCACAATTACGAAGTTAATAAATATACACTATTATTAGATAAAGTACTCAAAAAGAGGTTGATACCCTTACTAACCATTGTTTGTGCTCGGATCTCTTGTAGGGACAACAATGGTTGTCCATCTGCATCTTCAAGATAAACCAAGACGTCCAAAAGGTCTCTTGCCTCTTTCTTTTCACCACATCTCTCAAGTTTACCCGACCTTTTGCAGATCCTTTCCTCTATGATGGGATCATGTAACCGGTTGAGCACTCTCATGACATTCTTGGAAACCATCTCATGGCCCTCCAAGTCGAGACCTACTAGCGCCGGGAAGTAGTCTGACACGCAGAAGTTGTAGAGATGGTTGAGCGCCGTGAAGAGAGCGGCAACATGTGCCACCTCATCCTGTCCGGGTCCACTTGTCGACGAAGCCGGTATGTCGTCACTAAAGTATCGCTTACCAAACACGAGCCTTCTTATGATGTTACAAGAGAAATGTTGGGCTACATGGCGCACGTCGACAAAGTTGTCTGGGGTGCCATGTTGTTGACACACCTCACAAGGTGGTCATACTCCTCCTTCCGCAGGTGGTGGAGTCTTTTCTCCATAGAGGAGGTGAGGATCTCGCTGGTGAGGACCTGCCTCATCTTCTTCCACTGCTCTCCATATGGTGAGAAGATGGATCCCTTGTACCCAAGGCTGAATGCTCCGGAGGCGAACGTGGCGGGATGGGAGGCGAGAACTTGGTCGTTCTTCCGCAGCACCTCGCGGGCTATCTTCGGGCACGTCACAATGATGACATGAGTCCCTCCGAGACGGAGGCACATGATGTCAGTGTTCATCTCCTGGAGCAGGCGATGAATCCACCGGAATACCGCCGGCTTGTTCCACATCATCTGGTGTGTGTTGCCAATGATGGGTAGAGTGGCAGGCCCCGGTGGAAGACGCCGGCGTCGCTCACATTGCCGCCATATGATGGGCAAGAGAAAAAAGACCAGCAAGGTGGCCGTGATGAGGAGCGTAGCAAGAGCCATACTGCTTGAGCTGACGATAGGATAGCTCAAAAGTGTTGGGCTAGATAGGTTTGGACGACGACCGGGATAAATAGCTGTTTTATGACTTGTGTTCATACAATTTGCTTGGTGCACTGAACTTGCTGAACTCTGTTGGTATTTATAGGATGACCGGGGAGCTTTTCTACAACTAGGCCCCAATTTGTCCAACCTAGTACGATGCACTCTAATGGTCCATGCATTTATGGGTATCCTATGTAGCTGTAATTATTAGCTTCTAGAGACACCTGACAATATACACCACATTTTAAAATCCTCCAAATTATTGGATTAGTTCCACTTGATTAGATATGGATGTGGCTAAAATTGACAAAACGATGATGCATTGTAAAAAGTGAGAACACGCATACATAACTCCAATCCGGAGACCCAAGTACCGTACGAATGGCTATCAGAGACGGCTTACCTTTAATCGGTGCTCACTATAGTTCTATGATAGGTGTCATTATTATATGTTGATCTAAATTCTATAAAGTAAAGAATATTTTTTTGACGAGCGAAGTGAGACCCGTCACCGGAAGCTTGGGCCGACAGGCCCTGCGGTATGGATTGTTGCCGCGCCTATATATAAGCCACCCGACTAGGCTTAATTACATCATAAGATAATCCTCGGAGTTTGTAAACACTTCCGTTATAGTGATTTTTTGCTGGCTAGCGCCCGTGGTTTTTCCTCTCTTTGTTGGAGAGATTTTCCACGTTAAAATCTTGTGTCTCTGCTGCGATTTTCTTTTCGTTCTTCATTATTGTCTATCGCGTTACCGTCATCACTTTTAGAATGTTATGTGACTGTTTTCACCAGTAGCAGCTGAACATCAAAAATGGATTTTTTTTACACCAGCCAGTGGTGTCTACACATCACTGACATGCATTTTTAAGATATGACATCATCATATACTTGAGGTGTTCTACACACCTGTCGATGACTAGTGCAAGCCTAAAAGAGTTGCCAAGATTATTGTCGTCGACAAAGCTACCAATGTCAAAAAAAAAAAAAATTCAACTCCATGCTATAGTCATTTAAATAAGTCTATGCATTTTTGAGGAAAAAACAACTTTCAATTTATATTTTTATTGATTTTCGCATGTTATTTACATGGAGGTGAGGAAAGAAAAGCTAACTATGTGTATATTCATAAGAAATACCCGAGTTTTGAAAGTAGTCGCCTTCTTTCGGTAGGATCTTCAGATAACCCAAATCAGGCCAACTCCTCCTTAAACTTCATCTTGCACCGAAATAAATTCCATTGAAAATATGCTCATTTCTTGCCATCCAAATAACTCATTTCGCTAAAATAAAAAATGCGACAAACGGCTGTCTGGAGTGATCGTCGTATGACAACTGAATGATGTTAGTCACAAATACATTCAGCATACACCGAACCTCATATTTGTCCTGTCGTGTCAAACTGTCGTTCTCTTTCCTGTCCGGACTCCGAAGGCATTTTCGTCCACACTCTACTAGCTAGCTAGCTAGCTGCAACATATATATGATTCATAACTATCACGTTTTTTAAGTACTGTCCTCCCAGCGCATATGGTGATGCTCCATTGCTCCAGCAGGAAATTGACAAAATACCTAGCATATGGTGATTCATAACTATCACGTTTTTTAAGTACTCTTCCCCGTTCCCCACAGAAATCCTCCATTATTTTTGTCGTCTCCTTCTCCAACCGCCAGTCCTCCCGACCGGTGCCCTGCACCTCCTTCCACCGTCGCGCGTCGGTAGCCTGCACCTGCTTCCTTCTTTACATATTTCTAGAAGCATATATATGTGCACACGTTTTACATATTATGGCCGTTAGATTCCGGAAAATATATTTGGAGCCTAGGCTCACTGGAGCTCTTCATTTTAAAATGTCAAAAATGAAATTTCAAAGTTTCAAAAAAATCTGAAAAAATATGTTCATATTGGTAATGATGTAAACTACGAGTATGAAAAATCTCAACATTAAATACATTATATTATGGGCTACACAAAAAAAGATAAAATCTGACAAGATTTAAGGTACACTATTCACAAACGCAGATCTATAATTTTGTATTTTTTATGTAGACTAGAATACAACGTATTTTAGATTGGGTATTTTGTATCCTTAAAAACAAATATCAATGTCTATGTGTATATATTTTTAGAATTTTTTAAAACTTGTAAAATGCACTTTTCAAATGTTTAAAATAAAAGGCTCTAGTGAGCTTGAGAATCAAATTGACGCACTCCGTTGGCTTCACTATATTCCAAATCTGGCTGGATTCGGAGTTGTTCTCTCTTGGATTGTCTTCTCTTTCACATGCGCGAGCCACATTATGCACATGATACATAACTTGCTCGTTTGTACTCTCAGTCCCTCCAGCATGCTCACGCACGAGAAAAGTCCTGGCCCGTTAGTTGAGTGTGCCAACTATGCAACACAGAACCATAGAATGCACCTTGTGTTTTGTTCAAGTGGCAATGCTCTACGCGTATTTGGAATGCGGTCAAGACTTGGTTATATCACAGGAGGTGAAGGTTGTCGTCAGCCTTGCGTACCTATTACATCACCCTAGCAACGCCTAACTCCACATCCACACACCCTTGTATAGTTGTAGTAGTTCCGGGGCATAGTCTATCAGATAGGCACAATATCTTGATAAGGTTACTGCAACTTCCTAGTGGCATGCTGATGTCCGTAGCTCCTTCTGAAAAGTCCTGATATCTGTTTTGGTGTTTTAGACTCGTCAAGTTCACAGTAATCAGTAGCTATGTGCCAAACTAATATGATCGCGCGATCTCAGTTGGACCCCTTAGTGTACAAGAGAGAACTGCTCAAGCCCATCGTTATTTTTCAGTGAACCTCTCCAATAGTTATGCATAGCCATTGCCTGCTTAGAGGGACCTAGCAAAATGTATCTTCAGTTCACCGGTCAGGTCGACAGAGGGTCTCTTTTAGCATACAGTAAGATGGTAAATGGATTATTGATGGGCTCGATACATTTCAGAGCTTGCTGGCAAATGATTGGCACTCTAAAACAATTGAGCACTGGCATTTTTGGTTACTCCTCTCTAATCCACTGTAAAAAGTACCAAGCCTTACAAATAATTTATTCCCTTGCCGGCCATGCAGAGATGTTCCAGAGTTGATCTCTGAATAGACTGTAGGAACCAGAGATGTTCTCTACTGGTAATTTTTTTAATCCAGACGCATAAATTTTATCATAGCCAATAAAATATGTACCGTAATCTTAGACATTTCCGAACTCTTTTTGTAGTTCATCTTGAGTGTCATTGTACGGTCCTTACTCCTTAGTAATAAAATACGTACCATTAATCTTAGACATTTCCTAACTCTTTTTGTAGTTCACCTTGAGTGTCATTGTACGGTCCTGACTAAGGTGGGGCAGCAAGTCAGTACGCACCTTATTCGGAAACGAAGTTGTGCCATGCGCCAAGATATTATGATATACGACACCGTGCATCAAACAATATTTTCTTCACTTCTTTTCAAGTCTAGGCACATCTCCATAATCAACGAATGGTATGTATATAGCTGAACTGTTTCTAAGAGCTTATGATGTACTGTATCTTTTCAGCGAGGTGTAAATCCTTTTTCTGGGACTTCTCGGAAAGAAATGATGTGTATGTTATCTTCATCTGTGGTGCCTGAACACTGAAGTACTAAACTTTGTTCACCACCAAATATGATATGTAGGGTTTCCAAATATACCAGTTTATTCAGATTAGATCTTAGTGAAAGCTAAGAGGGATGCATTTGTTGGAGTTCACACATGATCATTCACCTTAACACCCACAATCGTTCTCACCCGAAAGGCATCCTTGTCCAATAGTTTTAGTACAAAATAATATCAATACCTACAAATAATTAACAATGTACAACACCTTTCTTAGATGAAATACTATCTTATATGCAATTAAGGAAACTAGACACCTAGTTGTTTAGGGTCCCATGGTTTATTGTTTCTCACTCATAAAAGGCTCCAAGAATAACTCTCTGATTTGGCATTTCTTCTGTTCATCTGGTGCGCCAATACCATCCCCACCTTGGTAAACGCAGTGCGAGATCCGGGCCAGATTAACGCATGTCTTGGCGAAAGCTCTAGGAATTTGGCAATATTTCAATGCGTCTTCATTAATCCCCTTCCAAGTGTCCATTGTAAGGTCTTCCATGGCTTTGCGAGACTCTTTCTCGTCCGAGCTGTTCTCTGACATGTGGATAGCTATGGAAGATGGTGCATCCCCTCTCTCTAGTTTGGCCTGTTATACATGTTTACACAAGATACAGTCATTAGACAGCTGACATATAGATTTAATTTTGGTGCTGGAACATCAAGGAGTTAAAAGTAAACAAAATGATTGCCCTTACAGAGTGCGTTGCGGAGTCGTTGCAGAGCCTCAGAATTAGCGATGCTGACTGAAGTAACCTTGGGTAGCTTCCAACTTTAGCAAAACAATATGAATATGATGTGAGTTTTTCTTCCATGCTGAGTAGGGGAAATGCATATTGCAACAATAGTGGAGCAGTGGAGGAAACTGATCCATTCTCCAGGTACTCATGGAGTGTTGGTCGGTGGTTACTATGGTGCCACTTTGCCTCTACCAGGAATGACTTGGCCGTGTCATGCCACTGAAATATTACGTAGTTTATTAAATGAATAATTTAGTGAAAAATGCATATACCTGGTATATGAAGTAATGCCTATATTATTAAGGTTCTTTTGTGAGAACTATCTATATCTTATTATAGGAAGTTAATTGTACATGTGAACTTACGGATTTCTGAAGGACAGAACGTCTATCGCAACCATGTTGCTTTAGCACACTTTCAGCCAGCTCACATGATGTGCTGTATATGATAGCGTAGAGTGCTTGCATATATTCCGGGAGCATTTCAGACGGATTTTCTTCCCATCTAACAAGATTATTTAAGAAAAAATAGATATTGAAAAATATTAATTCTAGGTGGAACTTATAATATCATATGTATTTTCACATTCTAATATATGAAAAGAAGATTACATGAAGTGTGATCATAACAATATTTTCTACATATAGTTACCTTCCGATGGTGTCAGTGAAGAGGACTAGTTCATCAAGATTTCAATACACATCATAGACATCATCCAAGTGAACTACTAGATTAATGACTTTTGCAAGCACTTCACGACAACCTCCATGGTGTGCCTCCCACATGATTCCATTCGCGCAATGAAAGCACTCCATGAGACGGTCTCTTGCAAATCCCAATTTATCACCAAGGGACGTCTCCTTCCACCACCTATAATTAAGCCAAATTCAGTATCTTAAAATAACTCTACCCACAAGGATATATCATGAGCTATGAGAACTTTGCCAAGACAACATAAGGTATATGTAGCTCATTTGATCCTTCATCATTATATGAACAAATCTCATCGAGTAAGTATGGAAAGCAACTAACAAGCTTTAATTTAAATATATGTTTCTTCAACCTCGATTACCTGACCAGTCTCCCAAGCTCTTGTTGATGCACACTTTGCACATTGTTGAAGTCCATCGCCGCAAATCTAAGGAGCAATGGGTCGGAATTGCACACACACCTAGCATAGTGATCTATGAACCATCTTGCCTCTAGTCTATTCGACCTCTGGTGCAATGGAAGGTCCAAAGCATGAACCACACCACGTCGTGAATGTGCATCCATTGAAGGCAAGAGTTTGGTGAGAGCATTCCTAGAATATACTCTCCCCTCGTCCAATGTTTCCTCGCCTCTGAAGGCAAGGTATGAAGCCTCATAGAGTGAGAGTAGTGCGTTGACATCACCTGAGCTGTGCTTGAGATTTTCCAATGCTTCTGCATATAGTGATACCATGAAACAATGTCGTTAATTACTTTTAGAAAATTCCTTTTCTATAACAAGTCATACAAATGAAAGGTTGCTCGGAAGCTTGGTGTGTTCGGTTCTATAACTTTGTTACTGGTGATAGTGTAGCCATCAAAGTCAATGATAATGTTGTTCATACTTGCAAAGAAATGATTAAGTCACGATGAAACAGTATAGCCAATACTATTTAACATTGTGGTCGATATGATTGCCATATTGATAAAGTGTGTGAATAACGCAGCAAAAATGGTAGGATTAGTCCCACATCTTGAGGATGGTAGGTTATCCCTTCTACAATATGTCGGTTACACAATAATCTATTTGGAACATGTCCTTGAAAAGACTAAAAACCTGAAGTTAATATTATTAGCGTATGTGCAACTTTCGAGGGCTAAAAATCAATTTCCATAAAATCGAGTTGTTTTGCTTTGGAGAAGCATAGAAAATGCCGCTTAATAAACATAGTTGTTTGGCTGCGAGCATGAACAATTCCCTAAGAGATATTTTGGAATAACGATCCAGTATTCCAGACTCTCAAATGTCGAGTTGAAAATTGTTGCGAAACGGTTAGAGAGACATCTGAGTATCTAGAAAGAAAAACTCTTGCATATTGGGGGACACTTAGTTCTCATTAACGCAGTCCGTGAAAACATGGTGGTATGTTTCTTCCATGTTCCAAAAGGAATACTTTAGTGTCTAGATTATTTCCAATATCTCTACTTTTGGCATGGAGATGGTGAAAAGAAGTATATACAAACTAAATGGTATGTAGTATGCCATCCAAGAAACCATGGGCCATGGAATTTATGATCTATAGGCCAAGAATACCGCACACCTTGTTAAATTGCTATACAATACTTACTGAGGAATGGGTATGGCACACTCTCATGATAACAGACTCTATGGGCTCATTGGTTGTCTCCCAACTATATTGGAAACAAGGGGACTCATACTTTTGGGTAGGTCTGATGGAATGGAAGAAGCACTTGTTTCACTACGGATATTCCTCATTAAATATGGCTCAGAGATTCGTTTATAGAGGATTCATGGGTTGATAATGCTATTTACAAAAAATATCCAGCCTTGTACAATATTGTACGTAACAAAAGTGACACAATCAGAGAGGTGCTGGGAACATCCCCACAGACGTGCCATTCAGATGGGCTATCATCATTGTGCATCTTGCGTCATGACAAGCTCGATTGGTTGGTTGTTGTCCAACTATCGTAGGGACACATTGAATTCAATGGGATCTACATTACAATGGTAAATTTTCTGTTGAAACCGTGTTCAAGGCATTATTCCATTCCAATGTTCCATTCCAAAACAATAAGAAAATTTGGAAGATAAGGTGCCACTTAAATTTAAAATACCATCGTCAAGGGGTAACCTAACAAAACTACCTCGTAAAGCGCAACTTGCAAGGAAGCGCAAAGTGTTGCTTCTGTTATCATCAGGACAATATAAAACACATATTTGTACAATGAAAGTTTTGCACGCACTATATTTTCAGTCATCCAAGTGGTTTCGAACCTGCATCCGCTACACATGTTGCTAATCCTATATAACTAAGAAGTTCACCCCCACTAACCTATTTTTCTTGACATGCAGCCTATCCACCTCAGCAACTATGCCAGCTCAGCAACTTCCGTTCCATTTTATTTTCTTAAGAATTTCCGTTCTGCTAATTCGATTAATTTTTCTCTTTGTGATTCAGTCAATGCGGCACACCACTCATGGCCCATTATTCAGTCCATATGCAATAAAAGGAACCAGCCCCACCATTGTATCTCCAGCCGAACAGTCAAACCAAATTAATCTGGATCGCATCTCCTGCTCTTCCTCTCCGGTTCTCCGGCTCTCCCTCTTCCTCTCCCCCACGATTCTTACAAGAAATAACTGCGCGAGAAATTAATGCAGGCATACGAGAGGTTTGTGTTGAATTTACCCCTAGAAACTCCATGATCTCAACTGTTCGCAGAGACCCCTATAAACAGGCCTCCGGAACACGTCTTCAAGTGCGGGTGAGCATCTTCCTCATAGGCTCATACTCGCGCCGCTGATGACCCACTCTACTTTCTCTGCTTTTCCTGTTATATATGCTGCCACGCTGCCATTTACCTCACGATTTTGGATTTCATCACTTCATTAGGTTCTAGCGGGTGGGACAACAGAACAACCGTTTGTTGCAGCTCTTCCTTGATTAAGACGCGGAAGCAGTCGTCGTTGCTTCGGCCGAACAAGTGGGCGTTCCTGGTCCTTCGATCTCCATGCTCTGTTTCATCTAGCCTACTCCTGTCAGGCCTATGCCAAGCTCTTAATCCATCCATCTATCCTTCCCCAATACAAAGGTATGGATATGTTGGCCTCCCTCTCACTGCAATTTAGATGTTCTAAAATGGAATCAATTTGTGCCTCTTACATCTATTTTCGCTGTGATGTACGTTTCTAAACCGCAAGGTTTCGTTTCTCTACAACCTGCTTCACTACTTTATTCAGCAATATAGGTTGAGACTGGTTTCTCTCCACTCTTTCTCCCTTGCAGGGTTGCCAGAAACAATCTAATACTCAACATACATTAAGTCTGCCCAAATTCCTCTTTTATTGCGATTCCTCTTTAATTGCGATTTGGTGTACGTTTTGAACAGCAGGAGTCTGCATGTAAGAATGCAACTTATTATTCCCTGAACTAATGTCTTCCCTTCTCAAACCATGCAGCTGTTGAAAGAACTACATGTTGGCTCATGGTCGCGGCCTGGTTTCACCTTGAGATGTTGCCCTATGCTCCCGCCCATAGGTGACCTTTACATATTTCTTATGAATCGAAGTATTTGATTGGTAGTTAGAAGATAATTTATCCATGGTTTATTATTTGTGTGTTTATTTGTAAAGATTAAGTATTTCGTGATTAACTCCAAGATTCATGAAATTAGGAGAGTCAGGTGTTGCATATATAGGTTTACTTTGCAATGCCTGCCTACGGTGAACACAAATATCTCATTTTCCTATTGTTTCCTGTTGGCATCGCTTATTTTTTACTTTCCATCGTTTCCTTATTTTAATTTCAAGGTGCACCTGCAATTGTTTTGAGGAGTGTTAAACATAGCCCAAGTAACATGTAATTGTTTTCAGTTTGTAGTAAACCTGAAGTGACAGGCCTCCGTTCTCATCAGAAACTTAGATTAGCAAGCTGCATTGATATGCATACCAAGCTCTGTAGCTGATCCTGATTTCGAATTAAGGAAGACAAAAGCATCCGACTCAGCAGATTCTGTAGGCACAACATCTTGCTCGCTTTGCAACTTACAAATTTCAGAGGTAAATGACTATCTACTGTCAATGAGAGTTTCAGATGTTGATATGCAGGAGATAGACGTATGTTTGCTTATTCTATGCAGGGTTAGCAATCCATAATATTAGTCACGACCGGGAGCTTCTAGATGAGAATGTAAAGAAACGATTAAAGACTATATGTCTAGAAGGTGAAGCCTTATGATTCGATCTAAAGTAAGACATTTGTTTAACTCCTATATTGTGGACTGTATGAGAGTAACTTTATATGGGAGTTCGGATGGAGATTACACACAGTCGATACTTCGGTTTATAACTAGAAAATCAAGGCGGTGATGCTTCAGTTGTAGCATGAAAGTTCATTCACAGATATGATATAATATATTGAAGCTATACAATCCTCTAAACGGATTTTGTTTGCTGTTAAAACATTCAATGATAAGTTAGAGGATTGGCATTATCTTTATATCAGTTTAAAGTTGTCACGTCAGTGCAGAATTATTTATTTGTTATTTTGCTGATCTTTTTAGAAGTAAATTTGTTGGAGTAAAACCACAATTTTTGGACAAATATTTTCCGCAGCAACGCGCGCGGAATCATCTAGTATTTTTATAACTGGCTGCACAATATAGGTCAGAGGGATGGGATCCTAATATGGACGAGAGAGAGAGGTTGCATTATTAAGGCTATTTTCATGTGTAATTTCTATTCTGGTCGTGGTTAGCATTAAGGGATCGAAACAAGACGCTCTGTTTATGGAGGTTTGCTCACGATTGAAGCAAGTGGTGAAGGAGTTTTATTCCGCATGGGTGGCGTCATAGTATCGGTCCACCTTCACCATCGTCTTTGTTTCTTTTCTGGACATGTAATTTAGCTATGAGTTCTCTTTAATTTTCGTCCTTCACTTTTGGTTGTGTGCATTACTATTATGCATAGGCCGGGTGTCGGTTCTTGAATTGTATCATCTCTTTTTCTGAACATCTGAGCGTAAAAACAAAGGTCCTTTTATCACATAAAAAATAGGTATATATTCCGTACCTTCAGGGAAGTAGACTGGAAAACCACTCTCCCTGAGCAGCCTTAACCTAAGCGTCCCTGAAGCAGCATCATCGCGGCTCCACAGGTGAGGTTCACGGTGGACGGAGCTGAGGATAGCCGCAATCTCCTCCTCAAAATGGTATGCCACGCCGAGTCGTTGCACGGTGTCGACGAGTCTGAGCTTGGCAGCTTGGTCATGGTCGTCTCCGCACGCGGACGCCAGCCGCTCCCCCACGCCGGCCTTCAGCTTGTCGAAGCTCCAAGCTGGTCCGACCTGTAGACGCCAGACATGCACATATATATATAAATTATTTTCCATGAGTATCTTCCTCTACATTTAGTAATACGAGTATATCAGGTTAGCAGATCATCATGTTTACTTGATGATCCATAATAACTTCCATCTACTCTCTGTATATGGTGAGTTAATATATACTTGATACTCTCGTACATGGTTGGCATGGCCGCGACTATTTTTGAGGGATAGCAGGGTGTCGTAGTCCCATGAGTTGGGGGCGTAGCTGGCTGGCCGCTGGCGCGGCGGCGGCGGCGGCGGCGGTGGCGGCGTAGACGAGGAGGAGCAGCGCACGGTTGCAGCGGGCGACGACCGACGCTGGAAGCATGTGCTTGTGGTGGCCATCGTTGGCTGTAACTGCCACGCCATTCTGCTGGTTTGTTGTTTGAGAGCAGCCACCAGTATACGTGCCTATTTATAGGCGAGCTATCGTACTGGGTAGGTGCGTTAAACTTGTAGATCATCTCGCTTAGGGTATGTACAATGGGATAACGAAAGCCTTTTTTTAGAGATGTCACATAGGATTTTTGCTTAGTTAGAGAAGAGAGAAATAAGAAAAAAAGAAGGTTAATTTCTCTTAGCTAAGGATGATCCTTTAGAAAATATGAGAAAGCTATTTCATGAATTGTACTATTTGTCTTTCCTTAGCTAATTAATTTCTTACAAAAATAGCCATTTTTCATTAATTGTTGGAGATAACAATAAAAGATAATGCATTGTATAAGTCATATCTAGTGCTTTCTTTAAATAATGTGGAGGGCTAAAAGAAGACATACCTTCTCTACCATTCTACATGCCTAGACATACGCTCGTATGCGTAATCTGGGCAACAATTCAACGCGTGCTGAGAACTGCAGTGCTAATTAATCATTAGCGCTTAAATAGTATAGATTTTGACATGACCTTGGAATATAAAACTATAAATAGTAATATTACAAAGAAACAACTGTTCAGTTTTGTCTGGTTATCGTTAGTTAGGTGGATAACTTTTTCTTCTTAATCAGTGGAATATGTAAATATTTTGTTTTGTTTTTGAAAAACATAATGAAAACGACAGGTACTATTATCGAATCGACATATCACCAGCGAAATTTTCTTTTTGCAATGTGATGTCTCTGTCTGCTTCATAAGTCTTTCTCAATTTTTGGCATCTCTTGACTAATTACAGTTAGCAGCCAATTTGTTATTATAGCTAAATTGTATGTATTGTTTAATATGTATGTATATTAAATTGTGTGTATTGTTCCTGATGAGCCTGCTTCTGCTTGATATTTTGAGCTAGATTTATGTATGGACACGAAGGAAGAGGCCAACAAAGAGAAAATGTACAGTATGCTATAGGTGAGAGCGGATTTTTAGCCCGAGCTACTTGTAGGTTGATTTTTTGAAAGAAATTCATTTTTATAGTTTTAAAAATTCAGAAAAATACATATAGACAATGATGTGATATATTATCGTTCAAAATTTGAACTCGAGATAACTTACATTCAGAGTTGCACATAAATGACAAAATCTAACAGATTTTCAAGATTTTGAAAATCTACACTATTAATATTTTTATACACTTAGTCAAAATTTATAAAATTTAACTTCAAGTGGACCTAGAATGCAGGGTGATTTAGAGCGAAAGAAGTATGTTATGAATGCTTGTGCATTATTGTCTTTGCCCTGATGAATATTCCAAGTGCATGTACTTGTTGTTTGCTAGTATGTTGCAACAAACTGCCGTCTCCAAGATATTTATGGGTATATCATTACCGAGTCCACTTGAGGATTCCCAGGGACGGTTAATGGGAATCACATATTTCAACCATATTAAAACTGCATCTCAAGAAGGCATCCTTGATTCATAGTGCACCTCTATCATTGAATCGAGGCATTTCTGATTCTATTAACCAACAATTGTTGTCACAAGTCACAACATCGGTGGGCTCCTGTACATATGGCTCACAAGAGAGGATTCATAGCCTATTTAATCTAGTACCTCCTCCCACATATTTTACCTTTCGCAAATATGGATTTATCAACTGCTAAAATGTGTCTAGATACATCTATATTGGCGAAAGATTATATGAATGGGAGGGAGTATCTCTATTTCAAAAAGTAAGGCTACCCTTATATTTTGGAACAAATGTAATACTTGACAACACAGAACGCCTGTTTGTTGACCTGGTTAGTTCAACTTCGGGAGCACAAAGTTTGATCTGGTTGCTACGTCGGGGCGGCGGCCTCAAGTTCGGCGTGATGTTCATGGTCTACGGGAGGTCGGCTGGGTAGCCGGGCTACAAGACGGCTAGTTCGTGCGGCATTGTGGCTCGTGTGCGGTTCGTGTCGAGTGGTGTAAGTCGGGGCGGCGGTCCCAAAGTCGGAGGTGTGTTCTTGTGGCGGTTCTGGCATAGTGTCGTGAGGACGACATGTCCTCGCTTGTTTTGATTTCTGACCCGGTTTCTCTCATAAACAGGACAACGTATGGTTTTTGGAGCCGTTTTCATTATAAATTGTGTCAAACCGGTTATCTTGACATTTTCTTCTAATGATCAATGAAATGCAGAATGGCTGCTTTATTAGCTTGGGAAGTGTGATTTCCTTTTGTTGAACACTGCGGTAAACTTTGTTTTCTTGTAAACAAAGAGGGTAACCCCCGGGCATTTGCTCCAAAAATGACAGTAAGCTTTTGTTTCTTGAAATGGAGGGATTTATTACTTCTGGATAAATGTAGGAGTTTACATCGACTCCTATCTCTTTGTGGAATTCTTTTTCTTAATGTTAAAGCAAGACCGTGAATAATTCACACGGTGGAAAATTAAATTCGTGACATTGTAGCATGCATCCTATTTTACTTCTGCCTATGTTTTGACTTCATTTGACCGTGCTCGTCACCGAACCAGCAAATTAACTACTCAAATTCGAAAAAATTGTCTGGTTTTTATAACCTTGTTTTGTCGATTGAGTTTTCTATTTTCTGTTCATGTGATTTCGTTTTTCCGAAAATCAATCAAGAGCCCAAATTATTTCGAGTGAAAAGTTCTTTGGGGAATTCTTGTGAAAACAGAGTGTCTCAGCCATGCATGCTCTGTTTGAGAAAGAAACTCTGAGAATATTAGCAAGCACAAGGATGGGAATGGTACGTCTAGAATTCACGGGAGGTGACGGTGGAGGGTGTCCGGCGACATGGAGATCATCTGTAGCAGGCTGGAGCTGGAGAAGGTCTCCTCCAGCGAGATCTCGATCTTGCTACTGCTCCCGAGTTCGTCGCCCCTGGCGACGACGTGCACCAGCTCCCGCGCCGCCGCCACCATCCCCATCCCGTTCTCCGCGCTCAGCAGGCACCGCACCGCCAGCTCCAGCACCTTCCGAACCTCCTCCGCCGTCGCCGGCAACTGGTTCCTCCCCGATGACGAGGACGAGGCCAGAAGCAACGTCGGGTCGATCACCTCGTGGAGCCTCCCTTCCCTCACCTTGGGCGCCACCGAGTCGAACGGGTGCTGGTGCCGCATCCCGGTCAGCAGCTCGATTAGCAGGAGCCCGAAGTTGAACACCACGTCCAGCTCGCGCGCCGCCGGCGACGAGCCGTGGTAGTAGTGGTAGTGGTAGCTGGTCGTGGCCGCCATGGAGGAGACGATCTTGTGGCCCACGATCTTGGCGCTGAGGCCTGCGTCGAGGAACACGTCGCTGGACCGGAGGTCGACGAGGAAGGCGTCGTGCGCCTGCAGGTAGGCCAGAGCGCTGGCGAGCTCGATGGCGATGTTCACGCGGTGGTGCCAGCCGAGGACTGCGCGGCCGCCGGTGGCCGTCCTGCGCAGGTGGTCCTCCAGCGTGCCGCCGGCGGAGCTCTCGTGCACCACCAGCACCGCGCGCGCGCCCGGGTCGAGGAGGCAGAAGCCGATGACGCGGGCGATGTTCCGGTGGGAGAGCTCCGGCAGGAGCGACACCGCGTCGAGGGCCTGCCGAAGCTTGTCTTGCGTCTCGTACCCGATTCTCTGCACCGCCACCACCGTGCCATCGTCGAGCACGCCGGCATGTACCGTGCCGCCAACGCCGTCATAGTGGGACGCGTCGACGTCTGCCTTCTCGGCGCGGTCGTTGTCGAACCTCCTCTTCGCGGCATCCAGCTCCTCGTACCTGTACTGCCTCGCGTTGCAAACGCCGCCGAGGATCTTGGGGATGCACGCCGGGTCCAGGTCCCACCGCCGCGTCCCGTCGCCTGATGTAGTAGATGGCTGCCGGAGGAACAGCCAGAACGAGGCTGCCGCAGCGAGGAAGAACACCGACACGAAGAAGCCTGCGAGCGCCACCGCCTTCTTGGAGCAGAACCTTCCCTGGCAGCACTCCCCGCCACTCCTGCATGCAAGTCGCTGTGAGCAGCCGGTACCACCGGCGAAGCCGTCGCCAACGAGGCCGGGCGGGCACGCGCACCGCACGCCACCGCTGACTGCCGTGGCATTGACCGGTGTGGCGCCGGCGGCGCACGCAGCGAGGGCGCTGCCCCTGGGCACAGCCCACTCCACCTCGATACCTCTCGTCACGCCACCCGCCGGTGAAGACGAGGGCGAGCGGTTCTTTACCCAGCTAGAGAAGCCGCGGCAGCCGAAGCCGGCAAACACGGCGAGTCCGTCCCCGGGCTTCCACACGCTGCTGTCGGAGAGCGGGTGGCAGCATCCTGTTGCCGCCGTCATCGACTTGTTCCCGCCGGCGCAGGACGTGACAACGTCGTCACAGCCGGCGCGGCAGAGCGAGGAGTCCTCGCACGCGTAGAGGCGGAGGACGTTGCTCGGCGTGACCGCGAGGAACGGCCCGGCGGCGTCCAGCTCGGCCGCAGGGGAGGACGGACGGGAGAACGCGGCGTAGGCTGGGTCGCATGGCGCGGCGGCGGTGGATGCGTAGTCGAGCAGGAGCGACGTGCCCCCCGGGAGGAACTCCATGACGCGGAAGACGGCAGCGCCGAGCGGGAAGGTGAGTGTGGCCTTAACGCAGGAGAGGCGGAAAATGGCGGATGAGTTAGTGTCTCCAGCGATTGAGCAGGAGGAGTTGAGGTAGAACGGGAAGGGGAGAACAAGCTCGCCGCAGCGGTCAGTCCCGCCGCCGCAGCTTGTGCTGCTGCTTGGCTCAGCACTGGAGACAAGAACGAATAGGAGGAAGAGGTAGAGCGGCGGCGCAGGGGGAGACATGGCATGCAGCAGCGGTGGTCATGGCCGGCGCTATGGCGGACTGATTTGCTACAAGTAGTAGAGGCCTCGATGACGGAAGAGATCGGAGTTGGGAACGGTGAGCTCGATCGTACGAGTACGTTGGTTGGCGCGCGAAGTAGAGCAGCTTAGTGAGGCAAGTGCGTCGTTGTTCGTGTGACATTTGCATGGTTCTTCGTTTCTTTTGATTATCAGCTCACATGCGGGTTGACTATGTGTCCCCTACAAGTACAACTCGAGGTATTATGCATAATAAGTGTAGCGAATTTAGTAGGAGTATAATTTTATACTAAATCAGCAACCCTTATTATGAATCATCGATCGGAGGGAAAAGTACTTTGTTAGAATAAAACTCACAATATATACTCCATATATATTGTGAAAACATCAAAATTAATCAAAATTCACCACCGAATAACCATATATCGAAGCATTTTTTGAAACTAACACTAGTAATAGATAGTTCCTGCATTTTTGAAATGGGGGAAAGACCCCAGCCTCTGCATAAAAAAGATGGCAATTTTTTTTAAAGTATTGTACTTTTTCTCAGCATTTCTAGAAGTAGCATTTGTTTGCAGCAAATTTCAAAAATAGGACACCGTCGCAGCCGGCGGATGCGCTAGGCCCTTATCGCATGGGGCGGATGCGATTAGCCAGAAGTCGCGCCGGGCGTCGGCATGCAGGGATTGATAGAACCTAATCGTGTCTGGCCTCCGCGACAAGAGCTAGTCGTGCACCGCTAGTGCGACAGGGATTACCACACATGCATGCATAAAAGTTGATGCAAAATGTGCTAGCTATTAGCTATTTCTGAACTTCAAATATTTGTTATTCACAAACCGTATATCCAAACAGGCTGAAACTTTCACAGATTGGATATTACAATGAATACGATTTTTTGGAAATTTTTCAATTTTCTCTGACAAGTTTAAATTTCGTGCGAGTAATACGGGTGTGAAATTTAAACTTGTCAGAAAAAATTGAAAAAATTCCGTGCACGACTAGCTCTTGTCGCGGAGGCCAGACATGATTAGCTTCTATCAATCCCTGCATGCCGACGCCCAGTGCTAATCCCATCCGGCCCATGCGATAAAGGCCTATCGCATCCGCCGGCTGCGATGGTGCCCTATTTTTTAAATTTGCTGCAAACGAATGCTACTTCTGGAAATGTTGAGAAAAAGTGCAATATTTTAAAAAAATCGCAAAAAGATGTATATGGCTTTCATTTATTTCATTATTTTAGAGTTTGAGAATCTAGGCATTCATTATTACATCACCACGGAGGTGTCAAAGAAACAAAAAGGCAAAGCACCAGCCGGCTACAAGAGACTAATAAGCAACTCAAAAGGCAATTCTATGCACAAGTCGCTAGCCGCACTGGTTGTATATATCCCGTGCTACCGTCTCCAATCCGTTGCACCCAGAATCCATGTCATGCAGAGCCTCCACTGGTTGGAGATAGGACCACGTACGGATCCAATGGATAGCCAAAGGAATAACCTGAACAAGAAGGTGAATATCGAGCTTGGGCCACTTGTTTGGCCCTCTCCAGTTGCGTTGCATCTGCATTTGGTTGGGCTCGAATGCATTCACTTGACCGCACTCCCAACGCCGAATTAGCAGAGATACCTCCATAGGCAATCACTTCAGCCTGCGATAACCTCCAGCCAAGAAAAACTCCAGTCCCTTCGGGCGACATACTTGATCTATCGGGTGTTCTAGGTGAAGCCACTTGCAGACTGCCAGCCCCACGAGAAAGTACTGAACCCTTGTGGTCAGCAGGTTCTGCCTGCTCCGGCAGTGTTTCAGACAGAAATTCCGCCCCGGTCTCCTGCCGCGGCAGAGAAAATGGAGATATCACTGACACGGCAGAGAAAATGGAGATATCTCTGCCACGACAGAGAGTATGGCTGGATAGAGGGCGCTACCATTTGAAACAGATGGCCCTATCACATGGAGCATAAATCCAAGAGCTGGGACGCTCCTTGGGAGGTGGGTTTCGGCCAAATATGTGGGTTTCGGCCAGTGATTTCCTTCTCAATCCCTTCATCCCCAGGGTCTGCTCTTCCGATCCCCTCAATTTCATCCCAAAAAATTCCTCACATTGCCCCTATTATTCCAAGTTTAGGTGAAACTCTGGTTCATAGTGGAATTTGAATTTTCTATGGAACACTGAAATTATGTTAGGTCCTTTAGGATTTGTATATAGCACTTGTAATCATTGGGTCAAATTTGTGGTGTTGATTTGTAGTGTTAAGAGAACCGGGTACACGCATGTGAAATGTCAAATATGATGCATGTAAACATTGGGTCAAATATGATGCACTATTTTTTTGGTCTTCCAAAATAGATGATATTTCTTATTAGTTGTGGTGTGTGTGAGAGGTGCTAGAACATGTCAACTTGTGGTGTAAGTGAGTTGTGTTGGACCAAGTGTATAAGTGGTGTACGTGTATTTTTCATGTGAAATTAGTGCTATATATCTTATTCCCTGCGAAAGAAAAGTCCAATCCATTTAGGAGTCCATACGGAAGAATAGGTTGTAATAAAGATAGCTCTTTTTGATTTTTTATATATATTAGCAAAAATTATACGGTATCCATCTGTATAAATGCATGGAGCAGGAATTTTCAAAAAATCAGAGCTTAATAAGTGTGCCCAAATATGTTACATAACGGATGCTCATTCTCAGGAGGTGCTGCTATTTGCAACCAGCTGAGCAATCTTGAACTGCTTCCATTCATCAACGACGCCCCGGAGACGCTCCAGCTTCAAGCCCAGCCCTCTGAGGCAGTTGCCGTGAAATGTGCAGAGCCGCCGGAAGTCTTTCTTCGGCTGGCAGAAGCCGCCGAAGTAGGCAGTGTCGATGAAATGCACCTTCACATCGTGCCGGCTCGACAGCTCCCGCTTCACCTTGTCAAACACGTACTGGTCGTGCTGCCGCGGGTGCGCTTTCCTCCCCTCGTACCAGCCCTTGAAGAAGGCGATCGTCCTCGTGCTCGGCCTGGCGTAGAGGAACCCGCCATTGGCGGCTTGCCCGATGTCGTACGGGGCGTCGCCCTTGTACTTGTCACTAGAAATGGTGATGTCGGCGCCCACCGGGATGTGGAGCAGCGCGTTCCGGAACCACACAATGTCCATGTCCTAGCAGATCAGTGAAGAGCGCGCTGGAGAGATCAGTATACCTTGGTGGAATGTTCACTTGGAAAAATTGGATTCTGTAGGCAGAGTTTACCGTGAAGAGGAAGGCGTAGCCCTGCTCAAGTAAACGAGTCTGGAACTTGTTCCTCACCCACATCATCTCCAGATAGTCCTTGCTCATGTACGCCTTCTCCGCCGTCATGTTGACGCGGCCACCCACGTCCAGCCAGTAGCATAACGGGTGCACCAGCTTGCACTGCTCGAAGGCCTTGCGGTCCACCGCGACAATGATGAGGTGCTTCAGCAAGGGTTCCGTCTTCTCGCCTTCTTGGAAGCTCTCCAGGAAGAGGTCGAGGAGCGAGCCGGACACCGTCCAAGCCTTGTTCGTGAAGGTCATTATGACCGTGTTGTCTTCCATGGCTGCGCTTCTCAGTAGCACGGCAAGGTCGTCTTCAGGTGAAGCCACAGCAGCAGCCTGCACCTCATAGACAAACGTAGCACATATATACAACTATTATATGCAGTAAAAAGAATTCGGTGATTACATGTTCTATTAAGAACTTGCAAAAGGAGCGGCCTCCAGCTGATACACGGTACGCAGATCATGGCATGCAAAACATGCTAAAGAGTTGGGAACTGATAAAAGAATAGTTTTGTGTGTGAATAGTAACACTTCTTTCATTTGCTTATGCATTTAGAGATCTAAAGAATGCTAGAACCTAGGAGGTTGAGTATTCGAGTATTTCTTTAGTTCATAGTAATGTGTGTATGTATTTAGAGATTCAGGCAAAACGCTTAGAAGTCTTTTTCAGATATTTTGTAGTGTAATCTAGCTAGGCAAACTGTAGCACTAGTAAGGTAATAGTGGAGGAGGCAAACAAATGGAGTTGTGGTATTTCCAGCCGCATACGTTAAATAGTTATGATCAGAAACAGATAGGAAGATTATCTAACGATTAACTGCAACGTACCAAGTTATTTTGTTAGGATGAACAAGACGTACCCTGATGCTTGGATCTGCTTGTTGGCTTGCATTATTATTGCCCGAGGCGACCTCCAGCTGGTTCGGCCAAGTACTGGAGCAGGGGCACGAGGAAGGCGACAGCAACACCATGCTGCAGGCCGTGGCCATGGCTGCCGCCATGATGAAACGCAGGAAATTGGTGATTGTGAACATGTCGAACAAGATGCATCCCCGGGGGAGTCCCAGGTTAACTCAACTCTTTATGTATATACATGAGGAGCGGACATGATGTCTAAATTACACAAGCTCTTAAGCACTAAGCAGCAACAATACGTGTAAAGGAGCTACAGCTACATCGATCTACATAACTCTATGGATGCTCTTGATTGTTGCGAGACCGTTGCCGGCAGTTCTCAGGTTTACGTTTCTAGTACGTTTAAAGCCAGGAGTGACGCAAGATTCGTTGGAGAGTAAAAGGTTGCTGGCGCAAGCCCCAACTTCTTATTTTAACATCTCAAACCTCTTTATTCAACATCAAGTAAGGTTACATAACAGATGTAAGTTCGGTGGAAGATCATCGAGTCACACCAAGGCCTGTATACTGCTATATTATATCTGTATACTGCTATATTATATCTGTTAATACATGTATATATACACCAGACAGAATAAGTTCTGTATAAAACCTGTAATATTTCTGTGGCGCACTAAAATGCAATTCTGTGGCGCACCAAACCATAATGCGCCACAGAATTTCTTAATTCTGTGGCGCATTAGGGCTTGGTGCGCCACAGAATTTCTTATTTCTGTGGCGCATGTGCTGGTGCGTCACAGAAAGCTTATTTTTGTGGCGAAGATTCTGTGGAGCACCACCCATGCGCCACAGAATGCATATTTTGGTGTACCACAGAAGAGGTTTTCCCTACTAATGGCATGATAATACTAGTATATAATACTCTCCATTATGACCAGCCGTGGAGCAGTTTATTAATGCAACTGCCCTCGCGCCGCTGGTCTGCACCGTGCATGCCCTCGCCTCTTGTGTGTTGCCGCCATCATGCGAGGCAAGGTTGAGGAGGTACCGAGGTAGTCCCGACCGCATCCACGCCCTGCTCCAGGTCACCATCGGACGCCGTCACCTCATCCAAGCACCGCCACCTAAACCTACCTTGCTAGCTTATACTACACCGCGTCCTAGATTTAGAGGCACTTTTCTAGAGGCACTATTTTGAGACTGTCTCTAATTATCATTATTATTTGAGGCAGTTTTTAAAAAATACCTTTAAAGAACCACTACTTGAGGCAGTTTCAAAAGTGTCTCAAATGATTAGAGTTTTTGAGGCTGTTTTCAATGTCTCAAATGGTTAATAATTTGAGATAGTTTCAAAAGTACCTCTAAAGATCTACCTTTTTAGTCAGTTTTCAAAGTGTCTCAAAAAGTCTATCTTTTGATGCAATTTTAAGTGCCTCAAATAGTTGACTTTGAGGCACTTAAAACTGCCTCTATTCCACAACACATTATAAGCAGTTTTAAAAAATGCCTCAATATCAAAAGTATTTTAGGCAGTTTTAAAAGTGCCTCAAATTTGAGGCACTTTTGAAACTACCTCAAATACTATTGAAACTTCCCTAAATTATTAACAATATGTGGGGTTCTTTGGTTTCGTAATCCCTTTACCCTTACTACTACTGCGAGCCTAATTTACACATAAAAATTGTTTTCATTCGTAATGCGGTTTATATATTAATCATGCATGAAAATACCATAAGGTAGAAGCCGTAGCATAGGAAAACAAAATAGCCGTAGCAGCGGAAAAGGGCTTGGCTAATTGGCCTGGACTAACAGGCTGGCCCAACGGTCAACGCAGACCCGGTCAACCTGGTCCAACCCCCCCCCCCCCCCCCTCTCTCTCACTCGTTCCTCTCTCTCGCTCCCAAATTCCCAATCCCCCACCCGCACGCGATGTGGTCCTACCGCCGCGCTGACACCCTGACCGTCTCTGTGCCACCTCTTGCCGCCATTTTCTGCTGCTGTTCTGCCATTCTCTCCTCCGCTGGTTCCCCGCTCGCTGCCCGGTTTCGATGACCCCCATATTCGTCTCATGTTTGCAAATTTCAGCGCTCTATCTATGGACTGCAGCAGTCTCATCGCGTGTGGTATGCTCGCCTGAGTGATCGCCTTTCTCAGCTTGGTTTTGTTACCTCCAAGGCGGGCACGTCTCTCTTCATTTTTTAGTGTGATGGTTTTCAAATTTTTATGCAGGTCTACATTGATGATATTGTTATTGTCGGGTCTACTCCTTCTATTGTTGACCGTTTGGTTTGGTCTCTTTCAAACACTTTTCCTATTAAGGATCTTGGTCCTCTGGAGAACTTTCTTGGATTAGAAGTGTCTTATAATTCTGGGGCATGACACTCACTCAGCGCAAGTATGTACTTGATCTTTTGCTTCTTGTTAATATGGAGAATTGCAATCCTACTTCTACTTCACTGTCTTGCGCGAGATACTAGAGCTTTATTGGGTACTGAAGATTCTTGCTGGTACCGCAGTGTGGTTGGCAGCTTACAGTATTTGACTCTCACACATTTGAATATCTCCTTTGCGGTTAACAAAGTGTGTCAGTTTCTCTCTCAGCCTACAGAGTTGCATTGGTAAGCAATCAACGTATTTTGCACTATGTGATGGGAACGATAGATACTGGCTTGCGATTTCGTAAGTCATCACTGCTTGATATTAGTATCTTCACTGATGCAGATTGGGCTAGATGTGTTGATGATCGGCGCTCTACAGGAGGATATGCAGTCTTTGTGGGTCTGAACTTAGTGTCATGGAGTTCGAAGAAGCAACCCACTGTCTCAGGATCAAGTACCGAGGCAGAATAGAAAGCACTTGGAAACGGAGCAGCTGATGCAATGTGGATCAGTTCTTTGCTCACAGAACTTGGATTCACTCAGCAGTGTGCGCCTGTGCTACGGTGTGACAATTTAGGGCTGCCTACCTCATGAGGAATCATGTTTTCCATGCTCGAACGAAGCACATAGAGATAGATTTTCACTTTGTGTCCGAGCGTGTTGCTGAAGGAGCCTTGTAGGTGAAGTTCATCTCTTCTAATAATCATTTGGCTGATGTGTTTACTAAACTAGCCACACGGCAGATGTTAGACCAACTCAAGTCCAATCTAAACCTTGTATATAATAGTAGTTTAGATTGAGGGGATGTATTAAATGGATCGGTCCCACGTACGCTAGGTATGTTGTATTTGTACATGTACGTATATTCTGCCAAGTATATATAAAGGAGAGAAGTGGAGGCATTGACCCCACGAAAAACCCTAAACACTATTTTGACTTCCAGTTCACACACAAAGTAAGTGTGAATGGGTTTACTGATGTCGCAAATAGGCTTATATATGAAGTTATGATGTACTTCTGGGTAAATTAGCCCACCTCTAGAGAGTTTGATCGCCGCGACAAATGAATCATCACAGGTTCTAACAGCAATACAGCATGCAGTGTTTTGCACATTGTTAGTCGTTCATACATTGTTATTGTTATTGCAAGTTTGCACATTGTTAGTCGTTCATACGTTGTTATTGCAAGTTAAGAATCTCACGTTCACCAAAAAATCTCCTGCGCTAAGTAATACATCGCCGTTTCTATAGAAATAGATTACATCGTCGATGCTCATCCCGATGAAGTGCTGTTATTATTCGCAAGCCGCTGTTGCCGAGCAATCTTGAACTGCTTCCATTCATCAACGACGCCCCGGAGACGCTCCAGCTTCAAGCTCAGCCCTCTGAGGCAGTTGCCGTGAAACGTGCAGAGCCGCCGGAAGTCCTTCTTGGGCTGGCAGAAGCCGCCGCAGTAGGCCGTGTCGATGAAGTGAACCTCGACGCCGTGCTGCAGCGACAGCTCGCGCTTCACCTTGTCGAACACGGCCTGCTCGTTCTGGCGCCCAGTCCTCGCCGCGTACCAGCCCTTGAAGAAGCGGATCGTCCTCGCGTTCGGCCTGGCGTAGAGGAACCCGCCATTGGCGTTCTTCTCCAGGTCGTACGGGTCGTCGCCGAGGTACTTGTCGCTGGAGATGGTGATGTCGGCTCCCACCGGGACGTGCAGCAGAGCATTCCTAAACCACAGGATGTCCATGTCCTGACCAATCGATGAAGAGTTGCAGATGAGTATACAAGTGAAGATGAGTGCGCGAATTGGATTGGCTTTGAACTTTTAGTATCGTGGCATGGGGTTCACCGTGAAGAGGAAGGCATAGCCTAGCTCGAGGACATGGGTCTGGAACTTGTTCCTCGCCCACATCATTTCCAGGTAGTCCTTGCTCATGTACGCCTGCTCCGTCGTCAGGTTCATACGGCCGCCCCCCACATCGAGCGAGTAGCACAGTGGGTGCACCAGCTTGCACTGCTCGAAGGCCTTGCCGTCGACAGCGACGATGATGAGGTGCTTGAGTAGGTGCTCTGTCTTGTCGCCCTCGCGGAAGCTCTCTAGGAAGAGGTCGAGGAGCGAGCCGGGTGCCGTCCATGCCTTGTTCGTGAAGGTCATTATCACAGTGTTATCCTCCATGGCTGCTCGACTCAGTAGCACGGATAGATCATCCTCGGGTACAGCAACAGGAGTATCCTGCAGCTGCTCCTGCAGCTCATACAAAATAGAACATGCAACTATTATACGCAACTCTTTACATTAACGTAAAAAAAACTAAGCTGGGGAGTTTGACCTAGAAGCTAGGAAGGAGATCTAATGAATAGACCTCATATCTTTCCTCGAAAATACCAACGGAATTTATAGATTAGGTTTCATCTTTATGTTGGTCCATCAGGACATGCAGGAATAATATTGTATTTTAACAAGGCTGGTGGTACTAACTTTTTGCAGCTTATTCGCATGGCTTCTCATTGGATCCAGCAGTGTTCTTGTTTACTCCTGCTGGATTAGCAGGAACTTAAGGCTGATGGATACAAATGCCTGCTGATGATCGCTCAAGATATCTTGGCATCATATTAGTAGATTGAATCATGTTCAATCTCTATATGTTAATCATTTTCTGATGGTTGATTTGTATATCGACCTACCATTATAGGTATAATATTTTGAACTATATGATCTAAGTCATAAAAATAGGTTGTGTGCTTGATGTAGATGCCCGGACTCCCAAATGCATATTTTGAGAGTAAATATTATAGTCAATTTACTAAGTATTTCAATGTGTGATATCAGCTACAAAACATATATACATATGAATCCTAGTAAGCTTAATGAGCCCTCAAATGAAAACTAATTATGAAACTATGGCATAGCCGGTTGCATATATGGCAACTAGTAATAAGGAGGAATCAGACAATAGGTTTTGGATCCCATGAACAGACGCATGGCAACTAGTATATAATAAGGAGAAATCAAACAATATATAGGTTATCCCAATAGGTGGATTCCATGGGCGAACGCACCTTGATGCTTGGCGCTGCTTGGGTTCCATTGTTGCCCGAGGCAAGCTCGAGGTGGTCCGGCCGAACTCCGGAGCAGGGGCACAAGGAAGGCGACGACAGTAACACCACGCTGCAGGCAGTGGCCATGGCCGCTGCCATGATGAAACGCAAGAAATTCGTTAAGGTGAACATGGCGAACAAGATAGAATCCGCAGGGGGAGTCCCAGGTAGACTAGGCTCTATGTTATATACATGCCGGGGAGCGCACACGATGGCACGTACGTGGGATTGAAGAAATTGAGATGATGTGGCTGTTACACTAGCGCATGTGGATCGATGATACGTATCGGAGCTTCATCTACATGTTGGTCAATGGCCTGGGTTGCTGCCAGATCGTCGCCGACAATTTTGCCAACCCAATGGGTCAACTTTCCAGATCGTCATATGTACGTTTCAGAAAGCCAGGAATGACGCGACATTCAGAAGTAAAGTTTGCTGCGTCGACTTGCGGTCTACTTTTCGCTGAGATCGACGCTGCAGAAGGCCATAAGCTGACTTTGTAGACGAACCTGCAGTATAAAGCTAGCTCGCATGGAACACGATCCCGATCTGAACGATTTGCTACATATAGGGCTCTCACACTCGCAGAAATCGATTTCAGGGCAAAGGTATTCTGTCGTGTGAACAAATTAAGCGAATGTTGCCTCCAAAGAAGTCTCCTCTTTGCCGCCTAGCAAAGCTCGCTATTGGTTAGCGATGCGGCTCTCTTCTCAAACATGCTGCCCCACAGCCCCAGGCCCCCAGATAGACAGACTAGGAGTTCTCAACAAAGATGTGAGATGCTACACTAGAGACACTCATCGATCAACCATAGAGTAGACAAAGAGGGAAAAGAGACGCCATGCTGAATTTTATCTTTTCTCGGTTCCAGACTAACCGGTCATCGGGAGCACCTTCAGCCAGCATCCATCTTCCACTAGCTCCAGGTCGCTCTCCCGCAGCCTTTTCGCCTTCAGTAGTCACCTTCCATGTGTTGTCCTCAGCATTCATCTCCAAGATCGATCCAGGCTCCACCTGTAGGTTCAAGCCTGACAATTTTTTCAGATTCAGCCAGGACCTTGCCACATCAGCAGAGGTGGTGCTCGAGCAAGATGCTCCAGTTTCTCTATAAAATCGTTTAGCCTTTTTAGCGCATCTCCCGAGAGCAGCATCCGCCACTGGTAGAGCATACAAGTTATTTTTCTCCACATGACCTGTAAACCAGACCATGGAGTTTTGTTAAAATGAGTATCATTCCTAGTAATCCGGAGAACCCATAGAATAGTTGCATACACATAGTTTTCAATACAATCCTTTTTGTTACTAACCCAGAAGCCAGCAACACTCTCAAAAGACATGGGAGAGGATGGCTTGCCCATTAAACGATTCAGTTCACTCCAAACCTCACTAGCAATAGTGTAAGTAAAAAACACATGTGTACAAGATTCAGGTTTAGAACAGAAAACATAGGACATGTCTTCCACATGTTGCCTTTTAGAAAGATTATCCCTAGTTAACAGCTTATTGTGAGCTAATAACCAGAGGAAAAAAATGTATATTTGGGGGAACTTTAACATTCCACACAACATGAACATAAAGCGGAAGGATCCCCTTAAAATTCACCATAGCATAAAAATAACTAACTGTGTAGACGCCATTAGGTTCAAGTTTCCAAATAAGAGAGTCTTCACAACTGCTCAAACTAACTGTTTGGGCAATATTAAGAAGTTCATACCATCTCATCAATATTTCTTCATTGAAACAACGTCTAAAGGTTACTCTTAAATGAGGCCCATTCCAGACATCAGCAATAGTTGTTGTTTTCTCATTAGAAATAACATAGAGGTCCCAGTATTGGATTGCAAGACTAGAATCTCCAAACCACTGATCCTCCCAAAACCTAATTTTTCAACCATCCCCTACCCTCCATAGATAACCCATTTTAGCTGCATTATCTGCCCACATCACTCCTTTCCAGAAAGGAGAAATGCTGGTTGTGGAGGAAAAGGAGAAAAGGTTGGTATTATTAACCTCATACTTGTGGTTAATAATTTGCATCCAAAGTTTATCACCATCCATGTGGTACCTTTTAATCCATGAGGCCAAGAGGCACATGTTCATATTTGCTATGTTAGGGATTCCCAACCCTCCAAATTCTTTCTTCTAGAGAAACAAGGCCCCAATTTGCTAAATGGTATTTAAAATGTCCCTCATAATCATCCCAAAGGCAATGAGCCATTTGGGAATTGATTAATGGCCCATTTAGGGAATTTGATAACACTTAGTAAATAGAGAGGGATACTTGCGAAGACACTCCTGACGAGCTCCAGCTTTGCTACATGGGAGAGAAGTTTACCCCTCCAACCAGCAGCTTTCTTCAGCAGTTTATCCATTACTGGCTCGAGATCCTCTTTTCTAAGTTTCTTATGATAGAATGGCACCCCTAAGTATTTAATAGGGAACTCACCTAGCCTACAACTTATGGCTTGAGCAAAAGTTTGAGCTGTTTCATTGTCCACATTGATAGGGACAAGGTCACACTTGTGAAAATTTATTCTAAGCCCAGAAATTTGCTCAAAATAGGATAAAATCCATTTTAAGTTCATAAATTTTGACAGGTCATTTTGTAGGAAAGCAAGGTGTCATCAGCACATTGCATGCAGATGACACCAGCTTGCCCAAAACCATGCAACAGGCCAGTAAGTTGGCCATTTTCAGCAGCTTTCACCAACATTTTGGTAAAAACATTAGCAACTAGATTAAAAACAAAGGAGAGATGGGGTCCACTTGTCTAACTCCTCTTCCTGCTACAAACTAATCACAGTTGACATCATTTATCCTGACACCAACTGGGCCTTTGTCTAGGAGAGATTTGTACATGTTCAATAGATTGCAATGCATATCCTTTGGCATAATTCACCTTTCCATTAGCATTGTAAACACACTGGACACCATTATTCTTACATCTGACAGACATTACAGTGGTATTAACCAAGAAGCACACTTCATCGGCTCTTTCCTATCTAGGATTACTTTATGACCAAAATTGGACCACTAAAAAATAGCACATCAATATTGAACTATAATGGGATATATTGAAAATAGTCATCATAACATTTGCAACAAAATTATAGTCATAAATGTATAAGGACTATTTTAGTTACAAACAAAGGACGCGATAATCTTCTAGTGAAGAATTTGATTCTTCGTGAATTTTTGCAGCCTATGTTCCAAAAACCAGAGATCCTACCCTGGCATCCTTAGCTATAGCTAGTGGAGCATTGACCTCCGCAGAACTACTTTCAATAGCTGGCATCAGCGGAGTTGTGGCGGGTGAAGGGGTAGCCGGCTTGAGCATGAGCATGCTTTCCTTCATACATAAGTCTTAGACATAAGCTTTCTAGCGTGGCTCGATCTATCAAAAGCAAAAGACGGTTAGTTACTTTGGAAAGTGGCTTATTCCGTAAGTCAGATGAAATAATAACGCAATCCTGATGTCATCATCGAGGACGATGACATTCTTCTTCTTTGCCTCTAAGGTGCGGCAGTCAAGTTGGTGGTGGCCCTTGTTCTCTTGGAAGCTACGGTAGATCCACAAGTCGCCTTGCAATTCCTAGGTAGCTGGGAGGCTGCTTCACCCATGTTGTCATAGTCATTCTCCTTGCCAAGTGGGCGGTGAATCGATGAAGGCATGCATGTCTGCCTCGGTTTGGTAAGCAATCTACAAGAAATTTATCATCACGCCAAGTCCTTGACAAAGTTTTCAAATAAAAATACAATACAAGCATTGGTTGGAGAACCTAATTTTGGGCATTGTCCACAGGTGAGCATGTCCATAGGCATCGCCACGCCCTTGACCTTGTACTTGATCTTGACCATTTTTTTCATCCAATCGAATGGCAAGGGCATCCTGGATCAATTTATCCTCTACAACCCGATGTCAGTCCATCCTCTATCTCCGCCATACTTCTAAAGGCGACTGTCGTGGTGCTATAGAAGCTGAATCCTCCTTAGCACAATACTAGGCCTGATGCGGCATGGTGTTGATGATGTAATTCACCGTCCAGTTGGGAACCCCAAGAGGAAGGTATGATAAGCACAGCAGCAAGTTTTTCCCTCAGTAAGAAACCAAGGTTTGTCAGTCCAGGAAAAAGCCAAACTCCAGAAGGCGATGCTTGCTAGCCTAGTGACTTCCAACAAGGGCGCCGTTTACGACACTTGTTAGTGCGTCTTCAACTAGTAGCAACACGGAACCTGCACACAACACAACCAAATACTTTGCTCCCAACTTACGATGAGGTTGTCAATCTCAGCGGTTTGCTGTAATCAAAGGTATGAGCGTATCGAGTGGAAAGCAATAATAGTATGTGAGTAAAGTAAACAATGCGAGTAAAGTAAACAGGTGATAGCAATATAAAGGAAATTGGACCGGGGTCTGATACGTCTCCAACGTATCCATAATTTTTTGTGCTCCATGCTTGTTTTTACACCATTTGTTTAGTGTTTCGTTACACTTCGTGGCATTTTTATGCATTTTCCGGAACTAACCTATTAATGAGATGCCACAGTGCCAGTTCCCTGTTTTTTGCTGTTTTTGTGTTTCAGAAAAGTTACACCGGAAATATTCTGATAATTGGACGAAACCAAAGCCAGTCGTCCAGATATTTCATGGAGCTTCCAGAACACCGAAGAGGAGACGGAGCCGGACCAGAGGATGGCCACACCACCAGGGGGCGCGGCCCACCCCTGGCCCGCGTCGGCCTGTGGTGTGGGCCCCCTGGTCCACTTCTGACGCCGCCCCTTCGCCTATAAAGACCCCTGACGGGGAAAACCTAAACACCTAATCACTTTTCCAGAACACATCGCGATCCGCCGCCGCCGTCGACCCGTAGATCGGGAGGGTCCAGAAGCTCTTCCCGGCACCCTGCCGGAGAGGGGAATCGCCACCGGAGGTCTTCTTCATCGCCATGCTTGCCTCCGGCGCGATGAGTGAGTAGTCTACCTTGGACTATGGGTCCATAGCAGTAGCTAGATGGTTGTCTTCTCCACCATGTGCTTCATGTTTAGATCTCGTGAGCTGCCCTACATGATCGAGATCACCGTTATGTAATTCTACATGTTGTGTTTGTTGGGATCCAATGAATATTGGTGTTATGATTGAGTTGAAGTACTGAATTTTATCTTATGTTATCTCTATGTTGTTTATGATCTTGCATGCTCTCCGTTGTTAGTAGCTATCTTGGCCAAGTAGTTGCTAGTGACTCCAAGAGGGGGTATTTATGCTCGATAGTGGGTTCATGCCTCTATTTAATCTGGGGGAGTGACAGATCCTCTAAGGTTGTAGATATGTTGTTGCTACTAGGGGGAAAACAACATTCAAATGCTCGAGGGCATATGCTTTGTTTACATTACACACTTTGCTTAATGCAATTATCTGTTGTTCGCAACTTAATACTTGTGGAGTTCTCGGATTGATTCGCCACAAGTGGATTATTAGTCATAGATGCAGTTCGATGGCGGTCTATGTATCTTGTTGTAATGCCCAGAGTAAATCTCATAGTGATCCTCTCGACATATGCACGTTGTATTTATTCTATCAATTGCCCAACTGTAATTTGTTTACCCAGCATGTTTTATTTTATCTTATGGAGAGACACCACTAGTGAACTATGGACCCCGGTCCTATTTCCTTTATATTGCTATCACCTGTTTACTTTTCTCGCATACTATTATTATTTTCCACTCGATACGCTCATTCCTTTGTTTACAGCAAACCGGTGAGATTGACAACCTCATCGTAAGTTGGGAGCAAAGTATTTGGTTGTGTTGTGTGCAGGTTCCACGTTGCTACTAGTTGAAGACGCGCTAACTCATTTGATCGTAAACGGCGCCCTTGTTGGAGTGTCACTAGACTAGCAAGCATCACCTTCAGTCGTATTGGCTTCTTCCTCTCCTGACCGACATACCTTGGTTTCTTAACTGAGGGAAAACCTTGTTGCTATATTCATCATACCTTCCTCTTGGGGTTCCCAACTGGACGGTGAAAAACTTTTGGCGCCGTTGCCGGGGAGGAAGAAGAAGACTTCTGCAAGGGGAGTTTCGCATGAACATCCTTTACTTTGTTTATTGTTTTGCTTTACTTTATTTTTACTTGCATCATTTTATCAAAAACACAAAAAAATTAGAATCCTTTGTAGTTGTTTTTACTTATCTGATTTTAGTTTGCTAGAATGGCTACTCCTGAAAACACCAAGTTGTGTGACTTTACTAGCATGAATAATAGTGAATTTATCTGCACTCCTATTGCGCCACCTGCTCCTGCTGCAAATTTTTATGAGATTAAGCCTGCTTTATTGAACCTTGTTATGAAAGAGTAATTTTCTGGTGCTAGTACTGATGATGCTGCAGCTCATCTCAACAATTTTGTTGAGCTATGTGAGATGCAGAAATATAAGGATGTAGAGAGTGATATTATTAAGCTTAAGTTGTTTCCTTTTTCTTTGAGAGGAAAAACTAAAGATTGGTTGCTGTCTTTGCCGAAAATAGTATTGATTCATGGGCTAAGTGTAAGGATGCTTTTATTGGTAGATACTATCCTCCTGCTAAGATTATAGCTTTGCGTAGCAATATTATGAAGTTTAGTCAGTTTGATAATGAACATGTTGCTCAAGCTTGGGAAAGAATGAAATCTATGATAAAGAATTGTCCCCCTCATGGACTGACTACTTGGATGATTGTTCAAACTTTTTATGTTGGACTGAATTTTTCTTCAAGGAACCTACTTGATTCAGCTGCTGGAGGCACTTTTATGTCCCTTACCTTGGGCGCCACAACAAAGCTTCTCGACAATATGATGGTAAATTACTCTGGATGGCACACCGAGAGAGCTCCACAAGGTAAGAAGGTAAATTCTGTTGAGAAAACCTCTTCCTTGAGTGATAAGATTGATGCTATAATGCTTATGCTTTCTAATGATAGGACTCATGTTGATCCTAATAATGTTCCTTTGGCCTCTTTGGTTGCTCAAGAAGAGCATGTTGATGTAAACTTCATTAGAAATAATAATTTTAACAACAATGCTTATAGGAACAATTTTGCTAGTAACAATTATAGGCCGTATCCTTCTACCAATGGTAATGGTTATGGTAACTCTTATGGTAATCCCTCCAACAACACTAGGGCCGCGCCCTCCGAGCTTGAGGTAATGCTCAAGGACTTCATCGGTAAGCAAAATGCTTTTAACAAGTCTGTTGAGGAAAAGTTAGGCAAAATTGATATTCTTGCTTCTAAAGTTGATAGCCTTGCTCATGATGTTGAACTTCTGAAATTAAAAGTGTTGCCTAATGAGGTGAAAGAGAACAATCCTTTTGCTACTACTAATGCTATCCAAGTTAGAATTGATGAAAATGTTAGATGCTAGCAGAATTGCATGCCATGTAGGAAAGAGAAGATGAGATGGCTAGAGAGATGAAGGTATGTACCATTACTACCTCTAATGATGTTATTCATAATGCTAGCAATCCTCTTACTTTGATTGGAGTAGAGAAAACTCCTACTCCTTGTGTTAAAAAGCCTAAAACAGCCAAAACTTTTTCTCAAAAGAGTGCTGAAATTTTTTGGAGTGTAGTAGATGATAGCTCTATTTCCTTTAATGATTTTGATGTTGATGGCTGCAATATATCTGAAGTTATTTTGTTCTTGCAAAAGCTTACTTTGACTCCCAATGCTAGTTCTTTAAATATTACTTTTACTAAGCATATTACCAATGCTCTCATGAAAATTAGGGATGAAAAGTTGAAGCAAAAAGCTGCTGTTCCCAAGAAGTTAGAAGATGGTTGGGAACCCATCATTGATATGCATGTTAATGGTTTTGATTACCATGCTTTATGTGATCTAGGTGCTAGTATTTCTATTATGCCTAGAAAGATTTATGACATGCTTGATTTACCACCGCTTGAAAAGTGTTATTATGATGTTCCTATTGCTGATGTTGCTGTTGGCACGCAAAATTGCCGCGCAACACCGAGATAACTGTCGTGCTTTCGTGACGACGAACGGATGCTTTCCGAGCAAAGCAACAAAGATCCCTCGCTTTCGTGGAGGAGAACCGACCGCTTTTCAGCGCAAAACGGCAAAGATGATCCAAACCCTAGGGCTGCTAGGGCATGGCAGAGAAGAACGATAAAAGAACGAACGTAAACGTAAGAAAATAAACTGTATTTGTATAGATCGATTGGTTGTCCCCCCAATCGGCCACGGCCTTGATGGTTTTATGGCACGCTGGACTTGGCGTATAAGTTTAGGACTCTGAAGCTGAACCAAATAGGAGATATCCTCCTTTGATTCGGCTACCAAATATAAAGCTGTATATACTTTGTACTAGCAGCTTCAGATCTTAAACATGCATGCGACGTACAAATACTCTAGGATCTACAAGGAAATAATAAGTTATTCCGGCCACGATGCTAATCCAACCAGGTAATAAAGAGACCTTTTGCAAATCATATGCATCAGTATGTAGACGTTATCTTCTTCTATCTCTTCATAACCATGCATAACTCCATATATTTAGCCTCGTTGAATAGTTTGCTGCGCCTGATCCATCGATGAAAATATGTATTTGAATCTGACCAAGCCTGCAACTTTAGATTAAATAGATAATCCAAATATATGTGCCAAGCTTTAATTTGACCATAAGCATTAAAACTAATTTGGCTAATAAAATACCCAGTAGCCAAATTACACCATCACTGCTCATGCAGATGTGATTCTCCATGTTGCACTTTTCCTCACATGACTTGTACATTCAGCTTAGCTCGTCTGAATTATGCTAGGACTTTCCATAGGCAGGATCTGTAGCTCAAAGCATTTCTTTGTCTGGGTAGTACTTGTCCTAAGTCCATGCAAAGGCTGTTGCAAGTCTTTAGTAATATATTTGTCAATTAGCTTGATCAACAATTATATTAATTTGGCCTATAAATATCTAGTAGCCAAATTATGTATTCAACACATGCCCCCCTGTTTTTGGTTCGATTACATTGACCAAAAACACTACGAAAGATGTCCAAAGAACACATCGAACAAATGTACTTATGGGCGATACTTGAAACGTATCGGCTGCAAGGTTTTCAAGCCTCCTTATGCTAGAATAATAACTTTTGAAGTGTTTTCTGTTAAGATATTTCTGCATTTTTTCTACGGCCAATAACAATTTTCCTAACAATGTCGGCCAATAAAGCGTGCTATTTTTTAAAAAAAAATCATCGCACCTGGCCAGCCAACTGATGTGTCATGTATATTGCTCCATGCGCTTTACCCATAGCTAGTCTCTATATATATATTAGAATCTAAGAACTCCAAAAACAAACCTTCTATAATTCGGCGATATGAGTCATCAGTCGTCAAAGTATATCTTAAAGTTGGTCGCCGAATATTCCAATCTCTTTTCCAACTTGGATCTTTTAAATAATAATCAAAGAAACTTTCCAATCACCTGGCTCTAAACTATTTTCTAATTCGGTAGTTTGTGACTCATGTACCGAATCTTGATTGTCCTGTACTACTAGCTGCTGCACTTTACCAGGACTAGCTGCAGCGTTTACTGAACCTTCTTTGCAGAATAATGCTAATAGCCGAACTGAACCAGAAACAGCTGCAGGCTGTACAAGTCTAATATCCAACTGGATATGCTCGTTTTCGAAAGCAGCTAGCATCGGTCTTATAGTACCCAAAGTTTTTCTGTGCTAACATAGTAACCGGATGCTTGCTTGTCTAAATAATTAACTCAGCTCTAGAATTCTCTTCTTTAGAAATATGATTGACCGTGAAAGTATCTAGAGAGTTAACTATATCTAAACATCGGTCTAAATAGATATTTAGTAATCAATCAAAACACCAAAATTCGCCTTTTTTTAACTACCAAAAGCGAATCTCCATAAGCATCTATATCCTTTACACCCATATCTACTAAATTTTGCATACCAAACTGTAAAGCTTCATACTCAGCTTGGTTATTTATACAAAGATATTCTAAGTGGACCGATGTTTTATTTGCAAAGTGATATTCCATTTGCATGCAATCCTATCACTAAGAATTGGTTGTCGTACACATATACTAGACAGTAGATAGTGCCAAAATATTGTACATGCATAACTGTTAGATAAACACATACCGAGTTTTTGTTTCGAACAAGCGACAGCCTGGATATGCAATGATGTACTCTTTCTCGTCGTCTTCATATGCCAAAGACTGCTAATAACTCTATTTTTTTTCCGATCGGCTTCCATATTAGCTTTAACAAGTATAGACAGTGGAATGCTTGCATCACTAATATCTATTTCTTCAAGTGAGCCAGCCGATGAGAACTAATCCTTGTCCAAACTTTTGTATGTCATCAAACTCCTCAATTGTTTCATGCATATCGCTCTTTCCGGAACGATACTCCACGGTGTATCTTTGCAGCTAAATAATACTATCAATTTTACTCATCATTTATATAGATAAATCATCAAGCCGAGCTATGTTAGCCGGCTGTGCGTTTATAGGGTACAAAACCATCTCTACCAATATTGATATAATCATAGTCCGATAAGTCTCTACCAGTCAAACATCTCATCTCACCGTGTTGCCAGTCAACCGGTGTCTCTATCGAATTATCGGCCTCAATCACCTCCACATCATCATCAACCCACTGAATTAAGCACTGATGTAGAGTAGAAGGGATGCAACAATTTGCATGAATCCAGTCACGGCCCAAAAGAATATTATACCGTCCTCTGATATTGACAACGAAAAATGCAGTCGGCAATGTTTTGCTTCCGACCATGAGCTCCATAAAAATAACACCCTTGGCTGCAGATAATTCTCCTAAAAATCCTCTTATTTCCATGTTGGTTTTTATTAACTCGCTCTCTTTTCTATTTAGTTTAGAAAATACTGACAAAGGCATAATATTACCATCAGCACCTCCATCAACAAGTATATGATCCATAGGCTTACCATCAATGTGACCCTTGATAAACAACGGCTTTAGGTGCTGCTCAGGCTTCTCCGGCTTTCCAAACATAGCATTTTTCGGACCAAGAACAAGCTCTGCAACTTCAGCATCTGGTGCACGAAAATCAGCGGGCAATGTGACCGCCATAGTAACATCAATACCAACAGGTGCGTCATTTTTATTTTCTGAACTTTTATCAGCTGTCGTGTCATCCAATTTTTTATTTTCTTCAGCAGTAGTGTATTTCTTTTTCCAAATCTTCGTCGGTACCCTTGGTCTATCCCGATTGAACCACTCCTCGCGCTTCTTCTTGGTGATTTCTCGCATTTCCAATGTTCGCAGTCTCTGTACCCGGCGTTTCTGAGTATGCGTGAGACCTGTCGGACACCATTGAGAACCCGGTTTAATAATTGGTGCTACTGGCTTAATCACGCTGCCCCATGTGTACCTCGGTGTGTACTCACGTACTGTTGTTTTTGGTGCAAACTCTCTGTACTTGGCCGAGAAAACCTTCTGCTGATAAGATGAACCACTAGCTTCAAATATCCTGCTACCTCTAGTGGTTGAACCCCTGCGTTGCATAGATGTACAAATCCCAGACTTGACGATCATTGGAAATAAATTAGCTGAAACGGCATATATGCTATCCGATTCTGACTTTTTACCTATACTTGTACTAGAGGATCCAACAAGTGTATTTTCTACACGTTTCTGTTTTGTACTGGTGACTATTCCTTGAACTGAACCATAACCCAGTACATCAACGTGACTTGTTTTTGGTTTAGGAACATCACCTTCAGCTGACTGGTGTTCCCGAAGCTTCAAATTATGACCAACATCTAAATCCTCTGAGCTTTTTACAGACTGCGGTTCTGAACGCTTTACCGGCACCCACACGCGTTTGCGTTCAAAGTGATAATTCTTGCCATCTGCAATATGTACCGGTGATCTGCTTCCTCGAACAACAATTGTATCACGCGACCTAGCTCTCTGATTGAAACAAGACCTTTTCTCATGCATACCTGGTCTGAACAAATGCCTTGACGTGATCCTTCCTGGCTGGAAATAATCTGCTGGCCATGTATGATATGGCGTGGATGGACTGAAGCCCCACGAAGGATACTGAGGATACATAGGCGGATAACACCAATATGTCGGCGCCACCGAAAAATAAGGTTGTTTGTTATATGAATTTTCTCGCCAGCGCTCATGCCCCCCATGTCGAGAAGGAGACCTAAGACGCTTATTACGTCCAAGCCGATTACACACATTGTTGGCCTTACATGAAGTGTATTTTTTCAACAACATGCTAACTGTCGGCTTTGGCCTTGGCGCTTGATTATTCTTTTCATTAACTTTCCAGACTCCTACTTTTGCATTTTTGGATTGATCATCTTCGGAGGAGCACTATCATCAACAACAATATTTTTTCCTCTTGCGGACCCGGTCTGATCTGACCGAATAAGCATTTTCTTGTTCTCAAAATTAATCGCTTTGATATGAGAAGGATTAGTGTCAAGCTTCATCTTAGAACTTTCTGTAAATATCAATCGTCCTTCATCATTGGCTGATTGCACCTGAGTATCGAACGAAGGAGAAGGGCTTGGCGCGATTACCTTTTTGACGACGCTGTTCCTTGCCTTGAAGTATCGCTTCAATTCCTTAGCCTTCCATTGTTCAAGATGACGTTCAACCTCTTGCTCAACCTCCCGACGCTGTTCTTCGGACAGATCGTCGAGCATGACGGGGATGTTGTTGTCCGGGTTGAGGTCGATTGCATCCTTGGGATCGGTGATCATCGTGTGTATTTTCTTCTTTTTCGTCCCCAGCGGAGTCGCCAATTGTGTTGGCACGCAAAATTGCCGCGCAACACCGAGATAACTGTCGTGCTTTCGTGACGACGAACAGATGCTTTCCGAGCAAAGCAACAAAGATCCCTCGCTTTCGTGGAGGAGAACCGACCGCTTTTCAGCGCAAAACGGCAAAGATGATCCAAACCCTAGGGCTGCTAGGGCATGGCAGAGAAGAACGATAAAAGAACGAACGTAAACGTAAGAAAATAAACTATATTTGTATAGATCGATTGGCTGTCCCCCCAATCGGCCACGGCCTTGATGGTTTTACGGCACGCTGGACTTGGCGTATAAGTTTAGGACTCTGAAGCTGAACCGAATAGGAGATATCCTCCTTTGATTCGGCTACCAAATATAAAGCTGTATATACTTTGTACTAGCAGCTTCAGATCTTAAACATGCATGCGACGTACAAATACTCTAGGATCTACAAGGAAATAATAAGTTATTCCGGCCACGATGCTAATCCAACCAGGTAATAAAGAGACCTTTTGCAAATCATATGCATCAGTATGTAGACGTTATCTTCTTCTATCTCTTCATAACCATGCATAACTCCATATATTTAGCCTCGTTGAATAGTTTGCTGCGCCTGATCCATCGATGAAAATATGTATTTGAATCTGACCAAGCCTGCAACTTTAGATTAAATAGATAATCCAAATATATGTGCCAAGCTTTAATTTGACCATAAGCATTAAAACTAATTTGGCTAATAAAATACCCAGTAGCCAAATTACACCATCACTGCTCATGCAGATGTGATTCTCCATGTTGCACTTTTCCTCACATGACTTGTACATTCAGCTTAGCTCGTCTGAATTATGCTAGGACTTTCCATAGGCAGGATCTGTAGCTCAAAGCATTTCTTTGTCTGGGTAGTACTTGTCCTAAGTCCATGCAAAGGCTGTTGCAAGTCTTTAGTAATATATTTGTCAATTAGCTTGATCAACAATTATATTAATTTGGCCTATAAATATCTAGTAGCCAAATTATGTATTCAACAGTTGCTAAGAAGAAACCTTTGGGAAGAATTAATGATGTTCTTATTATGATTAACAATAACCTTGTTCCCGTTGATTTTCTTGTCATGGATGTTGAATGCAATGCTTCATGTCCTATTATTTTGGGAAGACCCTTTCTTCGAACTGTAGGTGCCATCATTGATATGAGGGAAGGCACCATCAAATATCAATTTCCACTCAAAGAAGGTATGGAACACTTCCCTAGAAAGAGAAAGAAATTACTTTTTGACTCTATTCTTAGAGCAAATTATTAGCTTGATGCTTCATCACTCGATATTACTTGATTCACACTTTTGCGCCTAGCTCAAAGGCGTTAAAGAAAAGCACTCTTGGGAGATAACCCAATGTTTTTACATTCAGTTCTTTTTCTTTTATTTGAGTCTTGGAAGTTATTACTACTGTAATAACATCTCCTTATCCTTTTTATTTCGTTTTTGTGCCAAGAGAAGCCTCTAATTTGAGTGAGGTAAGATTTGGGAATGTTGCTGTCCTGAAACGGTTTTCGGTGCTGCACCGTAAAACTTCATGAAAATTCTCTGTATATCTTTTGGACCTGCGATTTCTTGTGCATATGCCCCAGGTTATATCCAAACTTTCATTAGTTGAACACTTTTTGATTTGAGCAACAGAAAACCCCTTAAAAATTCGACCTTTGTCAGTTGTTCTGTTTTGACAGATTTCTGCCAATATTTGTGTTTGCCGCTTTATCGCTTTCTTTTTGAGTTCTTTTGATCACGGAACTTTTGGGGAATTTGCTACAGTGTTATATGCTTTATATGTGGTGGTTTTGAGTTGAAACCTGAAGCAAAAAGGGTTGATTCTATGCTATGCTAACACTAATGTTGCTAATAGATTTGTGTTTAGTTTTGTATGAAGGAAGTTTTCAAGTGTAGGGATTGGAGAATGATGAGATGAGTTGAAGAATGGACAAAAGCTCAAGCTTGGGGATGCCCATGCACCCCAAGAAATATCCAAGAAGTATAGGCGTCAAAGCTTGGGGATACCCCCGAGGCACCCCTTCTTCATCGGCAAAAATTAGGTCACCTTTCAAGACACTATATTTTTATTGCTTCATGCATTATGCGTTTTTCTTGGAGTATTGATACGTCTCCAACGTATCTATAATTTTTGATGCTCCATGCTTGTTTTTACACCATTTGCCTATTGTTTCGTTACACTTAGGGGCACTTTTATGCATTTTCCGGAACTAACCTATTAACGAGTTGCCACAGTGCCAGTTTCCTGTTTTCTGCTGTTTTTGTGTTTCAGAGTGATACACAGGAAATATTCTCGGAATTGGACGAAACAAGTTCCTGAAGTCTTATTTTTCCCGGAAGCTTCCAGAGATCCGAAGGAGAGCCGGAGGGGGGCCACCAGGGCCCCACACGCAGGGGCGGCGCGGCCAGGCCCCTGGCCGCGCGGGCCCCGTGTGAGGGCGCCTGGCTCCCCCTCTGACGACGCCCCTTCGCCTATGAAGACCCCCCGACGGAAAAAACCTAAGTACCCGATCAGATTTCCAGAACACATCGCGATCCGCCGCCACCGTCGACCCGAAGATCGGGAGGGTCCAGAAGCTCTTCCCGGCACCCTGCCGGAGAGGGGAATCGCCACCGGAGGTCTTCTTCATCGCCATGCTTGCCTCCGGAGCGATGAGTGAGTAGTCTACCTTGGACTATGGGTCCATAGCAGTAGCTAGATGGTTGTCTTCTCCACCATGTGCTTCATGTTTAGATCTCATGAGCTGCCATACATGATTGAGATCACCGTTATGTAATTCTACATGTTTGGTTTGTTGGGATCCGATGAATATTGGTGTTTATGATTAAGTTGCTGTACTGAATTATATCTTTTGTTATCTCTATGTTGTTTATGATCTTGCATGCTCTCCGTTGTTAGTAGCTATCTTGGCCGAGTAGTTGCTAGTGACTCCAAGAGGGGGTATTTATGCTCGATAGTGGGTTCATGCCTCTATTTCACCTGGGGGAGTGACAGAAACCTCTAAGGTGGTAGATGTGCTGTTGCTACTAGGGAGAAAACAACATTCATATGCTCAAGGGCATATGCTTTGTTTACATTACACACTTTGCTTAATGCAATTATCTATTGTTCGCAACTTAATACTTCTAGGGTGTTCGGATTGATATCCCCAGGAGTGGATTATTAGTCATAGATGCAGTTGGATGGCGGTCTATGTATTTTGTTGTAATGCCCAGAGTAAATCTCATAGTGATCTTCTTGACATATCACATTTATCTTTATTCTATCAATTGCCCAACTGTAATTTGTTTACCCAGCATGTGTTATTTTATCTATGGAGAGACACCACTAGTGAACTGTGGATCCCGGTCCTATTTCCATCATATTGCTATCACCTGTTTACTTTACTCGCACTGTATACTTTACTCGTACTGTTTACTTTACTCGCATACTATATTGTTTTCCACTCGATACGCTCATAACCTTTGTTTCAAGCAAACCGGTGAGATTGACAACCTCATCGCAAGTTGGGAACAAAGTACTTGGTTGTGTGTGTGCAGGTTCCGCATCACCTTCAGTCGTCATTGTCTCTCCTCTCCTGATCGACATTAAACCTTGGTTTCTTAACTGAGGGAAAACTAGCTGCTATACTCATCATACCTTCCTCTTGGGGTTCCCAACGGGCTGGTTATTCACCACGCATAAGGACCGTCTGCTTCACGTCCATCAACCGGTAGCAGCTCATTTTCTGGCGCCGTTGCCGGGGAAGAAGAGAAGACTTCTGCGAGGGGAGTTTTTCGCACACACATCCTTTACTTTGTTATTGTTTTGCTTTGCTTTATTTTATTTTACCTGCATTGCTTTATATCAAAAACCCAAAAAAAATAGAATCCTTGGTAGTTGTTTTTACTTGTTTACTTTCGTTTTGCTGAAATGGCCAATCCTGAAAATACCAGGTTGTGTGACTTTACTAGCACAAACAATAGTGATTTTATCTGCACTCCTATTAAGCCACCTGCTACAGCTGCAAACTTTTATGAGATTAAGCCTGCTTTGTTGAACCTTGTTATGAAAGAGCAATTTTCTGGTGCTAGTACTGAAGATGCTGCAGCTCATCTCAACAATTTTGTTGAGCTATGTGAGATGCAAAAATATAAGGATGTTGATAGTGATATTATTAAGCTCAAGTTGTTTCCTTTTTCTTTGAGAGGAAAAGCTAAAGATTGGTTGCTGTCTTTGACTAAAAATAGTATTGATTCATGGGCTAAGTGTAAGGATGCTTTTATTGGTAGATACTATCCTCCTGCTAAGATTATATCCTTGCGTAGCAATATTATGAAGTTTACTCAGTTTGATAATGAACATGTTGCTCAAGCTTGGGAAAGAATGAAATCTATGATAAAGAATTGCCCCACTCATGGACTGACTACTTGGATGATTATCCAAACTTTTTATGCAGGACTGAATTTTTCTTCAAGGAACCTACTTGATTCAGCTGCTGGAGGCACTTTTATGTCCCTTACCTTGGGCGCCGCATCAAAGCTACTCGACAACATGATGGTAAATTATTCTGAATGGCACACCGAGAGAGCTCCACAAGGTAAGAAGGCAAATTCTGTTGAGGAAACCTCTTCCTTGAATGATAAGATTGATACCATTATGGCTATGCTTGCTAATGATAGAACTCATGTTGATCCTAATAATGTTCCTTTGGCCTCTCTGGTTGCTCAAGAAGAGCATGTTGATGTGAATTTCATTAGAAACAATAATTTTAACAACAATGCTTATAAGAACAATTTTGCTAGTAATAATTATAGACCGTTTCCTTCTAATGGTGATAATAGCTATCTTGGTAGACCTAAAATGCCTAGTGAAGAAAGAATTTTTGAACTTGAAAAGGCTACCAAGAATTTTATGCAGATGCAATATGAGCAGAACAGGGTTTTCACCAAGACTATGGAGGAGCAATCAGCTCTGTTGAGGACTATTAGTCATCAACTAGAAAATTTAAACAAGGCTATTCCTGAATTGCAAGATAAGGTTTCCAAAGCTGAAACCGATATTTCATTATTATCTAATGTGCAATCTTCTTTGGTTAATAGAATGTCTGCTAAGCCTGATCCTTTTGCTACCGCTAATGCTATCCAAGTTGGAATTGATGAAAATATTAGATTGTTAGCGGAATTGCATGCCAGGTGGGAAAGAGAAGATGAGATGGCTAGAAAGATGAAGGTATGTACTATTACTACCTCTAATGATGTTGCTCCTACTGTTAGCAATCCTCTTACTTTGATTGGTGTAGAGAAAACTCCCACTCCTTGTGTTAAAAAGCCTAAAACTGCCAAAACTTTTTCTCAAAAGAGTGCTGAAATTTTTCGGAGTGTAGGAGATGATAGCTCTATTTATTTTAATGATTTTGATGTTGATGGCTGCAATATACCTGAAGTAATTTTGTTCTTGCAAAAGCTTGCTTTGACTCCCAATGCTAGTTCTTTAAATATTGCTTTTACTAAGCATATTACCAATGCTCTCATAAAAATTAGGGATGAAAAGTTGAAGCAAAAAGCCTCTGTTCCCAAGAAGTTAGAAGATGGTTGGGAACCCATCATTGATATGCATGTTAATGGTTATGATTGCCATGCTTTATGTGATCTAGGTGCTAGTATTTCTATCATGCCTAGAAAGATTTATGACATGTTTGATTTACCACCGCTTGAAAAGTGTTATTTTGATCTTCCTATTGTTGATGTTGCTAAGAAGAAACCTTTGGGAAGAATTAATGATGTTCTTATTGTGGTTAACAATAACCTTGTTCCCGTTGATTTTCTTGTTATGGACGTTGAATGCCATGCTTCATGTCCTATTATTTTGGGAAGACCCTTTCTTCGAACTGTAGGTGCTATCATTGATATGAGGGAAGGCACCATCAAATATCAATTCCCACTAAAGAAAGGTATGGAACACTTCCCTAGGAAAAGAAAGAAATTACTTTTTGACTCTATTCTTAGAGCAAATTATGAGCTTGATGCTTCATCTCTTGATGTTACTTGATTCGCAATTTTCTGCGCCTAGCTCAAAGGCGTTAAAGAAAAGCACTCTTGGGAGATAACCCAATGTTTTCTTTTCAGTACTTTTTCTTTTATTTGAGTCTTGGAAGTCATTACTACTGTAATGACCGCTCCTTATCTTGTTTATTTCATTTTTGTGCCAAGAGAAGCCTCTAATTTGAGTGAGGTAAAGATTTGGGGATGTTGCTGTCCTGAAACTGTTTTCGGTGCTGCACCGTAAAAATTCGTATAAATTCTCTGTTTATCTTTTGGACCTGCGATTTCTTGTGCATATGCCCCAGGTTATATCCAAACTTTTGTTAGTTGAACACTTTTTGATTTGAGCAACAGAAAACCCCTCAAAAATTCGACCTTTGTCAGCTGTTCAGTTTTGATAGATTTCTGCCAATATTTGTGTTTGCCACTTTATCGCTTTCTTTTGAGTTCTTTTGATCACGGAACTTTTGGGGAGGTTGATACAGTAGTACCTACTATATATGTGGTGGTTTTGAGTTGAAACCTGAAGCAAATAGAGGATTGATTATATGTTATGCTTGCACTAATGTTGCTAATAGAATTGTGTTTAGTTTTGTATGAAGGAAGTTTTCAAGTGTAGGGATTGGAGAATGATGAGATGAGTTGAAGAATGGACAAAAGCTCAAGCTTGGGGATGCCCATGCATCACCCCAAGAAATATCCAAGAAGTACAAGCGTCAAAGCTTGGGGATGCCCCCGAGGCACCCCTTCTTCATCGGCAAAAATCAGGTCACCTTTCATAACACTATATTTTTATTGCTTCATGCACTATGTGTTTTTCTTGGAGCGTCAGTTGTTTTAGTTTTCTTAGTTGGTTTAGTTTGTTTGTTTGCTGCAATAAATTGTTGGACCCCAACAAATTTCTTTTGAAGGAGTTGTACTCGTTTTCATTTGCAAAGAACGCTCTAGTTTTCACTCTTATTAAAAATCGAGCGTTCTTCTTTTTCTGCTACTGCTTTTGGTTTTCGTTTTCGCCTTGATTTGCATTCAGACCTTGTCATATCTTTTCATCAAGGTGTATTTTTGCCTCTGATCTTTATTGGTTTTCATCAAAAGAGGTGTCTTAAAAATTTCAAATGGTGTTGGAAAAGAGAAAAAGCTTTGTGCAAAATAGTGGTACAAGAAGGAGCTTGTGTAGACTGCGGCTTAGGCTTTTTCATGTCATGCTTGATGTCTTTTTGGTAGTATGCTTAGTGGTTTTGCTGTAGCATGACTTATCTCAAATAACTGAGATTGCTTAATGAGCCTTTGAAAAAATCATGCGTTCTTTTTATTGTATGGAAGCATTATTTTGGTTTTCTCCTTGATGCTTTATTTGGGTTGACTTGGCGCATGCTCACACATGTTAGACTCTTACAAAGTCGCCAATAGCCTTCATGATCATTTAGTTTTTGACTTTTGATGCCATCTTATGCTTCTTTTAATGTCGCTTTGTCGCTTTGCATGATTATGGCCATTATTGCTCTCTTAGTTGGTCGCTCCCAGTCTTTTGCTAGCCCTCGCCTTGTACTGAGTATGAGCTCTACTCGTGCATCCAACTCCTAAAAGCCAAAGTTTTCCAAAGTGTCCACCATACATACCTACTAGCAATTTGCTATTCCAAGTAAATTTGACTTGCTTTTATTTTCTCTTCAAATTAAACTCTTACCAGTGTTATGCGAAATTCGGTTAGTAAAGCTCTCACGAACCGGAAGGCACACTTTACTTTTTCCTGTTCTTAAAAATTTGACATTGTGGTCTCTTATGTTGAGTTGTTATGCTTGCAAGTTGTAAGTTGGATTCTAGCCCAGCCATGCTGTCATGGGGCAAGCTTTCAATATTGCACTTCTTATTTGAGTTGATATCGTGATCTTTTGTTTATGGATGCCCACGGTGTGAAATGAATTGGGAATCTTGTGGGGATCATGGAGTTTGTATATGTGTTAGGGAAACGCCGGGCCGCCAATCTAAGCCATGCATAATTCATGGTGGAAATTTGCAGCATACCCATGGTGAACATTCGACGACGCATCTCACAATAAAAAGCTAAACAAAGGGCAAATAAAAGAGATGTCGAGGTGTTCATTGTCTGCTTGTCCTGTCATTTTGGTGTGGGCTTGTTCCATGTCATCGGGCACGGAGGTACCCCATTGGCGGTTCTCAATGATATGCATATACTTACAATGACAAGAACCTTGCTTGGGACTCTAAGTAAAGTAGCATGAGGTTTGGGTACTCGTATTCACGGGGCACGAGGTTTTCAACTTATGATTTGTCAAGCATATGCATCATAATTATTCTCGCATTAACTTTAACCATTCAAGATGCTTATGATGGGGGCAATGAGAGCTCAAAGCCGGTAAGTACCATAATTTTTGAAGGTTATAAAACTTGCAATCACTGCTTCCCTCTGCGAAGGGCCTTTCTTCTACTTTTATGTTGAGTCACCACCTTCTTTCTTTATGCACCATTAAGAGAGCATAGTTGTCATTCTTAGTGTAATATGCATTGTCCCAAAGTTCATTGATTGATTCATATTGTTGGTTTCACTTGTTCTTAAATTATTTGTATCTAGTCGCCCTCTTAAACTTGAAGGTGTCCTATGCATTTATGTTTTGCTCTCTTTGAAGGACAAGCTGAAAACCATTTGTATGTTTTTCCTTATGATTTGAACACACGTTTGACTTTCATTGTTTCATTTTCATGATCTTTTGTTTGTGTTCATTTGCATGTTTACAACATGGTTGCTAAGTTCTTATTGTCATGATTATATCTTCATGCCCATGTTTTAAGTTCTTATGATCCCAGCTCACCAATGCTTACATATATGATCAAGATTGTGTAGGTGATGTCACCTCAAAAATTATTCTTTTGTTATCACTTACCTACTCGAGGACGAGCAGGAGTTAAGCTTGGGGATGCTTGATACGTCTCCAACGTATCTATAATTTTTGATGCTCCATGCTTGTTTTTATACAATTTGCCTATTGTTTCGTTACACTTAGTGGCACTTTTATGCATTTTCCGGAACTAACCTATTAACGAGTTGCCACAGTGCCAGTTTCCTGTTTTCTGTTGTTTTTGTGTTTCAGAGTGATACACAGGAAATATTCTCGGAATTGGACGAAACAAGTTCCTGAAGTCTTATTTTTCCCGGAAGCTTCCAGAGATCCGAAGGAGAGCCAGAGGGGGGCCACCAGGGCCCCATACGCAGGGGCGGCGCGGCCAGGCCCCTGGCCGCGTGGGCCCCGCGTCAGGGCGCCTGGCTCCCCCTCTGACGACGCCCCTTCGCCTATAAAGACCCCCCGACGGAAAAAAACCTAAGTACCCGATCAGATTTCCAGAACACATCGCGATCCGCCGCCACCGTCGACCCGAAGATCGGGAGGGTCCAGAAGCTCTTCCCGGCACCCTGCCGGAGAGGGGAATCGCCACCGGAGGTCTTCTTCATCGCCATGCTTGCCTCCAGAGCGATGAGTGAGTAGTCTACCTTGGACTATGGGTCCATAGCAGTAGCTAGATGGTTGTCTTCTCCACCATGTGCTTCATGTTTAGATCTCATGAGCTGCCATACATGATTGAGATCACCGTTATGTAATTCTACATGTTTGGTTTGTTGGGATCCGATGAATATTGGTGTTTATGATTAAGTTGCTGTACTGAATTATATCTTTTGTTATCTCTATGTTGTTTATGATCTTGCATGCTCTCCGTTGTTAGTAGCTATCTTGGCCGAGTAGTTGCTAGTGACTCCAAGAGGGGGTATTTATGCTCGATAGTGGGTTCATGCCTCTATTTCACCTGGGGGAGTGAAAGAAACCTCTAAGGTGGTAGATGTGCTGTTGCTACTAGGGAGAAAACAACATTCATATGCTCAAGGGCATATGCTTTGTTTACATTACACACTTTGCTTAATGCAATTATCTGTTGTTTGCAACTTAATACTTCTAGGGTGTTCGGATTGATATCCCCAGGAGTGGATTATTAGTCATAGATGCAGTTGGATGGTGGTCTATGTATTTTGTTGTAATGCCCAGAGTAAATCTCATAGTGATCTTCTTGACATATCACGTTTATCTTTATTCTATCAATTGCCCAACTGTAATTTGTTTACCCAGCATGTGTTATTTTATCTATGGAGAGACACCACTAGTGAACTGTGGATCCCGGTCCTATTTCCATCATATTGCTATCACCTGTTTACTTTACTTGCACTGTTTACTTTACTCGTACTGTTTACTTTACTCGCATACTATATTGTTTTCCACTCGATACGCTCATAACCTTTGTTTCAAGAAAACCGGTGAGATTGACAACCTCATCGCAAGTTGGGAACAAAGTACTTGGTTGTGTGTGTGCAGGTTCCGCATCACCTTCAGTCGTCATTGTCTCTCCTCTCCTGATTGACATTAAACCTTGGTTTCTTAACTGAGGGAAAACTAGCTGCTATACTCATCATACCTTCCTCTTGGGGTTCCCAACGGGCTAGTTATTCACCACGGACAAGGACCGTCTGCTCCACGTCCATCAACCAGTAGCAAGCATCAGTTGTTTTTAGTTTTCAGTTTTGTTTAGTTTTGTTTGCTGCAATAAATGGTTGGACCCCAACAAATTCCTTTGGAGAAGTTGCCTTGCTTTTCATTTGCCAAGAACACTCAGTTTTTTACTCTTACCGTTTTAATGAGTGTTCTTCTTTTTCTAGACCTGCGTTTAGCTTTCGATTTTCGCCTTGATTTGTGTTGAGATCTTGTCATATCTTTTCATCAAGGTGTATTTTTTTCTCTGGTCCTTATTGGTTTTCATCAAAAGAGTTGTTTATAAAAAGTTCGAATGGTGTTGGAAAAGAGAAAAATCTTTATGCAAAAAGCTGGTACAAGAAGGAGCTTGTGTAGACTGCTGATACGTCCAAAACGTATCTACTTTCCCGAACACTTTTGCTATTGTTTCTCCTCTAATTTGTGTGTTTTGAATGCAACTAACACGGACTGACGCTGTTTTCAGCAGAATTACTCTGGTGTCTCGTTTTTGTGCAGAAATCCAACTTTCAGTAAAAATTCGGGAAAAATCATCAAAAATCATATTTCACCAGAAGACCCACGAAGCCAGAAGACAGGACGGAGAGGGGGCTCGAGGGGGCCTCACACACTGGTGGCGCGGCCCAGCCCTGGCCGCGCCACCCTGGCGTGAGGAGGCCCCAGCCATCCTCTCGGCCTCCCCTCTCGCCTACATATACCCTCTGACAACATAATATCGGAGAGACGGCGTTTTTCCCAGATAGACTTCCGCTGCGCCGCCGCCATCAGAAACTGTGATTCGGAACCAGAAACTCCATTCTGGCACCCTGCCGGGATGGGGATTCGGAGGAGATCTTCATCACCATCACCACCAACACTCCTCCATCGACCATCCATGACTCCCCCATCCATGTGTGAGTAATTCCCCCGCTGTAGGTGAGGGGATGGTAGGGATTGGATGAGATTGTTCATGTAATTTGATATGAGATTGTTAGGGCATAGTGCCTAGTATCTTTATTTAGTGCCTATGACATTGTTGCAACTTGTTGTGCTTAATGCTTGTCACTTTGGGCCCGAGTGCCATGATTTCAGATCTGAACATGTTATTATTTCTATGATGATACTTGTTGTTTATGGTCTTACCTACAAGTTGTATACACATATTGTTGTCCGGAACCCGAGGCCCTAAAGTGACAGAAATTGGGATAACCGGAGGGGATGGCTATGATGTGAGGATCACATGTGTTCACTGAGTGCTAATGCTTTGCTCCGGTACTCTATTAAAAGGAGTACCTTAATTACCAGTAGTTTCCCTTGAGGCCCTGCTGCAACAGGCTGGTTGGACAAAAGATGTTGTGCAAGTTTCTCCTTGCAAGCACGTACGACTATATACGGAACACATGCCTATGATTGTTTGTACTAGGATGCTTTATCATTATTTATCTGCAATGCCCATGTCTCATTGATTTCATGAATTATCTTATCCATGCAATGCCCGTAATCCATCCCTATGCCTACAGTATTTGTTCCTACTGTTTACTATTGTTACTATTACCGCTGCTATTTTACTACTGATGTTACTGTTTCACTACTGTCACCACTATAAAACTGTTGCCACTGATAAACCACTACGAGCAAGACTGTTTCCAGGTGCAGCTGAATTGACAACTCATTTGTTAAGGCTTACATATATTCTTTGGCTCCCCTTGTGTCGAATCAATAAATTTGGGTAATACTTCCCTCGAAGACTGTTGCGATCCCCTATACTTGTGGGTCATCAAGACTATTTTCTGGCGCCGTTGCCGGGGAGCATAGCTTTATTTGTAAGTTCACTTGGTATTCATATTGTTCGCTGCAATCCTTTCATCATGGGTAAACCTCGTGATGAAAAAGTTCCTATATTGCCATCCACTACAAGAAGAGGTACGACTCTCAACACATCTGTTACTCTTGATTCACCATTTGTTATGAGTAAGTTGCTTACACCACCACACCCACACGCTAATGCTACGACTTCTGCTGAGATTGAAAATGCCACAGATAATTTAGATGATGCTTCTACTGTGCTTGATGAGAGTGGTTCACTAGGTTCCTTTTTAGATGCTACTATTGCTAGAGCTAAGTTGGGAAACACCACTGTTACACCTGTTAGTTCACCTGAGTCTAGGGAATGTTCTAGTTATGATTATGATGATTATGCTTATATCGAGCTTAATGATGATTTTATTGCCGAAGCACGTGCTGCTCGTAATGCTGGTAATGTTAAAGAACTTCTTGCAAGACGTTCTGTTAGATATAATTTGTCTCCTGATCCTAAGTTTGCTGCTTCTCCCATAAATATTAGAGACAAGGATTCTGATTTCTCTTTGGATTTATCTTACATATCTATTGTTGGGAAAAATCCTTTTTGTGGTACTAAAGATGAGAGTGCTATGGGGCACATGAATGAGCTTTCTACTTTGAGTAATTTGTTTTCTGATGATATTAAGCTCCGCACTTACTTTGTTGCTAAGATTTTTCCTTTCTCGTTAAAAGATGCAGCTAAAACTTGGTTTAATAGCTTCTCTCCTGGATCTCTTACTAGTTCTATTGCTTTGGTTAATGCTTTCTTTCAGAAATATTTTCCTGCTAGTGCTCAACATGCTGCTGTGCAGAAAATCTTTGATTTTGAACAGGGAAAAGGAGAGATATTGCCTGAATCTTGGACAAGGTTTTGTTCTTTAATTAGAGCTTTGCCTAAAGAACCATTGCCTAAAAATGAACTCCTTGATATATTTTATAATGGACTAACGGATGAATCTAAGTCATATTTGGATAGTTGTGCTGGTTGTGTTTTCAGGGAAAGAACTCCGGCTGATGCTGAAGAATTAATGGCTAAAATAAGCCGGAATCATGATGATTGGACTTTAGTTGAGCCAACACCAGCACCAACCCCTGCGCCATCTACAGATCCTACGCCTAAGAAGAGAGGAATGATTGAATTAAATGATGAAGTTATGAGGGAAGCTAAGAAATCTCTTAAGGAGAAAGGTATTAAGGCCGAAGACGTGAAGAATTTACCTCCCATAGAAGAATTATGTAAGCCAATCCCTCACTCATCCACTATTGAGGTACACTCTCTCCAACGCTTTGATGAAAGAGATATTCCTTATACTAAACCTCCTGATCAATGCTTAGATGAATTTGATAATTTTATTGTTAAGCAAGAAAATTTTAATAGAATGGTGCATAATCATTTGTTGGAAAATTCTAGAGCTATTAATAAGTTGCAGGATATTGTGGAGAGAACCGCCAATGATGTGAAGATACTAGTTAAACATTTTCAAATGGTTCAAACACAAATTGATCAGCTTACCATGGTGCAAAAAGACTTGCTAGTTAATGCCGCAAGAGAGAAGCAAGCATGTGAAATACGCACAAGAAGTGGCGCTGCTACTCAAGATCCATTATATCCTGAAGGACATCCTAAGAGGGTCGAGCAAGATTCTCAACGAACTTCAAGTGATGACATTCCTTCCAAGAAGAAGAAGAAGAAGCATAAAACAATCACAGAATCATCTGATGCAGGTAAAGATCCTAACAGTGTTTCTATTTCTGATGCTGAAACTGAACCAGGAGATACTTCCGATAAAGAAGAAGTTGAAGAGGAACCGGAAAAGAGTGATAAAAATGCAAAGTACACCAAAGAAGACTTTATTGCCAACAAGCATGGTAAAGAGAGAGAACCTTGGGTACAGAAACCAATGCCTTTTCCTGGTAAGAAACACAAGTCCAAAGAAGAAAAACACTACAACAGGTTTTGTGAATGGATGAGACCTTTATTTTTGCAAATTCCTTTGACTGATGCTATTAGAATGCCTCCTTATGCAAAGTATATGAAAGATATTGTCACTAACAAAAGGAAAATTCCTAGTGAGGAAATTTCCACTTTACTTGCTAATTATTCTTTTGATGGTAAAGTTATAGAGAAGCTTGGAGATCCAGGTATACCAACTATTCCTTGCTCCATTAAAAATAACTATGTTAGAACTGCTTTATGTGATTTAGGAGCTGGAGTTAGTGTCATGCCTTTTTCTCTTTATAAGAGACTTGATCTAGAAAAATTGGTATCAACTGATATATCTTTGCAGATGGCTGATAAGTCTACTACTATTCCTATTGGTATATGTGAAAATGTTCCTGTTCAAGTTGCTAACAGTTGTTTAATATTAACTGATTTTGTTGTGTTGGAAATGCCTGAAGATGATAATATGTCTATTATTCTTGGGAGACCTTTTCTAAACACTGCAGGTGCTGTTATTAATTGCAATCAAGGAAAAGTCACTTTTAATGTTAATGACAAAGAGTATACGGTTTATTTTCCCAAGAAAATTGATAGGAAGAGTGCTCTAAATTCAATCAAGCATGTTGAGACCATCAAAGTTGGTCAAATTATTTGTTCAGAGCGAAAGCCCAAGGAAGAATATAAAACTGTTATGGTTGGGACTATACCTATCAAAGTTGAGGTAACATAAGCATTAAGTGAAGTGCAAAGTTTTGCCTCATATAAAGTTAGTTTGGGAACAAGACTTGATCAACCTTGTTAACAAAGTGATTTTATATGAATGAAACTTCGTTTTCACCGCATCGACTCCACCTCACTTGTATTTACTTTCATCAAAATTTTATTCCTTCAGTTTAGTTGCATGATTAAGAGTATCTCAGAGCTCCTGCATGCTTAGTTTTGATTTGCCTGAAATCATTTTATCCACGTTTTTCTGAGTTTTTATCGATATGCCAATTTCTGAAAAATCCTCGAAAATAAAGTTTCCCGAAAAATTATAGAAAATTCTTTATAAATTTTTATGTCAAAAATGGGGCAGAGAGACACCTGGGAGGCACCAGGAGGGGCTTCCATGCCACCTCACACGTAGGTGGCGTGGCCCAGCCCTGGCCGCGCCACCCAGGTGTGAGAGGGCCCCAGCTGGCCCCTCACTTATCTCTTCCTCCCCTGCTCTTTCTCTCTCCCAAAAACAACGACACACCCAGCTCAAACCCGAGTTCTTGCTGTTCTTCACCTGGATTTTTCGATCTCCTTGTTCAGCCCAACATTTCTGCTGAAATTTGGAGCATTTGTTCTCCGGTATGTGACTCCTCCACTTGTCCAACTAGATTTTCTTTTGGTAAAGTATTTCTTGAGTATTTTAGCATTGTAGGTGGCAGGATAAATGAGTATGCATGCTTGTTCTATTGCTTAGAATTGCTATTTTGATGCATGTTAGCTCTCTAGTAACCCACTATAGTATTTTCCTACACTTGCTTGTCTTTAAATCACTTTTTATGAGTTTGTTGAAAAATTTCAGAGAAGGGAGATGGACAACTTCACATATGGAGAAGTGTTTGAAAGTGATGCACCAAGGTCATCAAGGCCCTCAAGATCCACTTCTCAATATAGGATGTCTTATAATGAGGATCTCATGTCACCAAACCTTGAAGGGGGCGATGGAGATGCACATCCATCCACCTTCCCTTGTTTTAACTTTTTGAGTGATGCAGGGATTCTTGATGATTTCTTGCTCCTTATTAACAGGGTTGGGTTGACTGATTACATGATAGATGAAAGAGACCAATATGCTTTGCTTACAAAGACTTTTGTTGAAAGTTTTAAATTTATTAACGCTCATTTCAATCCTTCCATTGCATTTAAGATTTATGATAAGTCTATCACCATGTCTTTGGGGAGGTTTTGTTCTATTTTAGGTATTCCCATGTTTGGAACGGCCAAGAGGATACAAAATCACCCCACTAATTTGGTGGAGCTTTACTTAGGAGTAACCAATGATGATGATCGCACCGCACAGCGTGGCAAGATAAGAAACATTCAGCTCCCAGCTATTAGATATTTCACTTACTATCTTGCAACTAGTGTACTTGGTAGAGAAAACACTAGCAATATCTCCAACTATCATTTAGCTTTTCTAGCTACCGCTCTTGATGTTAGTAAGAAGTATAACCTTGGTGCTATTATTGCTCGTCGCCTAGACGCTAGGGGACCTATTTATGGAGGTATTATTGCCGCGCGCATTGTTGCTGAGCTAGGACTTTCTATTGCTCCTAGTGATGTATTGTTGGCTCCACAAAGGCTTGATCTTGCTGCTATGAAACTCCATCATTTTGTTACTGCTAACTCTTGTGCAGGGAAATTAGTTTACAGGATGTTATTTATTGATGGAGAGGAAAGGGAAATTCCCTTGCCTCAGCCTAACTTGTTTAGCATTCACATGAGGCCATGGTCGCGCACGAAGGTGGAGTTGGACGATCAGCTTAGGTTGCTTAGTTTCAATGTCCAACACGGTGTAGTGGTCCAGGAGGAAGAGGAGGAGCCGGCCTATCACTTCACCACGTACCACTCTGGGGCATCCTCGAGCTCATATCAGGACGATGGTGCTTCTTCGTCACACTACGGAGGCGCCACTTCATGGCCGAGTTGGCCGAGTTGGGATTGATCTCCACTTAGGCCAAAAGCCTAAGCTTGGGGGGAGGTATGCCGACGATTCACTCATCTACATATCATATTTTGTCGGTCCTTTGTATATCCATGTTTCTCCTTCTTTCTTGTTCTCGTTCTTATTTCCACTTTTCCAAAACACAAAAAGACCAAAAATATTTCCGTTGTTTCCCTTTGTTTGGTTCTTTAGATTTCTACCTTTGGTTTGCTTTACTTGCTATTTTCGGTTTGCTATTCGAAAAATCCAAAAATATTTTGCTTTGTTTGCTATTTCCTTATGCTTTTGTTTCAAAAATCAAAAACACCAAAAATATTTGTTGTTCTTCTTCGGTTTTGTAAAGTTTGTTGCAGAGTTCAATCTCCCGTTACTCCATTGGAGCTTGGTATTCACTTTATATTATTCAAGTCACACAAGTGAAGAGCAATAATGACGACATATGACAATCCGAGATGTGGTAAGAGGCTGGTATGAACTCTATTTGCTTTCATTTTTGTACATATACTCATCCATGTGGACATGCTTAGTCGGTTCATGTAAGGTATATGTTATCTAATGGATGCTTTCTAGTTCTTGCTTTCTTATGATCAGTTTCAATTTACTAATAGTCTATAGAATGTCATGTAGACGCTTGCATGCATTGTTTTATTCATAATATGGTATGATATTGTGGTATCCACCTCTGAAAAGTTTCATTTGAATCGACTTGGCACATGCTCAAGCATGCATATGACTAAACAAAAAGTCAATTAAGCCTCGATGATCTAAATTGCCTCAGAGTTTTTGTATCATTTTTTATGCCTATATTAATTTTGTTTTGTCGCAAGCATGATTATGATAGTTATTGCTCTCTCGATTGTCGCTTCCCAGTCTTTTGCTAGCCTTCACTTGTACTGAGTATGAGCTCTACTCGTGCATCCAATTACCAAAAACCAAGTTTTCCAAAGAGTCCACTATAAATTCCTATGCATGGTATTTGAAAGCCATTCCAAGTAAATTTTCATGTGCTACCTTTCAAAACTTTCAACTACTTCTCATTTTGTGCCACTGTTTTTAGCTCATGGGGACGTAGTGGTCGGAATTGCTATCTTCCATATTAAATTAAGTACCCCTCGACTAGGCAGCTTCGTCTGCTCGTCATTAATTTTGCAAGGGAGCTGGTCAGACCATTATAATCTAATTCTAAAAGGAAAAAAAATGGGGCACTCCTCCATGGAATGTGAAAGTTGGTGGGCACCCGATGGAATCGGTTAGCCATGGTTTGAGAAAGGAAAAAGGTGGGGAGGAGTGCCAAAGCTTTATAAAAGAGCACCAATGTGCCAAAATTTCAAAGAACTCGGAACCGCTCTCACTTGTTTATTATGGAAGATAGCAAGTCCCCATTGCTAGTCGTTGACATAGAATAACCACCTCTCAAAATAAATTTTTATCTCTGTTTTACAAATGAAAAGCTCTAGCACATGTTAAATCCCTACTTCCCTCTGCGAAGGGCCATTCATTTACTTTTATGTTGAGTCACCATCTTCTAACTTTAAGCACTTCTTGAGAGCATAGCTGTTATTCTTAGTGTAATGTGCTTGTCCCAGAACACGGTTAATTGTGGTATAACTTTGATGCTTGTATCTTTGATATTTCTACTTCTAGTCTTCTCTTGAACTTCAGAGGTGCCTCAGCATTTATGTTTTGCTCTACAAATAAAGGCAAGCGGGATACCACTCTTTCATATCATTTATGCATATTACAATCTTGTAGCTTCTTATGTACATGTTACTTGTTATTAGTGCATTGGCACTCTTTCATAGCTTGCTTGACTATGAGGTGACATTAGTTGCATATTTCTTATTATGAATTGCCTGAGTACTTGATCACATAGTTAGTATATATACATCATATGAGCAAATGTGTTCGTGAAAGTTTCTTTTATCGCTCTCAGTTGTTGACTGAATTGCTTGAGGACAAGCAAATAGCTAAGCTTGGGGGGAGTTGATACATCCAAAACGTATCTACTTTCCCGAACACTTTTGCTATTGTTTCTCCTCTAATTTGTGTGTTTTGAATGCAACTAACACGGACTGACGCTGTTTTCAGCAGAATTGCTCTGGTGTCTCGTTTTTGTGCAGAAATCCAACTTTCAGTAAAAATTCGGGAAAAATCATCAAAAATCATATTTCACCAGAAGACCCACAGAGCCAGAAGACGGGACGGAGAGGGGGCTCGAGGGGGCCTCACACACTGGTGGCGCGGCCCAGCCCTGGCCGCGCCACCCTGGCGTGAGGAGGCCCCAGCCATCCTCTCGGCCTCCCCTCTCGCCTACATATACCCTCTGACGACATAATATCAGAGAGACGGCGTTTTTCCCAGATAGACTTCCGCTGCGCCGCTGCCATCAGAAACCGCGATTCGGAACCAAAAACTCTGTTCTGGCACCCTGCCGGGACGGGGATTCGGAGGAGATCTTCATCACCATCACCACCAACACTCCTCCATCGACCATCCATGACTCCCCCATCCATGTGTGAGTAATTCCCCCGCTGTAGGTGAGGGGATGGTAGGGATTGGATGAGATTGTTCATGTAATTTGATATGAGATTGTTAGGGCATAGTGCCTAGTATCTTTATTTAGTGCCTATAACATTGTTGCAACTTGTTGTGCTTAATGCTTGTCACTTTGGGCCCGAGTGCCATGATTTCAGATCTGAACATGTTATTATTTCTATGATGATACTTGTTGTTTATGGTCTTACCTACAAGTTGTATACACATATTGTTGTCCGGAACCCGAGGCCCCAAAGTGATAGAAATTGGGATAACCGGAGGGGATGGCTATGATGTGAGGATCGCATGTGTTCACCGAGTGCTAATGCTTTGCTCCGGTACTCTATTAAAAGGAGTACCTTAATTACCAGTAGTTTCCCTTGAGGCCCTGCTGCAACAGGCTGGTAAGACAAAAGATGTCGTGCAAGTTTCTCCTTGCGAGCATGTACGACTATATACGGAACACATGCCTATGATTGTTTGTACTAGGATGCTTTATCATTATTTATCTGCAATGCCCATGTCTCATTGATTTCATGAATTATATTATCCATGCAATGCCCGTAATCCATCCCTATGCCTACAGTATTTGTTCCTACTGTTTACTACTATTACTATTACCGCTGCTATTTTACTACTGCTATTACTGTTTCACTACTGTCACCACTATAAAACTGTTGCCACTGATAAACCACTGCGAGCAAGACTGTTTCCAGGTGCAGCTGAATTGACAACTCATCTGTTAAGGCTTACATATATTCTTTGGCTCCCCTTGTGTCGAATCAATAAATTTGGGTAATACTTCCCTCGAAGACTGTTGCGATCCCCTATACTTGTGGGTCATCAACTGCGGCCTAGGCTTTTGCATGTCGTGCTTGATGTCTTTTTGCTAGTATGCTTAGTGGTTTTGCTGTAGCATGACTTGTCTCAAATAACTGAGATTGCTTAATGAGCCTTTGAAAAAATCATACGTTGTTTTAATTATTTGGAAGCATTATTTTGGTTTTCTTCTTTGATGCTTTATTTGGGTTGACTTGGCGCATGCTCACACATGTTAGGCTCATATAAAGTCGCCATTGCCTCTATGATCATTTAGTTTTTGACTTTTGATGCCATCTTATGCTTCTTTTAGTGTCGCTTTGTCGCTATGCATGATTATGGCCGTTATTGCTCTCTTAGTTGGTCGCTCACAGTCTTTTGCTAGCCCTCATTTTGTACTGAGTATGAGCTCTACTCATGCATCCAACTCCTAAAAACCAAGTTTGCCATTGTGTCCACCATACATACCTATTAGCAATTTGCTATTCCAAAGTATATTTGACTTGCTTTTATCTATCCTTCAAATTAAACTCTTTTGGTGTTATGCGAAAATTGGTCAGTAAAGCTCTCACGAATCGGATGGCACATTTTACTTTGGAATAAGAATGTTGTTTTCTCCCTAGTGGCAACAGCACATCTACAACCTTAGAGGTTTTTGTCACTCCCCCAGATTAAATAGAGGCATGAACCCAACTATCAAGCATAAATACCCCCTCTTGGAGTCACTAGTATCTACTTGGCCAAGATAGCTACTAACAACGGAGAGCATGTGACCTGGATATGCCCTTCGGGTACCCACGGATTAGTATACCGGGTCCGGCCCGTTAAGGAAGTGGAGAACTACAAGGACTCGAAGATGACTTGGAGACACGCAATATTAGAGATACAACTTAGAAACCTAAAAGAAACAATGAAAGTCAAACATGTGTTCAAATTATATGGAAAAACATACAAATAGTTTTCAGCTTGTCCTTCATGAGAGAGCAAAACATAAATGCATAGGACACTTTCAAGTTTAAGAGGGCGACTAGATACAAGTAATTTAAGAACAAGTGAAACCAACATCATGAATCAATCAATGAAAACTTTGGGACAATGCACATTATACTCAGAATGATAACTATGCTCTCTTAGACGGTGCATAAAGATAGAAGGTGGTGACTCAACATAAAAGTAAAAGAAAGGCCCTTCGCAGAGGGAAGCAGTGATTGCAAGTTTTATAAACCTTCAAAAATTATGGTACTTACTAGCTTTGAGCTCTCATTGCCCCCATCATAAGCATCTTGAATGGTTAAAGTTAATGCGAATACACTTATGATGCATATGCTTGACAAATCATAAGTTGAAAACCTCGTGTCCCGTGAAATACGAATACCCAAACCTCATGCTACTCGACTTAGAGTCCCAAGCAAGCTCTTGTCACTGTAATTATACACGTATCATCGAGAACCGCCAATGGGGTACCTCCGTGCCCGATGACATGGAACAAGCCCACATCAAAATGACAGGACAAACAGACAATGAACACCTTGGCATCTCTTTTATTTACCATTGGTATAGCTTTTTATTGTGATATGTGTCGTCGAATGTTCACTATGGGCATGCTGTAAATTTCCACCGTGAATTATGCATGGCTTAGATTAGCGGCCCAGGCGTTTCTCTAACACGTATACAAACTCCATGATCCCGCAAGATTACCAACTTATTTCACATCGCGAGTATCCATAAACAAAAGATCATGATATCAACTCAAATAAGAAGTGCAATGTTAAAAGCTTGCCCCATGACGGCATGGCTGGGCTAATTTCCAACTTACAACTTGCAAGCATAATAACTCAACATAAGAGAGCCACAATGTCAAAAAAATTAGAACGAGAAAAATAAAGTGTGCCATCAGGTTCGTGAGAGCTTTACTGACCAATTTTCGCATAACACCAAGAGAGTTTAATTTGAAGGATAGATAAAAGCAAGTCAAATGTACTTTGGAATAGCAAATTGCTAATAGGTATGTATGGTGGACACATTGTAATAACTTGGTTTTTAGGAGTTGGATGCACGAGTAGAGCTCATACTCAGTACAAAATGAGGGCTAGCAAAAGACTCGGAGCGACCAACTAAGAGAGCAATAACGGCCATAATCATGCACAACGACAAAGCAACATTAAAAGAAGCATAAGATGGCATCAAACGTCAAAAACTAATTGATCATAAAGGCTTATGCTGACTTTGTATGAGTCTAACATGTGTAAGCATGCGCCAAGTCCACCCAAATAAAGCATCAAGGAGAAAACCAAAATAATGCTTCCAAATAATAAAAACAACGCATGATTTTTTTAAAGGCTCATTAAGCAATCTCAGTTATTTGAGATAAGTCATGCTACAGCAAAACCAATAAGTATACTATCAAAACGACATCAAGCACGACATGCAAAAGTCTAAGCCGCAGTCTAAACAAGCTCCTTTTTGTACCACTTTTTTGCATAAAATTTTTCTCTTTTCTAACACCATTCGAACCTTTTTAAAATAACTATTTTGATGAAAACCAATATGGACTAGAGGTAAAAATACACCTTGATGCAAAGATAAAAGAAGATCTGAACACAAATCAAGGCGAAAAACGAAATCTAAATGCAGTTCTAGAAAAAGAGAACACTCGTTGAACGATAAGAGTGAAAAACGGAGTGTTCTTGGCAAATGAAAAACAAGGCAACTTCTCCAAAAAGAATTTGTTGGGGTCCAACCATTTATTGCAGCAAACAAAACTAAACAAAACTGAAAACTAAAACAACTGACACTCCAAGAAAAACGCATAATGCATGAAGCAATAAAAATATAGTGTGCTGACAGGTGACCTGATTTTTGCCGATGAAGAAGGGGTGCCTCGGGGGCATCCCAAGCTTTGACGCTTGTACCTCTTGGATATTTCTTGGGGTGACATGGGCATCCCCAAGCTTGAGCTTTTGTCCATTCTTCAACTCATCTCATCATTCTCCAATCCCTACACTTGAAAACTTCCTTCATACAAAACTAAACACAATTCTATTAGCAACATTAGTGTAAGCATAGCAATATATCAACACTTTTTTGCTTCATTTTTCAACTCAAAACTACCACCTATAAAGCATATACTACTGTAGCAACTTTCCCAAAAGTTCCATGATCAAAAGAACTCAAAAAGAAAGCGATAAAGAGGCAAACACAAATAATGGCAGAAATCTGTTAAAACAGAACAGCTGACAAAGGTCCGATTTTTAGAGGGTTTTCGGTTGCTCAAATCAAAAAGTGTATAACTAATGAAAGTTTGGATATAACCTGGGGCATATGCACAAGAAATCGCAGGTCAAAAAGATATTTTGAGAATTTTCACAAATTTTTACGGTGCAGCACCGAAATCTGTTTCAGGACAGCAACATCCCCAAATCTTACCTCACTCAAATTAGAGGCTTCTCTTGGCACAACAACGAAATAAAAAGGATAAGGAGCGGTTATTACAGTAGTAATAACTTCCAAGACTCAAATAAAAGAAAAAGTACTGAAAGTAAAACAATGGGTTATCTTCCAAGACTGCTTTTCTTTAACACCTTTGAGCTAGGCGCAGAAAGTGCAAATCAAGTAATATCAAGTGATGAAGCATAAAGCTCATAATTTGCTCTAACAATAGAGTCAAAAAGCAATTTATTTCTCTTCCTAGAGAAGTGTTCCATACCTTTCTTAAGTGGGAATTGATATTTGATGGTGCCTTCCCTCATATCAATGATGGCACCTACAGTTTGAAGAAAGGGTCTTTCCAAAATAATAGGACATGAAGCATTGCATTCAACATCCATGACAAGAAAATCAATGGGAACAAGGTTATTGTTAACCATAATAAGAACATCATTAATCCTTCCCAGAGGTTTCTTCTTAGCAACATCAGCAATAGGATCATTATAATAACACTTTTCAAGCGATGGTAAATCAAGCATGTCATAAATTTTTCTAGGCATGATAGAAATACTAGCACCTAGATCACATAAAGCATGGCAATCAAAACCATTAACATGCATATCAATGATGGGTTCCCAACCATCTTCTAACTTTTTGGGAATAGAAGCTTTTTGCTTCAACTTTTCATCCCTAATTTTCATGAGAGCATTGGTAATATGCTTAGTAAAAGCAACATTTATAGGACTAGCATTGGGAGTCAAAGCAAGCTTTTGCAAGAACAAAATAACTTCAGATATATTGCAGCCATCAACATCAAAATCATTAAAGGAAATAGAGCTATCATCTCCTACACTCTGAAAAATTTCAGCACTCTTTTGACAAAAAGTTTTTGCTGTTTTGGGCTTTTTAACACTAGGAGTAGGATTTTTCTCTACACCAATCAAAGTAAGAGGATTGCTAGCATTTGGAACAACATCATTAGAGGTAGTAATGGTACATACCTTCATCTTCATAGCCATCTCATCTTATCTTTCCCACCTGGCATGCAATTCTTGTGGAGCTCTCTCGGTGTGCCATTCAGAATAATTTACCATCATATTGTCGAGAAGCTTGGTTGCGGCGCCCAAGGTAAGGGACATAAAAGTGCCTCCAGTAGCTGAATCCAACAGGTTTCTCGAAGAAAAATTCAGTCATGCATAAAAAGTTTGGACAATCATCCAAGTAGTCAGTCCATGAGTAGGGCAATTCTTTATAATAGATTTCATTCTTTCCCAAGCCTGAGCAACATGTTCATTATCAAACTGGCTAAACTTCATAATATTGCTACGTAAAGCTATAATCTTAGCAGGAGGATAGTATCTTCCAATAAAAGCATCCTTACACTTATCCCATGAATCAATACTATTTTTAGGCAAAGACAGCAACCAATCCTTAGCTTTTCCTCTCAAAGAAAAAGGAAACAACTTAAGCTTAATAATATCACTCTGTACATCCTTATATTTCTGCATCTCACATAGCTCAACAAAATTATTGAGATGAGCTATAGCATCATCAGTACTAGCACCAAAAAATTGCTCTTTCATAACAAGGTTCAACAAAGCAGGCTTAATCTCATAAAAATCAGCAGCAGGAGCAGGTGGCGCAATAGGAGTGCAGATAAAATCACTATTATTAGTGCTAGTAAAATCACACAACTTGGTGTTCTCATGAGTACCCAGTCTAGCAAAGCTAAAAGCAGACAAGTAAAAACAACTATAAAGGAAACTAATTTTTTTGTGTTTTTGATAAAATGATGCAAGCAAAAATAAAACAATGTAAAGGATGTGCGTGCGAAACTCCCCTTGCAGAAGTCTTTTTTTTCCCGGCAACGGCGCCAGAAAAATTCCTTGATGCGGCATGGTGTTGATGATGTAATTCACCGTCCAGTTGGGAACCGCAAGAGGAAGGTACGATGAGCACAGCAGCAAGTTTTTCCCTCAGTAAGAAACCAAGGTTTGTCAGTCTAGAAAAAAGCCAAACTCCAGAAGGTGATGCTTGCTAGCCTAGTGACTTCCAACAAGGGCGCCGTTTACGATACTTGTTAGTGCGTCTTCAACTAGTAGAAACGCGGAACCTGCACACAACACAACCAGGTGATAGCAATATAAAGGAAATTGGACCGGGGTCCATAGTTCACTAGTGGTGTATCTCTATAAGATAAATAGCACATGCTGGGTAAACAAATTACAGTTGGGCAATTGATAGAATAAAGATAACATGCATATGTCGCGAGGATCACTATGAGATTTACTCTGGGCATTACAACAAGATACATAGACCGCCATCCAACTGCATCTATGACTAGTAATCCACCCACGGGGATATCGTCCGAACACCCCACAAGTATTAAGTTGCGAACAACAGATAACTGCATTAAGCAAAGTGTGTAATGTAAACAAAGTATATGCCTTTAGACATAAGAATGTTGTTTTCTCCCTAGTGGCAACAGCACATCTACAACCTTAGAGGTTTCTGTCACTCCCCCAGATTAAATAGAGGCATGAACTCAACTATCAAGCATAAATACCCCCTCTTGGAGTCACTAGTATCTACTTGGCCAAGATAGCTACTAACAACGGAGAGCATGCAAGATCATAAATAACATAGAGATAACATAAGATATATGATTCAGCACATCAACTCAACATAACACCAATATTCATCGGATCCCAACAAACACAACATGTAGAATTACATAACGGTAATCTCGATCATGTAAGGCAGCTCACGAGATCTAAACATGAAGCACATGGTGGAGAAGACAACCATCTAGCTACTGCAATGGACCCATAGTCCAAGGTAGACTACTTACTCATCGCGCCGGAGGCAAGCATGGCGATGAAGAAGACCTCCGGTGGCGATTCCCCTCTCCGACAGGGTGCCGGGAAGAGCTTCTGGACCCTCCCGATCTCGGGTCGACGATGGCGGCGGATCGCGATGTGTTTTTGGAAAATTGATCGGTTTTTTAGGTTTTTTCCATCGGGGGGTCTTTATAGACGAAGGGGCAGCGTCAGAAGTGGACCAGGGGGTCTCGCCCCTAGGGTGCGCGGGCCAGGGGCAGGCCGCGCCGCCCTATGGTGAGGCTGGCCCCTGGCTCGGCTCCGTCTCCTCTTTGGTGTTCTGGAAGCTTCGTTTAGTATCTGGATGTTCGGCTTTTGTTTCGTCCAATTCCGAGAATATTTCCTGTGTAACTTTTCTGAAACACAAAAACAGCAGAAAACAGGGAACTGGCACTGTGGCATCTTGTTAATACGTTAGTTCTGGAAAATGCATAAAAACGCCACGAAGTGTAACGAAACACTAAGCAAATGGTGTAAAAACAAGCATGGAGCATGAAAAATTATAGATACATTTGAGACGTATCAAGGCCCAGGCTGGTTAAGCTGTCAGAAGCTTCTTGATCCGCCTTATGAGTAGGCGGAGCTCAGGCAAAACAGATTGATCCTATGGAGTGTTCTAGCAATCCTTCGGGGTCAGGGTACCATCAATGTCCTTGTTACAGGAAGGCTTTTCCTTGACATAGAAAATGCAGCTTGGCCAGAATTAGACTGATTCCTAGCCACGTATACCTCTGGGTATTTATGGCAAAGCCAAAATTTAAAGTTTACACTTTCAAAGTTCGCTAAAGGCCCGTTGGCCACTACCGATTTTTTGTAATTTGGTATTGATAATTAATAGGCTCTATTTTGGATTTATCCCAAGATAGCTTAAGCACAAAGCTACCAAGAAGTTAAGGCAGAGAATGTTGTTAGGAGGCAGGTTGTGAGGCTGAAGACCGTCGTAGTTAAGTACCTCATGAAAGAATTATGAAGGTCGAAAGGACAAGCCATGCTCTATGTGCATCTTCATCATCACCCTTTCTCTGCCATGGGGATTAGGTTGTGAATCATCCATTGATGACCCACAAGTATAGGGGATCGCAACAGTCTTCGAGGGAAGTAAAGCCCAAATTTATTGATTCGACACAAGGGGAGCCAAAGAATATATGTAAGCCTTAACAGATGAGTTGTCAATTCAGCTGCACCTGAAAACAGTCTTGCTTGCAGTGGTTTATCAGTAGCAACAGTTTTATAGTGGTGATAGTAGTGAAACAGTAACAGCAGTAGTAAAATAACAGAGGTAATAGTAGCAATAGTAAACAGTAGGAACAAATACAGTAGACATAGGGATGGATGTACGGGCGTTGCATGGATAAGATAATTCATGAAATCAATGAGACATGGACATTGCAGATAAATAATGATAAAGCATCCTAGTACAAATAATCATAGGCATGTGTTCCATATATAGTCGTACGTGCTCACAAGGAGAAACTTGCACAACATCTTTTATCCTACCAGCCTGTTGCAGCAGGGCCTCAAGGGAAACTACTGGTAATTAAGGTACTCCTTTTAATAAAGTACCGGAGCAAAGCATTAACACTCGGTGAACACATGTGATCCTCACATCGTAGCCATCCCCTCCGGTTATCCCAATTTCTGTCACTTTGGGGCCTCGGGTTCCGGACAACAATATGTGTATACAACTTGTAGGTAAGATCATAAACAACAAGTATCATCATAGAAATAATAACATGTTCAGATCTGAAATCATGGCACTCGGGCCCAAAGTGACAAGCATTAAGCATAACAAGTTGCAACAAAGTCATAAGCACTAATAGAAGATACTAGGCACTATGCCCTAACAATCTCATATCAAATTACATGAATAATCTCATCCAATCTCTTCCATCCCCTCACCTACAGCGGGGGAATTACTCACACATGGATGAGGGAGTCATGGATGGTCGATGGAGGGACGTCGGTGATGATGGTGATGAAGATCTCCTCCAAATCCCCGTCCTGGCAGGGTGCCAGAACGGAGTTTCTGGTTCCGAATCGTAGTTTCTGGTGGCGGCGGCGCAGCAGAAGTCTATCTGGGAAAAACTCTGCCTCCCCGATATTTTCAGGTAAAGGGGTATATATAGGCGGAAGGAGGGGTCGAGGAGACGGCCGAGCCGTCCTCACACTAGGTGGGCGCGGCCAGGCCTGGGCCGCGCCCCCTGTGTGTGTGAGGAGGCCTCGTGCCTCTCCTCCGTCTCATCTTCTGGCTCCGTGAGTCTTCTGGTGAAATAGGATTTTTGCTAACTTTTCCCGAATTTTTACTGAAAGTTGGATTTCTGCACAAAAACGAGACACCAGAGCAATTCTGCTGAAAACAGCGTCAGTCCGCATTAGTTGCATTCAAAACACACAAATTAGAGGAGAAACAATAGCAAACGTGTTCGGGAAAGTAGATACGTTTTGGACGTATCATCCATCACCATGTGCCATGAACCCTCGGCAAGAAAACCTTCATCGTCTCTAGGTTCTGCAGCTCGGCGCCCTTGACGGCCATGGGATACAGGCTCCGATCCCTTCATTCCTTTCTCATCCTAATGATCAACATCGTCCTCCTCTCCTTGATCTAGAATCATGAGAATTGCCTCTAGTACCGTCCCCTCCATGTTTGCCTTCTCTAGCCAGCAGTGCAGTACTCTCCTCCCTCATCCTCTCCTCCATCAACGTCCTCCCCTACCCCATCAATGAGAAAGACTCCATGGATTGGTGGTGGAATATGAAGGGTGTGAAACCCTAAGTTTCTTTGTATTTGTGGTTCACTCAAGCTTTTCACGTGCTTAGACGGAGGAATACGAGGATTAGGAGAATGGAAGCGAATGGGAAGATTAAAGTGTGTGAATAGTTTTCATACATTTAATTTGTGAAACGTGGCATCATGGGAACTTGGTTTAGGCCACAAGCTACCAGAAGGCGCGTGATAATTTAAGCATTTTCAGTCATTTACCGCATTTTAATTTCGCATTACGAGCGCAGGAAGCGGCTTTCAGAAAGCCTTCATTGCGCCCCAAGGCGAGCACGGGCCTAGGATAGAGAGTTGCCATGACCATCAACTGTCACACTGATGACCTGGAAAGAATCCTACTAACATCATCAACTCTATCTTGTCGGATTTGTGCACCAAATTTCTGCATTATGACACCATGAATGTTGTCCGACTAACTTTTTGTTTGCAACAAGATCTTCTCTCTAAATATTCTAGGAACCATTCTAGATAGTTTAGCTGCCTCACCAAGTCATGAAAGGAAAATCTTCTCAAGTGCGTTGATAAGGTCACAATAAGTTCTTTCAGTGTATAGGGGGCTAGTATTTGGGATATATCTAATAGGGTGTGCCACGACATGTACAAATTCTAGTGAGCCCGGTGGCCCACTGGTCGTACTGCCAGCCAGCATACCGGGCGGCATAGTTGCTAAGGACCAAGACGGAGGCTCAGCCGACTTACCAAAAGCCTAACCTAGAGTCCACCTGAAGGCCTAGAATGTAGAAAACTTGGAGTAGAAGACACGACATTCTTGCCACCTTAGTGTAGGACTTCATACCAGAGTCAGTTAGGTTCCATCCATCAGCCCTAGATCTTGGTGCCTGATGACCCACAAGTATAGGGGATCGCAACAGTCTTCGAGGGAAGTATTATCCAAATTTATTGATTCGACACAAGGGGAGCCAAAGAATATATGTAAGCCTTAACAGATGAGTTGTCAATTCAGCTGCACCTGGAAACAGTCTTGCTCGCAATGGTTTATCAGTAGCAACAGTTTTATAGCGGTGACAGTAGTGAAACAGTAACAGCAGTAGTAAAATAGCAGCGGTAATAGTAACAGTAGTAAACAGTAGGTACAAATACTATAGGCATAGGGATGGATTATGGGCGTTGCATGGATAAGATAATTCATGAAATCAATCAGACATGGGCATTGCAGATAAATAATGATAAAGCATCCTAGTACAAACAATCATAGACATGTATTCCGTATATAGTCGTACGTGCTCACAAGGAGAAACTTGCACGACATCTTTTGTCCTACCAGCCTGTTGCAGCAGGGCCTCAAGGGAAACTACTAGTAATTAAGGTACTCCTTATAATAGAGTACCGGAGCAAAGCATTAGCACTCGGTGAACACATGTGATCCTCACATCATAGCCATCCCCTCCGGTTATCCCAATTTCTGTCACTTTGGGGCCTCGGGTTCCGGACAACAATATGTGTATACAACTTGTAGGTAAGACCATAAACAACAAGTATCATCATAGAAATAATAACATGTTCAGATCTGAAATCATGGCACTCGGGCCCAAAGTGACAAGCATTAAGCACAACAAGTTGCAACAATGCCATCGGCACTAAATAAAGATACTAGGCACTATGCCCTAACAATCTCATATCAAATTACATGAACAATCTCATCCAATCCCTACCATCCCCTCACCTACAGCGGGGGAATTACTCACACATGGATGGGGGAGTCATGGATGGTCGATGAAGGAGCATCGGTGGTGATGGTGATGAAGATCTCCTCCGAATCCCCGTCCCGGCAGGGTGCCAGAACGGAGTTTCTGGTTCCGAATCGCGGTTTCTGATGGCGGTGGCGCAGCGGAAGTCTATCTGGGAAAACGCCGTCTCTCCGATATTATGTCGTCCGAGGGTATATGTAGGCGAGAGGGGAGGCCGAGAGGATGGCTGGGGCCTCCTCACGCCAGGGTGGTGCGGCTAGGGCTGGGCCGCGCCACCAGTGTGTGAGGGCCCCTCGAGCCTCCTCTCCGTCCCATCTTCTGGCTCCGTGGGTCTTTTGGTGAAATAGGATTTTTGATGATTTTTCCCGAATTTTTACTGGAAGTTGATTTCTGCACAAAAACGAGACACCAGAGCAATTCTGTTGAAAACAATGTCAGTCCGTGTTAGTTGTATTCAAAACACACAAATTAGAGGAGAAACCATAGCAAAAGTGTTCGGGAAAGTAGATACGTTTTGGACATATCAACTCCCCCCAAGCTTAGCTATTTGCTTGTCCTCAAGCAATTCAGTTAACAACTGAGAGCGATAAAAGAAACTTTCATGAACACATTTGCTCATATGATGTATATATACTAACTATGTGATCAAGTACTCAGGCAATTCATAATAAGAAATATGTAACTAATGTCACCTCATAGTCAAGCAAACTATGAAAGAGTGCCAATGCACTAATAACAAGTAACATGTACATAAGAAGCTACAAGATTGTAATATGCATAAATGATATGAAAGAGTGGTATCCCGCTTGCCTTTATTTGTAGAGCAAAACATAAATGTTGAGGCACCTCTGAAATTCAAGGGAAGACTAGAAATTAAAGATATCAAAGATACAAGCATCAAAGTTATACCACAATTAACCGTGTTCTGGGACAAGCACATTACACTAAGAATAACAGCTATGCTCTCAAGAAGTGCTTTAAAGTTAGAAGATGATGACTCAACATAAAGGTAAACGAATGGCCCTTCGCAGAGGGAAGCAGGGATTTAGCATGTGCTAGAGCTTTTCATTTGTAAAACAGAGATAAAAATTTATTTTGAGAGGTGGTTGTTCTATGTCAACGACTAGCAATGTGGACTTGCTATCTTCCATAATAAACAAGTGAGAGCGGTTCCGAGTTCTTTGAAATTTGGCACATTGGTGCTCTTTTATAAAGCTTTGGCACTCCTCCCCATCTTTTTTCCTTTCTCAAACCATGGCTAACCGATTCCATCGGGTGCCCACGAACTTTCACATTCCTTGGAAGAGTGCCTTTTTTTCTTTCTTTTAGAATTAGATTATAATGGTCTGACCAGCTCTCATGCAAATTAATGACGAGCAGATGAAGCTGCCTAGTCGAGGGGTACTTAATTTAATATGGAAGATAGCAATTCCGACTACTATGTCCCCATGAGCTAAAAACAGTGGCACAAAATGAGAAGTAGTTGAAAGTTTTGAAAGGTAGCACATGAAAATTTACTTGGAATGGCTTACAAATACCATGCATAGGAATTTATAGTGGACTCTTTTGAAGACTTGGTTTTTGGTAATTGGATGCACGAGTAGAGCTCATACTCAGTACAAGTGAAGGCTAGCAAAAGACTGGGAAGCGACAAGCGAGAGAGCAATAACTGTCATAATCATGCTTGCGACAAAACAAAATTAATATAGGCATCAAAATGATACAAATACTCTGAGGCAATTTAGATCATCAAGGCTTAATTGACTTTTTGTTTAGTCATATGCATGCTTGAGCATGTGCCAAGTCGATTCAAATGAAACTTTTCAGAGGTGGATACCACAATAACATACCATATTATGAATAAAACAAAGCATGCAAGCGTCTACATGACATGCTACGGGCTAATAGTAAATTGAAACTAATCATATGAAAGCAAGAACTACAAAGCATCCATTTGATAACATATGCCTTACATGAACCGACTAAGCATGTCCACATAGATGAGTATATGTACAAAAATGAAAACAAATAGAGTTCATACCAGCCTCTTACCACATCTCGGATTGTCGTATGTCGTCATCATTGCTCTTCACTTGTGTGGCTTGAATAATATAAAGTGAATACCAAGCTCCAATGGAGTAACGGGAGACTCAACTCTGCAACAAACTTTACAAAACCAAAGAAGAACAACAAATATTTTTGGGGTTTTCGATTTTTGAAACAAAAGCGGAAGGAAATAGCAAACAAAGCAAAATATTTTTGGATTTTTCAAATAGCAAACCGAAAATAGCAAGTAAAGCAAACCAAAGGTAGAAAACTAAAGAACCAAACAAAGAGAAACAACGGAAATATTTTTGGTCTTTTTGTGTTTTGGAAAAGTGGAAACAAGAACAAGAACACTAGAGAAAGCGAAACATGAATATACAAAGGTCCGACAAAATATGATATGTAGATGAGTGAATCGTCGGCGTACCTCCCCCCAAGCTTAGGCTTTTGGCCTAAGTGGAGATCAATTCCGATTCTGATAGCTGCCCCAGGCTGGTGGGTCATCATAGGTGTAATCGTACCCCGGCTCTCGTGAAGATGAAGCTGATGGCGCATAATCATAATAAGGTTGCTCATATGGGAAATTCGCAATGTTGGAGGGCTGGCCCGACTCCTCGGCGCACTCCTCATCATGCACAGGCGGCGGGTGCTCCTCTACGTACGCATCAAGCTCATCTTCCGTAAGCGACCATCCATTCCTGCGATCAAGGTTAAACAAAAGAGGTGCAGGCAAACGGACTGATCGATCAGTCTTCACTACCCTTCAGGTAGTCTTCTTGAAAAAGGTTAGCTCAAATGTTAAATTAATCAGACTAGCAGGAGGAGAAATAAACTTATGATGAATCATAGAATTAAGATCAAGCTTCTCCTCGGGGAACTGCAAATCTAGAAAATGAGGCAAAACACCATGCAAAGCTAACATGCGTGAAGCTATAAGTCCTCCACAGATTCTCCCTTTCTCACGATTAATATCAAGACGGAAAGCTATTAAGGCACCCAAATGGTAAGTCCTATCACGCCTCAAAGCAGCAGCAATAAAAGCTAGATCATGGAGAGATAATTTACTTGCAGACTTCCTAGCAAGAACATATTTGGTAATAAAGAAGGCAAAATATCGAATGGATGGAAAATGAATATTACGAGTTTTACCACCCTCTCCTGTGAAGCTCCTTCCTTGACAAATTTCCTCGTATAGTTCTAACAATGGCCTAGGCTCTCCCCTTATCTTCTCGAGCGATCCCCACTGTGGTACTCTAATGGCTGTACAGAAAATATCAAGAGGCAAGTCCACAGATTTGTTATAAATTTTATAATGAACCGTGGGGTTAGAAGTGGACCAACTAAATCTGAAATCCTGCACCACAGACATTGTTAGTTTAACATATTGGGGAGGTTCACCCTCAACAAAATGCTCTAATCCTGCATTAGAGAGTAAGGTTTGAAAATCCTGCAGAATTCCAGCAGCATTCATGAACGCTGAGCATGGATAATGTGAGGGGAAGACCTTCTCTTCACGGTGAACTTTCATAACTTCATGCACTTCTAGTTTATGTTGAGAGAGTTGATATGCATTCTCTTCCATTTTTGAAATTTTTGACAAACCTCATAAAATATGATTTTGAGACAAGCAAGTGTAGGAAACTACTATAGTGGGTTACTAGAGAGCTATCATGCATAAAAATAACAATTCTAAGCAATAGAACAAGCATGCATACTCATTTATCCTGCTACCTACAATGCTAAAATACTCAAGAAATACTCCACCAAAAGAAATTCTACTTGGACAAGTGGAGGAGTCACATACCGGAGAACAAATGCTCCAAATTTCAGCAGAAATGTTGGGCTGAGCAAGGAGATCGAAAAATCCAGGTGAAGAACAGCAAGGACTCGGGTTTGAGCTGAGTGTGTCGTTGTTTTCGGGAGAGAGAAAGAGCAGGGGAGGAAGAGATAAGTGAGGGGCCAGGTGGGGCCTTCTCACACCTGGGTGGCGCGGCCAGGGCTGGTGTCGTGGGGATGACTTAGGGGCGCACCACGGGCCGGGCAATGTGTCGGCTGGCATCCCAGGAGTCCCCACGGCTTCAGCACGAGAAGACCGGCTCCGCCCGAAGGGTTGGCTGCGCCAGCAGCCGGCTGGCGACTCTACCGAGGAGAACTGGAGCCGGGCGATGAGGACAAAGCATCTCAACGGTTGTCTGGCCAAAAGTAGGATGGCCCCGACAAGAGCGGCAGGGGCGCAGGACGGGAGTGACGAGCGCCACGACCACGTCCAGCCAATGAGAGATCGAAGACCCTTCCCCACGATGGGATCCGAGGCAAAAGAGAAGGGATATGCCCTCCAGATGCCGGCCCAGGGGAAAGGCACTTTATAAAGTGCCTTTGTCAGAGTAGGGCCAGAGGATCACGCCAAGGACGCCGCCGCCGAGGAGCCGGCAGCCGGCCGAATCGCTACCAAAACCTGTAACCAGGCCCCCATCTATATAAGGGGGCCTGGACCCTTAGCATAGGGGAGATCCGATCTTCTTCTTCCTCCTCTAGCCGAACAGCTCGAGGAGCACTGTAATCGTGACTACCTAATCAATACGAAGCAGGCAGGAAGTAGGGGTTTACCTCCAACCGGGAGGGCCCTGAACCTGGGTAAACCGAGGTGTCTCTGTTGGCACAATCCCGAACCGGACCCATCGTCACCAACGTCGAGCCCCTCCGATAAGCCTCCCCATGGCTACTGTCTCTAAATTCCCACGACAGTTGGCTCCCACCGTGGGGCAAAGCGCGGTGGCGAGCGGAGTCAAGTTCCGGCCGGGACCCTCCGGCGAGAAGGTCGCCTCCGGCCTCGTCTGGAGGTTCGGCACCTTCGACTGCGTCAGCGACAACTTGGCCTACTTCGAGAACGGCTTCGGCAACAGCGGCTCCTCCCTCGACGTCGGCAGCCACCGCTTCTACGTCGCCAAGCCCTTCCCAGAGGAGGTCACCGACGTCTCCGACTCCCTCTGCGACGGAGGCTCGAGCTGCGGTGAAAGCAGCAATCTTGGCGCCATGGTCGAGGTGATGACCCTGGAGAGGATGAGGGCGGCGACTTACCGCGCCCCGAGCGCCCGTCGCTCGAGCACCCACCTCCTCAGGAGCAAGACGCCCCACTCCCAGAGCGGGACGCCCCAGATGTCTCCGTGGTGGACCTGCGCGCTCCCCTCGGCCGCGTCGTCGATCCCGCCCGGGTCACCGAGGCCCTGGAGCGGACGCGCCTCGTTCTCCTTGGCAAGGTGGCTGAGGACGAGGCAAACCGGCACCATGCAAGTACCACGCTCATCGAGTTCTACGACGTGCATGGAGATGCACCGACTGAGCTCGCCTGTGACTCGTGCCGCAACTTTACCACCATCGTCCCCGGCCAGATCCAGCGGTCGCCATCAGCAAGCCGAGGCCGCGGAGGGCGTGGACAGGGCGGCCGTGCTCCGAGCGGCAACGCCCAAGGCCGCCGCGCCCAGCAAGGCGGCGGAGCGAGCAGACCATGTTCGATCAAGGAGTCAGCGCCAGGGTCGGAGTCCCAGGCTCGCCCATCGGCGCTGCACATCCACCTATGGCTTGACCACACCAAGGCGCTCCCTAGAGGATCTGCTAGCTCAAAGTGAGCGGCTTCCGACCAAGGAGGCCCGGGGGCTGCATGCAGCGGTCATGGGCGCAAAGAGGGCAAGTACACCCTCGATGCTGCGCTTGATCAGCCGTGTAAATTCCACACCTCCCCGGGCAGGGAAGCGACCCACTCCACGCGTCAGTGCCGTTTCACGAGAGAGCTGGAGCAGCGCGCTCGGCAGATCCCTGGTACGTCGCAAGCGCAACTGGCTGAAGGTCAGGAGGACCAACAGCGCGACCCGGCTGGAGGCGAGCCGGATCAAGATGATGACTTCCCGACGGACGTGGAGCAGTATCACATCTTCACTACCCCCGGCAAGGACAAAAGGAGCGACCTTTGGCATGAGGCAAAGGTGAACGCCGTGATGCCTGCAGAACCCCAGTTCATGCATTGGTCCGAGGCGGCCATTACCTGGGGGCGCGAGGACCACCCGAGGTTGATGCCCAGCCCTGGAGAGTATGCTCTGGTCGTGGATCCTATCGTGTGTTCCGATACGCACATGTGCCGTTTCTCTCGCGTGCTCATGGATGGCGGTAGTAGTATCAACCTTCTTTACCGGAGCTCTCTGGAGAAGTTGGGCATCCCGCTTGCTCAGCTGAAACCTAGCCGGCTCACCTTCCATGGCATCGTGCCTGGGCATTCTTGCACCCCTTTGGGCAAGGTGCAGCTGGAGGTTCTCTTCGGAAAGAAGGGGAATAGCCGCTGCGAGCCCATCTGGTTCGAGGTGGTGGACATCAGCAGTCCCTACCATGCGCTGCTAGGCCGTCCAGCCCTGGCCAAGTTCATGGCGGTTCCGCACTACGCCTATCTGAAGATGAAGCTCCCAGGGCCCAGAGGTGTGATCACAGTCTCGAGAAACTTCAAGAAGTCCCTGGCCTGCGCAAAGGAGAGCTCGCAGCTGGCAGAGGCGCTGGTCGTCGCCGAGGAGAAGAGGCAGCTTCTGCATCGTGTGGAGCTGACCCAGCAAGATGTACCAATTCGCCAGTCGCCTGTGGAGCAATTCAAGCCGGCTAACAACACCAAGAAGATCCTGCTGGACGAGAGCGACCCCTCCAAGTACGTCATCATCGGTACCGGCTTGTCTGCCAAATAGGAAAGCGAGCTCACCAGTTTCCTCCGTGAGAATCGGGACATCTTTGCATGGTCTCCAAAGGACATGCCTGGTGTGCCGAGGGAGCTGGCTGAGCACGCACTTAACGTCCGGCCGGACGCCAAGCCGGTCAAGCAGCCGCTGCGGCGGTTTGCAGAAGAAAAGAGGAAGGCTATTGGCGAGGAGATTGCCCGGCTCCTTGCAGCCGGCTTTGTCATGGAGGTGTTTTACCCTGACTGGCTCGCGAACCCAGTCTTGGTTCTGAAGAAGAATAACACTTGGCGAATGTGTATCGACTACACCAGCCTCAACAAGGCCTGCCCCAAGGATCCTTTCGCGCTGCCACGAATTGACCAGGTGATCGACTCCACAGCCGGCTGTGACCTGTTGTCTTTCCTGGACGCCTATTCAGGCTATCACCAGATCCCGCTCTTCCAGCCGGATCAGATCAAGACCTCCTTCATCACCCCGTATGGAGCCTACTGCTACGTTACCATGCTGTTCGGTCTGAAGAACGCTGGAGCCACTTACTAGCGAACCATGCAGCGATGTCTGCAGGAGCAGATTGGGAGGAATGTGCACGCTTATGTGGACGACGTGGTGGTGAAGACTAAGCAGAGCGGCACGCTCCTGGACGATCTCAAGGAGACCTTCACCAACCTGCGGCGCTATCGCATGAAGCTCAACCCTGAGAAGTGCACCTTTGGCGTGCCGGCTGGGCAGCTCCTAGGCTACATCGTTTCCCAGCGAGGGATCGAGGCTAACCCCTCGAAGATAAAAGCCATCGAGGCCCTAGAGAAGCCTACCCAGCTCAGAGATGTGCAGAAGTTTGCTGGCTGTCTGGCCTCGCTTAGCCGGTTCGTCAGCCGGCTCGGGGAGAAGGCCATGCCGATGTACCAGCTGATGAAGAAGATGGACCACTTCGTTTGGTCCCAGCGCGCTGATGACGCCTTCAACGACCTCAAGCGAGCCTTGTCTACCGCGCCAATCTTGGCAGCGCCGGCTCCGCGAGAGCCAATGCTGCTCTACATCGCAGCAACCCCACGCGTCATCAGCGTGGTGATCGTGGTGGAGCGCACCGAGGAAGGCAAAGAGCTGCCGGTTCAGCGCCCGGTGTACTACTTGAGTGAGGTGCTCACTCTCTCCATGCAGAACTACCCGCACTACCAGAAGGTCGCGTACGGCATGTACATGGCGGCCAAGAAGTTGAAGCACTACTTCGAGGAGCACCCAATCACGGTGGTGAGCACCACTCCGCTCTCGGAGATCATCGGGTGCAAGGACGCGTCAGGAAGAGTGGCTAAATGGGCGATCGAGCTCGCGGCTCATACCATTTAGTACAAGCCCAGGACGACGATCAAGTCACAGATCATAGCGGATTTCTTCGCTGACTGGGGAGAGCACCAGTACCTGCCGCCGGCTCCGGACTCCACCCACTGGCGCATGCACTTCGATGGCTCCAAGCTGCTCGGGGGCTTGGGAGCCGGTGTCGTCCTCACCTCTCCCAAGGGAGACAAGCTGCAGTACGTGCTGCAGATGCACTTTCGTGCGTCGAACAACGTCGCCGAGTATGAAGCCCTGGTACATGGGTTCAAGATGGCCAAGCAGATCGGCATTAGGAGGATCCTCTGTTTTGGAGACTCCGACCTGGTGACGCACCAGGTCTCAGGGGACTGGGACGCCAAGGACGCCAACATGGCCTCTTATTGCTTCTACATGCAGCAGCTCAGCGGATTCTTCGAGGGCTGCGAGTTCCACCATGTCCCCAGAGCAAACAACGAGGAAGCAGACCGGCTGTCCAAGATCGGCTCCACCAAGCAGGATATCCCAGCCGGGGTGTCCCTGGAGATCATCCACAAGCTGTCTATCAAACCTTCGCCGGAGTCCATGTCCATCTATGTGCCTGGAGATCCGGCCCCGGCTCAGGTACCGCCACCGGACCCGGGGGCTGCCATCTCAGGGCTGAAGGAGGCAGCCGGCCAGCCCAGCGTGGCCGGCTCGACGAAGGACAAAGGGACTGCCGGCTCCGCGCCCGCTCCCCCAGCCGGACAATCGGACGAAGCCGGCTCAACGACGGACCCGGGGGCTGCTGACCCTCTGGTCGCCAGTGTCTTCCACATACGGGAGATACCTTCCTGGGCGGAACCATTCTCCAACTACCTCATCACTGGGGACTTGCCGCAAGACAAAGCGGAAGCTAGGCGAATTCAGCGTCGAGCTGGGGCGTACACCATCATCAACAGCGAGTTGTACAAGCGCAGCGTGTCAGGCATCTTCCAGAAGTGCATCGAGCCGGAAGAAGGGACAGAGCTGCTGAGAGAGATACACCAAGGGGAGTGCGGACATCACGCATCTTCCAGAGCCTTGGTGGCCAAAGCCTTCCGCCATGGCTTCTACTGGCCAACGGCCAAGCAGAATGCAGAGCAGCTGGTGAAGCAGTGCAACGGCTGCCAACGCTTCTCCAAGCACAGAAACACTCCAGTGGCAGCCCTCAAGACCATCCCGCTCACCTGGCCCTTCGCTGTCTGGGGCCTGGACATGGTAGGGCCATTCAAGACCGCACCCGGGGGCTTGACGCATCTGCTGGTTGATGTGGACAAGTTCACCAAGTGGATCGAGGCCAAGCCAATCAAAAAACTCGACGGTTCGTCCACGATCAAGTTCTTCAACGAGATCATCACAAGATATGGAGTTCCCCACAGCATCATGACCGACAATGGGACGAACTTTGCGAAGGGAGTCTTTGCTGATTACTGTGGTCAGAAAGGCATCCGGCTAGACTTAGCGTCAGTAGCGCACCCTCAGTCAAATGGACAAGTGGAGAAGGCAAATGGGCTGATCCTGGCCGGCATCAAACCAAGACTGGTCGAGCCTCTCGAACGCTCAGCCGGCTGTTGGGTCGAAGAGCTACCCTCAGTGCTCTAGAGCCTGCGCACCACTCCAAATCGCTCTGTCGGCTTCACACCCTTCTTCCTGGTCTATGGAGCAGAAGCGGTGCTGCCCACGGACATCGAGTTCGATGCGCCCAGAATTGTCCAGTACACGGAGAAACAAGCAAAAGAAGCTCGCGAAGATGGCGTCGACCTCCTCGAGGAGGCTCGAGAGCAGGCTCTGGCTAGATCAGCGCTCTACCAGCAGCAGCTGCGACGATACCACAGCCGGAAAATTCGCTCGCTCGCGTTTCGCGAAGGTGATCTCGTACTCCGGCTGGTCCAAAGCACTAAAGGCATGCACAAGCTGTCTCCTCCCTGGGAGGGACCGTTCATTGTCAGCCGGGTGCTGGGCAATGGGGCATATTACCTCATCGACGCACAAGAGCCCAGAAAGAACAAGGCAGATAACTCTGACAAGGAGACCGAGCGTCCCTGGAATGTCAGTCTCCTAAGACCTTTCTTCTGCTAAGGCAAAAGCTTGTACCCCGAAAAACGTGTCAATGAATAAAGGAAAACGGAGCGGCTAGTTACGGCCGGTTCCGAGGAAAACACTTCGTGTGTGTTTTGCTCCCTGCGTTATTCACTTGACCGGCAGCCGGCTCCAGGCACCGAGCCACAGCCGGCAGCCCCGAAAAAGATCGATCTCTCGCCAGCCGGATGAGTACTATGTATGACGAAGGTCTCGAGCCCAATCTCCGCCTTCCGGCTCCGCGCAGCCGGACAGATAGGAGCCGGCAGGCCACATACGAAGGAAAGCCGCAGAGCAGAACCGCAAACGATAGAAAAATCGCTCGACCAGGTGTTAAGGGCAGTGACTGTTAACTAAGCGTTGGTTAGCATGAGTCGGGGGCCCGATAGACCAAAGTACTACTTCTCACTCCGCGGCACGCTCCCACCCTAGGCCGGCATTCGGCTGCCGGCCCAAGGGAGACCAACCGGCACCAGGCTGCCGGTTGGGGGTAGAAGGGCCGAAGGGTGGGAAGATTAAGGAAAAGGTCGAGGGAACCGGGCAAAGGCAAAACCAGCGAATAGTTGATAGTCACAGTCTCTCGACGCTTGGGCTGAGAAGCCACGTCTAAGAGGTTCGAAGCAAGGGCTACCTCGCTTGACGTTGGCATCATTCATGAAAGGTTAGTTTCGAGCTAGCTGTTAGTCCAGCTACCCCAAAACTCGGGGGCTAGGGGGAAAGGGAATTGGCCCTCAGAAGCAGGCCGGCTCCAGTACCTCGCCGGCTGTCCGTTCAGCTGGCGCTACGACACGATCAGCAAACGAGCAACAAAATTCAAACTTAACACGCGTAAAGCAACGGCTAGAGCCGGAAATTGGGAAGGCTACTCCAACCGTGGCTTTGGACGTGCGAAGGCCTGGGAGGGGAAATGTGCCGGCTTCGACCTCGCCCGAGCCGGTACAAGACTCAGTCTCCGCTCCAACTCCGTGGAGCCGGGACTAGTCCGTTCCCCCCGGAGCCGGCAAGCAGAAGCACTGTTCCCTCCGCGTTGAGGCCGGAAGAGCCCGCCTGAAGCATCTGCGTAGGGTAATAACTATCGTAGTCCCTATCTACGGATTCGCGCGAACAGCGGTTTCGTCAAGGGAAGGATCATTGCATTGCAATGGTGTCAAGCAGAAGACAGTCTCACGCAAGAGCATTCACAGAGCAAGCAAAGATTTGCAGGAAATTAGAAGAGTTCATTAAGAAGTCTGACGATTACAAAAGTCCCCTAAACTACTACCCTAAGGATGCAAAGAATCCCTCGTCCGAGAGATCCTCGCCTTCCTCAGCCTGGCGCGAGCGCCGCATGGACTTCGTCCCGGAGAAGCCCATGCCGGAGGCCGATGGAGCCCCCGTCCTTCACGGCTGGGCGGCGAAGGCGCGAGCGGAGAGGGTACCATCGAAGAGGCAGATGGTGAAGTCATCCTTCTCATCTTGGTGGGTGAGAAGGATGAACCAGCCCTCGTGCACGCCGTAGTCGATGAAGAACTTCGACCACCCGTCGCGGAAGTAGCACACCCCTCGGCCATCGTAATAGACCTCGATGCGGTACGTGGGCTGGCCGCCGCTGCATTCCCGCAGCTTGGCGTAAGCCATCTCTTGGTCCTCCATCGAGCTGGTGAACTGGGTCGGGAGGCGGAGACGATCCCGGGCACCGGCAAGCACAGGGATGATGCAGGTGGACCATCCCTGCGCCGAGATGTACTCCGGTGGCTGGAGCGCCGGCTTCTCCAGCCAGGGCCGCGAGGGGCCTAGCGGAGGAGGAGCCGTCGCGCGGGGCCCCGCGGGAGTGGCGTCGACCCTGAAAACGGCGGGGGCCTTCTTGTTTTTGCTGCCCGGCGGCCGCCCGCGGCGGCGAGACGAAGAAGGAGCGGCGACCGCCGCGGGGGCAGTCTTCTTCCCGCTCCCCTTCGGGCGGCCGGGCTTCCGCTTCTCCAGGATGCCCGCATCGCTGGGAGCTCCGGTCGCCTGGGGCACGACGGAGGAGGAGGCGGCAGCAGCGGCTTTCGCCGCGAGGGCCTCTAAGGTGCGCTTGTTGCGGCTTCCTTTTGGGCGACCACGTCCCCGGGGTGCGGAGGGCGCCATCTCCGGCACCTCAACCTCCTCCTTGTCCTCCTCCGGGACCTTGTCGCTGTCGGCAGAGGAGTGGCTAGGGGACGACATGGTCGGGCCGAGTTCAAGAAGAGAGGGCTCGAGCGCGAAGGAGAAGTGGGAGATGCCCTGGGCAACGAGCACACTCGGTATTTAAAGGAGAGCGGCGGAAGGGTAACCCCCGACGTTTCAGTAACCAACTTCCACATCGTGCGCCACCGCGGCAGTTGCCACAGCGGATCGTGGGAGGGGTTGATGGGACGCGTCGCTGACGTATGCTGGCCCACCTCGCATGACGACTCGAGAAGTTATGACGGAGGGGATTCCGAAGTCAAGATGACAAGACTGGCCACTAGCGCGCTGCACCGGCCGCCGCGTGGGAACAAGATTCGAAGCGGCGCAAGTTCCCAGGAGGCAGCACGCCGGCTCGCGGCTCACGGGCTCACGGTCGCCAGCCGGGCCGCATCTTGGAACCGGTTCGTCTCGAGACGGCCGGGAGAACTCCGCGAGACTTGTCCTCGAGGACTAGAGCGACCAAGCCGGACCAGAAATCCTGGGACTTCGACGAAAGCAAGCAAGACTTCGGCGAGAAGAAGAACCCGCTGAAGCCCCATGCTAGCCCATGAGACTTCGCCAGTTTCGGGGGCTAGTGTTGTGGGGATGACTTAGGAGGCGCACCACGGGCCGGGCAATGTGCCGGCTGGCGTCCCAGGAGTCCCCACGGCTTCAGCACGAGAAGACCGGTTCCGCCCGAAGGGCTGGCTGCGCCAGCAGCCGACTGGCGACTCTACCGAGGAGAACTGGAGCCAGGCGATGAGGACAAAGCATCTCAACGGTTGTCTGGCCAAAAGTAGGATGGCCCCGACAAGAGCGGCAGGGGCGCAGGACGGGAGTGACGAGCGCCACGACCACGTCCAGCCAATGAGAGATCGAAGACCCTTCCCCACGATGGGATCCGAGGCAAAAGAGAAGGGATATGCCCTCCAGATGCCGGCCCAGGGGAAAGGCACTTTATAAAGTGCCTTTGTCAGAGCAGGGCCAGAGGATCACGCCAAGGACGCCGCCGCCGAGGAGCCGGCAGCCGGCCGAATCGCTACCAAAACCTGTAACCAGGCCCCCGTCTATATAAGGGGGCCTGGACCCTTAGCATAGGGGAGATCCGATCTTCTTCTTCCTCCTCTAGCCGAACAGCTCGAGGAGCACTGTAATCGTGACTACCTAATCAATACGAAGCAGGCAGGAAGTAGGGGTTTACCTCCAACCGGGAGGGCCCTGAACCTGGGTAAACCGAGGTGTCTCTGTTGGCACAATCCCGAGTCTGACCCATCGTCACCAACGTCGAGCCCCTCCGATAAGCCTCCCCATGGCTACTATCTCTAAATTCCCATGACAGCTGGGCCGCGCCACCTATATGTGAGGTGGCGTGGCAGCCCCTCCTGGTGCCTCCCAGGTGTCTCTCTGCCCCATTTTTGACATAAAAATTTATAAAGAATTTTCTGGAATTTTTCGGGAAACTTTATTTTCGAGGATTTTTCAGAAATTGGCATATCGATAAAAATTCAGAAAAACGAAGATGAAAAGATTTCAAGCAAATCAAAACCAAGCATGCAGCGGCTCTGAGATACTCTTAATCATGCAACTAAACTGAAGGAATAAAATTTGATGAAAGTAAATACAAGTGAGGTGGAGTGGATGCGGTGAAAACGAAATTTCGTTCATATAAAATCACTTTGTTAACAAGGTTGATCAAGTCTTGTTCCCAAACTAACTTCATAAGAGGCAAAACTTTGCACTTCACTTAATGCTTATGTTACCTCAACTTTGATAGGTATAGTCCCAATCATAACAATTTGATATTCTTCCTTGGGCTTTCGCTCTAAACAAATAATTTGACCAACTTTGATGGTCTCAACATGCTTGATTGAACTTAGAGCATTCTTCCTATCAATCTTCTTGGGAAAATAAACCGTATACTCTTTATCATTGACATTGAAAGTCACTTTTCCTTGATTGCAATTAATAACAGCACCTGCGGTGTTTAGAAAAGGTCTTCCAAGAATAATAGACATATTATCATCTTCAGGCATTTCCAACACAACAAAGTCAGTTAAAATCAAACAGCTGTTAGCAACTTGAACAGGAACATTTTCACATATACCAATAGGAATAGTAGTAGACTTATCAGCCATCTGCAAAGATATATCAGTTGATACTAATTTTTCTAGATCAAGTCTCTTATAAAGAGAAAAAGGCATGACACTAACTCCAGCTCCCAAATCACATAAGGCAGTTCTAACATAGTTATTTTTAATGGAGCAAGGAATAGTAGGTATACCTGGATCTCCAAGCTTCTCTGGAACTTTACCATTAAAAGAATAATTAGCAAGTAAAGTGGAAATTTCCTCACTAGGAATTTTCCTTTTGTTAGTGACAATATCTTTCATATACTTGGCATAAGTAGGCATTCTAATAGCATCAGTCAAAGGAATTTGCAAAAATAAAGGTCTCATCCATTCACAAAACCTGTTGTAGTGTTCTTCTTCCTTGGACTTGTGTTTCTTACCAGGAAAAGGCATTGGTTTCTGTACCCAAGGTTCTCTCTCTTTACCATGCTTGTTGGCAATGAAGTCTTCTTTGGTGTACTTTGCATTTTTATCACTCTTTTATGGTTCCTCTTCAACTTCTTCTTTATCGGAAGCAACTCCTGGTTCAGTTTTAGCATCAAAAATAGAACCACTGTTAGGATCTTTACCTGCATCAGATGATTCTGTAGTAGTTTTATGCTTCTTCTTCTTCTTCCTAGAAGGAATATCATCACTTGCAGTTCGTTGAGAATCTTGCTCGACCCTCTTAGGATGTCCTTCAGGATATAATGGATCTTGAGTAGCAGCGCCACTTCTTGTGCGTATTTCACATGCTTGCTTCTCTCTTGCGGCATTAACTAGCAAGTCTTTTTGCACCTTGGTAAGCTGATCAATTTGTGTTTGAACCATTTGAAAATGTTTAACTAGTATCTTCACATCATTGGCGGTTCTCTCCACAATATCCTGCAACTTGTTAATAGCTCTAGAATTTTCCAACAAATGATTATGCACCATTCTATTAAAAATTTCTTGCTTAACAATAAAATTATCAAATTCATCTAAGCATTGATCAGGAGGTTTAGTATAAGGAATATCTCTTTCATCAAAGCGTTGGAGAGAGTGTACCTCAATAGTTGATGAGTGAGGGATTGGCTTACATAATTCTTCTATAGGAGGTAAATTCTTCACATCTTCGGCCTTAATACCTTTCTCCTTAAGAGATTTCTTAGCTTCCTTCATAACTTCATCATTTAATTCAATCATCCCTCTCTTCTTTGACGTAGGCTCTGTAGATGGCGCAGGGGTTGGTGCTGGTGTTGGCTCAACTAAAGTCCAATCATCATGATTCCGGCTTATTTTAGCCATTAATTCTTCAGCATCAACCGGAGTTCTTTCCCTGAAAACACAACCAGCACAACTATCCAAATATGACTTAGATTCATCCGTTAGTCCATTATAAAATATATCAAGGAGTTCATTTTTAGGCAATGGTTCTTTAGGCAAAGCTCTAATTAAAGAACAAAACCTTGTCCAAGATTCAGGCAATATCTCTCCTTTTCCCTGTTCAAAATCAAAGATTTTCTGCACAGCAGCATGTTGAGCACTAGCAGGAAAATATTTCTGAAAGAAATCATTAACCAAAGCAATAGGACTAGTAAGAGATCCAGGAGACAAGCTATTAAACCAAGTTTTAGCACCATCTTTCAACGAGAAAGGAAAAATCTTAGCAACAAAGTAAGTGCGGAGCTTAATATCATCAGAAAACAAATTACTCAAAGTAAAAAGCTCATTCATGTGCCCCATAGCACTCTCATCTTTAGTACCACAAAAAGGAGTTTTCTCAACAATAGATATGTAAGATAAATCCAAAGAGAAATCATAATCCTTGTCTCTAATATTTATGAGAGAAGCAGCAAACTTAGGATCAGGAGACAAATTATATCTAACAGAACGTCTTGCAAGAAGTTCTTTAACATTACCAGCATTACGAGCAGCACGTGCTTCAGCAATAAAATCATCATTAAGCTCAATATAAGCATCATCATCATAATCATCACTAGGACATTCCCTAGACTCAGGTGAACTAACAGGTGTAACAGTGGTGTTTCCCAACTTAGCTCTAGCAATAGTAGCATCTAAAAAGGAACCTAGTGAACCACTCTCATCAAGCACAGTAGAAGTATCATCTAAATTATCAGTGGCATTTTCAATCTCAGCAGAAGTAGTAGCAGTAGCGTGTGGGTGTGGTGGTGTAAGCAAATTACTCATAACAGACGGTAAATCAAGAGCAGTAGAGGTGTTAAGAGTCGTACCTCTTCTTGTAGTGGATGGCAATATAGGAACTTTTCCATCACGAGGTTTACCCATGATGAAAAGGATTGCAGCGAACAATAGGAATACCAAGTGAACTTACAAGTAAAGCTATGCTCCCCGGCAACGGCGCCAGAAAATAGTCTTGATGACCCACAAGTATAGGGGATCGCAACAGTCTTCGAGGGAAGTATTACCCAAATTTATTGATTCGACACAAGGGGAGCCAAAGAATATATGTAAGCCTTAACAGATGAGTTGTCAATTCAGCTGCACCTAGAAACAGTCTTGCTCGCAATGGTTTATCAGTAGCAACAGTTTTATAGCGGTGACAGTAGTGAAACAGTAACAGCAGTAGTAAAATAGCAGCGGTAATAGTAACAGTAGTAGACAGTAGGTACAAATACTGTAGGCATAGGGATGGATTACGGGCGTTGCATGGATAAGATAATTCATGAAATCAATGAGACATGGGCATTGCAGATAAATAATGATAAAGCATCCTAGTACAAACAATCATAGGCATGTATTCCGTATATAGTCGTACGTGCTCACAAGGAGAAACTTGCACGACATCTTTTGTCCTACCAGCCTGTTGCAGCTGGGCCTCAAGGGAAACTACTGGTAATTAAGGTACTCCTTTTAATAGAGTACCAGAGCAAAGCATTAGCACTCGGTGAACACATGTGATCCTCACATCATAGCCATCCCCTCCGGTTATCCTAATTTCTGTCACTTTGGGGCCTTGGGTTCCGGACAACAATATGTGTATACAACTTGTAGGTAAGACCATAAACAACAAGTATCATCATAGAAATAATAACATGTTCAGATCTGAAATCATGGCACTCGGGCCCAAAGTGACAAGCATTAAGCACAACAAGTTGCAACAATGTCATAGGCACTAAATAAAGATACTAGGCACTATGCCCTAACAATCTCATATCAAATTACATGAACAATCTCATCCAATCTCTACCATCCCCTCACCTACAGCGGGGGAATTACTCACACATGGATGGGGGAGTCATGGATGGTCGATGAAGGAGCGTCGGTGGTGATGGTGATGAAGATCTCCTCCGAATCCCCGTCCCGGCAGGGTGCCAGAATGGAGTTTCTGGTTCCGAATCGCGGTTTCTGATGGCGGCGGCGCAGCGGAAGTCTATCTGGGAAAAACGCCGTCTCTCCGATATTATGTCGTCCGAGGGTATATGTAGGCGAGAGGGGAGGCCGAGAGGATGGCTGGGGCCTCCTCGCGCCAGGGTGGCGCGGCCAGGGCTGGGCCGCGCCACCAGTGTGTGAGGGCCCCTCGAGCCTCCTCTCCATCCCGTCTTCTGGCTCCGTGGGTCTTCTGGTGAAACAGGATTTTTGATGATTTTTCCCGAATTTTTACTGGAAGTTGATTTCTGCACAAAAACGAGACACCAGAGCAATTCTGCTGAAAACAGCGTCAGTCCGTGTTAGTTGTATTCAAAACACACAAATTAGAGGAGAAACAATAGCAAAAGTGTTCGGGAAAGTAGATATTTTTTGGACGTATCAGTGCCTTGTAAGCCGGGTCAAGGGACGTCTTAGGGCACTAGCACGCTCATTGTAATATGGATGTTGTGCTATTATCATGAGTTCAGCAAGAAGTAGCAATCCTCCATCGAGGGAACATGAACTTGCGTAATCCCTATCTCTCACCATCTCAGGCACCAGGCCGCCTCACACCCCTAGTAAAGCATCGCGGTGAGAAACCCTCATGACATACTCATCGGTAACACCACGATAGGAAGCTATGAATGGGGGTGAGAGAATGAGGTTTTTGTGGTGATGGGAGCAGGGTGAGGAGTTATGCCAAAACGTCATGTTTCTTGAGTTCAAACATGCACACATTTGTAGTGTCCTAGTGAAAGAACTACCAAATTGGCAATGCAGGAACCACAGTGAATAGGAGAACTAGTACACATGAAATTCCACAACTAGTCGTTGCTGGTAAAAATGATGTATGTTTGCTCCCTAGAGGTGCATAATCAAATGGTTCTAATAGTCCAAGAAACCCTATCCTTGAATAGATTTAATTGTAATCAAAGTACTAACAGTGGAGGTCCCAACAACCACAGTTGAAGGAGGCCCGCTCCCACCCCCCCCCCCCCTCCCCGCCTCGAGCTAGTCGAAGATGAAGTCCCTGGAGACAAAGATGTAGCCCCTGGATTAGGGTTGAGTCTACCATGCGGGCTTCAAAATCTCTGCAATCGCCTTCCCAAAGGCCGCACTGGAAGTCCTGGCCGCAGAAGATGCGGCCACCGATCTCGCCTCCCATATTGTAGGAGCCCGTGCGCATAAAGGGTAAGGTTCCTTGAAGCAATCCCAAAATCCCCTTCATTCATAGTGGCTAGTTTTGAGAGTTGGCTGACGACACGTAAGTCATAAGTAGACAGATCGCAGCGGTGAGATGCGGGGGGGGGGGGGGGGCGTGAGGAGCACATGCCATGCATAGAGGGCAACCGTGATTGGGTATGAGATAATGGGGTTTTCGTAGTGATGGATTAATACCAAAACGTCTTTCTCCCGCGCTTCCCAACATGTGCCAACCCATAGGGTTCTCGTGATTCGACAGTTCTTGCTGTGATAACTTTTTAAATACTTTAAGAACGGTAATGATGAATTTCCTTGGAATCTTCATGAAAATGGCAAATATTCGGTTGACTCTATGTACAATGTGTTAATTCAACCTGATGTGCCAATCGATAAAATTGCTACCAACAAGCTTTGGAAACTGGAGATTCCTTTACGGATAAAGGTATTCGGTTGGTACCTCCGTAAAGGATTCATTCTCACAAAAAATAACCTTGTAAAGCAGAACTGGCATGATAGTAAGAAATTTTTTATCACCAAGATGAAATAATTAAACATTTATTTTTTCAATATCGTTTCGCCAGATCAATATGGTCAGTCATCCAAGTGGCTTCGGCCTTGTATCCACCCCAGAGCATTACCAATATTTTGGGAATTTCCTCAATAGCATTGATCATAAGTTTTAAAAAGCATATTTGGGGGGGAGCGATTGCGTTTATTTTGTCGCAATGACTATGTAGAAATGATAAAATGTTTGACGATAAAAACTCATCTATTTTGTAGGTTATCTACTGGTATACTAATACTCTCCGTTGATGGTTGTCTCTGTAGCGGGTGGAGAATCGAGACCTGTTTATGGAGATCTATGCACGGCTGGAGGCTACGGTGAGGGATACTTTTTCTAACATGAGTGGCCATATAGCCTACGCCTTGGACCTACTGTTTAGGCGATTTTACAATTGCTCACTATGGTATGTAATTTCGCCTTTTTGTTATACTTTTTTTAGCTTGTCTAAATTTTAGCTGTGTGCATCTTAGTTATATAAAGGCCAAATGTAAGCTTAAAACTTTAAGTAATAAAGCTCACTCTTTATTAAAAAAACTATTTTAAAAACCATTCCATGCAGGAAATATATGCAGTTTGTTTACTTCTCCGTGGGCAGCCAAACACGCCCGAAGAGAATAAGAAAAAAAGTTCTAGATCTTGCCGTGGTAGAATCCAAAGAGAGATGGAGGAGGAACATAGGAGGGCCAACCCCAGAATATCTGAATGTTTCTCTTTCTATTTGAGAAAATGATTGCACCATAGACGTACATGAGAAATATATCTCAAATACCCCTTCGTTCTGCCTTGTCCGTTCTATGGCAAGAACGTGGGAGACTTCCTGACATTGCTAATCTGCTCGAAAGCATACGCCATCTCGATCAGCCTCGGGTCGTACCCTCTCAACCCACCGAAGGAGATACCAAACGGCACCCCCAGCACGCCGTAGCCGGCCGGCACGGTGATCCCCGGCATGCCACCGATGGCAAGCACGGGGGACAAGGCATTGTTGGGCGTCACAACTGCGTCCAGCTCGTGCTCCTTCATCAGCTTCTCCAGGCCGTCGGCAGAGAGCTTGTTCAGCCGGCTTATGGCCGCTTTCTCCGTGGCACCGATGCCGGTTGTGTTCTCGGCCACCAGGAAGATGAGCTGCCCAATCTCATCCAGCTTCTCCTGTCATGCTCACACACATGTAAGTATTTGCCATTGCTTACATTGGAAATGTAAGAAGAAGAAAACAGATGTGATGCCGATGAAATGCATCTAGAATAAATGGATGTGGATTAGAAGTTGGAGCTGACCTCGCCAGGATGTGCGATGTTGAAAGCTATGGCCTCCGCAAGCGATCGGACCGGAGAATATGACAAGTCTGACAGATAAGAGTTGAGGCTTAACTTGAACTCTGCCGCTAACGCGAGCTGTTCGCCATTGTTAATGGTATCCAGTATGATGCCCAAATTCTCTATGTCTAGGTTCTCAATCACGATTGCTCCATGTTCCCTTCATACAATGAACAGAATTGCAAAACCCATGTGATTTCACATTCACAGTCGGAAGAAAATAAAATTTCTTAAGTAGTACAGTACCTGATTGTGTTGAGGTGTTGCTGATAAACCATCTGTTGCACGGACCCGTTCGGGGAGGTGAAGAAGCCATTTGGGACGCCGATCCTCTTCCCCTTCAGTCCATCTTTCTTCAAGAACTGGGCATATCCGCCATGAGGGACGTACTTGGAGGCTGCCATCGTGGCTGCTGCATCGAGGGCGTCGTATCCGACGATGGCATCCAGCACGTGGACTGCATCTGTCACGGTGCGGCAAATTGGCCTGCATTTTGATCGAAATACTCAATGCATATAAGTTGTAGTCCATTTGCACAATACAAAATGTCACTTAGGGATGCGGTTTTTCTAACTTGGAGCCTTTGAAAAGCTAATTTCACTTCCTAGTGAAATTAAGTATAGTTTTCAGTAATTACATACCCCACCGTGTCTTGCCTAGGTGTGATGGGGACGACCCCCGCCCGGCTGGTCAACCCCACCGTCGGCTTGATCCCGACCACCGAGTTCAGCGATGCCGGGCACAGGATGGAGCCGTCCGTCTCCGTCCCCAGCGTCACCGCCGTCATGCTTGCCGCCGCGGCGATCGCCGACCCCGTGCTCGACCCACACGGCTCAGCCGACAGCACATACGGGTTCTAGATCCAAATCAGAAGCTCAATCCATTCGCTCTCGATCATCATTGTTCCGATCGAGCAAAGGAGGTGGAAGAGATCGACCAACTTACCCTGGCCTGCCCGCCGCGCGCGCTCCAGCCGTCGGTGCCGGGAAGGCTGCGGAAGTTGGCCCACTCGTCCATGTTCGCCTTGCCCAGCACCACGGCGCCGGCGCGCCGCAGCCGAGACACCACGCCGGCGTCCCGCGGCGGAACCGAGCCCAGCAGCGCGAAGGACCCGGCCGTCGTGTTGAGCGCGTCGCGGGTGGCGATGTTGTCCTTGAGCAGGACGGGCACGCCGTGCAGGAGCCCGCCGGCGCCGGCCGCGAAGCACTTGCCGGACCGGCGCTCGGCGTCGGCGCCCGCGGCCTGGCGGAGCGCGTCCGGGTTGACCTCGATGACGGCGTGGAGGAGCGGGTTGAGGCCGCGGATGCGGTCCAGGTAGAACCGGACGAGCTGCACCGAGGTGAGGCTGCCATTAATGAAGCCCTGCTGGATGGTTACCAGGCTCGCCTCCTCGATCTGGAACCCATGGGCACTGGTGACGGCGAGCACCACGAGCAACGCGGCGGCGGCGGCGGCAACAGCCAGTAGATGTCGCGGCATTGGTGGAGCTAGCTAACGCCCACTGTGTATTCAGCTCAACTCAAGCTGCTCACTCTACTAATCTGTAGGTGCTACTACGGTAGTTTAAGGAGTATATGTCTTTTTTGATTTACTTCTTCTTCTTCTTCCTCGTAGCGAGCTATTTATAGCTAAGATTATGTATTTGACCGGGTAAAATTAGGGTCATCCCATCACGATCGTTGAAAACAACTTACACTAATACTGTATAAGCTTTACTTATAGAGAGCTGCGCTCTGATTAACAATGCTTCTTTCGCTAGGAAGACACCACCCAACGTGGTGCGTACCATGTGATGCACTCCAATTGGCAAAATTACAGATTCATCATACAAGTTGTAATTCGGCGTACCCACATATGGTGCCAATGGATAATACAAAGACAGGTGGACAATACTCTACTATTGTTGGCATGTAGCTATTATTTCGCTTCAAATTATTATTTTTTGAAGGGTGCAACGGGGAACTCATTTTCATTAAACAAAAAACCGAGAGTTTACAGGGTGGGACGAGGAGAACCTCGCATAGGGGTGCCAAGCGCTCAGAGATACAGAGAGACAAGTATATAGGGGTAGATATTCCTAGACGTCGTCTAGGACCGAGCTTTTCAGCTCGCACCGAGCTTTTTAGGCTCGCCCCCGAGTTACGGACTCTGGACCGAGCCGAGTTACAATTCTGGGACCGCAGCGACCTCAGGCCGAGCCTGGCTCGGCTCGGTCCACTCGTTTGGCCCGTGTTTTCTTGTTTGCAAAGGATGAATTGAGAAGATGGGCTAGATACAAAGGGCACGTTCGATCGCTGAATCGCTCGGGTTCCGCTCACCGCCGCCGCCGCCGCCGCCGCGCAGAGAGGACGCCTCTTGCTCACTTTGCTGCCCCCCGCTGCCGCCGAGCAGGATGTTTCCGCGCCGCTGCTAACCCTCGTCGCCCTGGCGCCGACCACACCACTTCAGGTCTTGAGCGTCTCCTCTCCGCTGCTCCCATCTCTGGCGGCTGTCTTCACCATCAGCAAGCCCCCTCTCCGGCAGATCGAGGCAACAGTAAGGAAACCATTAAAATGGATTCATCCATATTTGAATTTCTATGTTTTCCTTTCTCAGAAATAAATTCCAAGCAATTGATGTTCAATTTTAATGCTTAGTGTGGCCAAAATCTGGGCAAAACTGTCTCTGTCTGTTTTGGCTCGCGAGCCACTCGTCGTTCTGGACCGAGCTTCTGGCTGGCTCGAGCCGAGTCTCACGGAGAGGCTCGCCTGCAGTCTCGAGCTGGCTCGGGCTCGGCAGTTTTAGCTCGAGCTTTTTCCAGGCTCGGCCCGAGCCGGACCGAGTTGGCTCGCGTCCAGGCTTGGGGGTAGAGAACACACGCGGGAACTCTACCACACACTATCACACCATGAGTGGAGTGGAGGGGGCCTAGGTCAACGCGTCGGGGAGCGCAGATGACCCACAAGCGGAGGTGGCTGGCCGCCAGCGACGCGACCTGGCTGGCAGTAAGCGAAACATTGTCGAACACCATGCGGTTTCTGGATTTCCACACCGCCCACAAGGCAGAGAGGATGACCGTGTTGCGTGAAGACAGCTGCATATTGGGGAGCTGTTCGGCGAGCCCATATAGAAGCGCCGCCGGGTCAGCAGCATGAGTGAGGCACAGGCCGGGAGCAACGAGCGCCCACACGGCATGCAAGCGCGGGCACCGTACGAAAAGGTGCTGCACATCCTCCCGATACCCGGGACAGCAAGGGCAGTCAGGAGAAGATACACACCCCAAACAGAACAAGTGCGCGCGCGTCCTGGTCTTGCCGAGCCGGAGGATCCAGAAGAACACACGTACTTTTGGGGGCACAAAGTTCGCTTCAAATTATGAAACACATTCAAGCGCATATCGTAGTTCGCAGGTCCAATTTGTTTGACGGAGTTTCAATATATGCACCACATGAGTAAATATATACGTGGAATTATTTGTGCCATAATTCCACATGTATTTTAGACTATCTATGCCACAACATCCAGATCATTGTTCCCTTGATGGTGAACCACTGGCATCTCTGTTACCGGGTTAAAGGAATATGAGGGTGCCCATGTTCCCTTGGCATGCATGACCATGCAGATTCTCGCTCTAATATGGTGAAGATTGCAACTGAAATTCGCAAGAAGGGTTAATGGGAGGACGATTGTTGGGTACTCCTAATATTAGTGTACCTTTCAGATAATAGAAAAAGAACATTTTATTTGGTCTTTGCATGTGAGTACACATCAAGTGTATGTTCTAAGGCTTGAACATTGGCATTTTCCGCATGTTAGTACCCTGCTCGAACCCATAAGCCATTTCAATCAGCCTCGGCTCGTACCCCCGAAGCCCGCCAAAGCACATACCAAATGGCACCCCCTCCTCGTCATACCCAGCAGGCACTGTGATGCCAGGGAGGCCATTAAAGGCCAGGACAACTGCGGCACCAGCGTCGGGAGCGACGATAGCGTCTAGCGAATGTTCTTTCATTACAACACGGATTTTCTCAGGACCTTATGGCGCCAGGACCCTATCTACAGCCGTAGACATCCAGCCAGTGCATCGAGATTGGTGAGACATTTTTGCAAAAAAAAATCCCTTAACATATTCGGATTTTTATTAGAAGGTCCTTGCGTGTGTGGTCAGACGCTACACTTATAAAAAGTTCTTTACAAATGTGTATACAGATCTGGTGTTGTTGACGACAAGTTCTAAGCTGTGACACGAAGATTTCTGTTCTTAAACATGATTAGTGAGAATTTGTGAAAAGTGCTTCGGTTTTTCTTATACGTAACAATGAATTATTTGAAAAAGATCCACCAAATTTGCATCAGATCCATACAAACATCCACCAAAAATCGTATAAATTGAAAGGTTCTTCGAAAATCATCAGAAGTAACCACAGATGCATGTACAAAGATCCCCTCAAACCCTAACTACGAAAAATAACACAAAATGGCTAGATCAGCCCCAGATCTGGTAGCAAGCTCCAGATCAGCCCAAGATCTGGTCGCGAGCTCCAGATCCCGCCCTCCTGTGGGACGCTTGAGCCGTCGTTGTCGCCCCGTCCGGCGGCGAGGCGGCCGGCGGCGACGTCTAGCGAATGTTCTTTCATTAGCTTCTCTACCCCATTAGCCGATAGCTCATGGATTTGGTGTATCGCCAACATCTCTGCAGCGCCAATGCCGGTAGTTTGCTCTGACAGTAACAAGATGCTTTGCCCGTATTGTGCAAGCTTCTCCTGCATTCCATGAATCAATCCAAAATTTCTAAATTAGAACCGTTTCTATTAAAAAAACTATAGAGGCTCATAGAGCTGAACATTGAAATCCTTAACTTGTAAAAGAGTTTTTGATAAATAAAAAAATGACTAACCTTGACAGGATGTGCATTATTGAATGCGATAACATCGGCTAAAGAGCGTACGGGCGAGTGCGACAAACCCGACAAATATTTGTTGAGGTTTATCTTAAACTCTGCTAGAAGTGCGGTCAACAATCCACTTTCCGTGGAATTCTGTATAACAGCCAAGTTGGATATATCTAGGTTGTCCATCACAACAGCTCCATGTTGCCTTCAAACAAGAAAGGAAATTAAGCTGCTAAACCGTGGACTAATTTCAGTTGTTTGGGGATAGGTATAAAATATAATCTGCTTTGAAAAGACAGCTAGGAAGCTAGAAATAAAAATATTTTATCCACAACTGATATAACTCAGGATTTGAGTGAGGAACATATTTACCTCATTGTGTTTAGGTGATCCTTGTAAACTATCTTCCGCACCATTCCATCTTGAAAATCAAAGAAGCCATTTGGGACACCGATTCTCTTGCCCTTCAATCCATCCCGCCTCAGGAATTGTGTATATCCGCCATCAGGGATAAACCCAGATGCTGCTCCTGTACCCGTAGCGTCAAGGGCATCGAAACCGACGATGGCTTCTAGCACATGGGTGGCGTCAGCCACCGTGCGACATATTGGTCTGCTTGTATTTCAAGTATGAATTATGCAAGATTAATACATGTTTAAGAGGGAAAGTTTCTGATCGGCGATGTCATAGCTGAGCACAGTCTAGAAGTTTCGGATTGGGACGGGGATCTTCCAGCCTCGTCACCTCCCGATACATTTAAGTGAACACATCCGGGTGTTATACCTTCTGCACTGTTGTAAAGGATCATAGACAGGAGCAAGAATTGGATCATGGCGGTGGCAGGAGCAAAGCATTTGGCAGAGATTTTGACCTTTTTTTGCCCTCTTTTTCAGTTTGGGCTAGGCCACTCTATGTTTGCTTCTACTATATCAATATAAAAGGCAAAGGTTGTTGCCTCGTTTCAAAAAACACATCCAAAAAATCTGAGCATCGTAGAAAAAAACTTGAACGTAGTGTGTAAGAGTTTAGAAAATCTGTTGTAATATTTTGAACACGCCCACCTGTAGCCAAAAGAAAGAACTTATGCAATGGATCCAAAACTTATTATATCAGAATATAAAAAATATGTCGCCGTTTACAACAAAGAATCGTTGTATCGAAGATTATAGAAATACGCTTACGATGCTCGATACTACACTTTTGAGGATAACTCAAAGAACTTTGCAGCACGACAATATGCATGCAACAAATGTCATGTGTGCTGCATATCAAAACACCTTATGCAACATTGAAAGAACCGATTCCACTGACCACTCGGGTCAACAATGGAGCTTGGACAACTTCGTCGCTTCAACCTTCATGATGAATCTGGCATATCATAGGCTTGTTGGGGCCATCATGTGACCATTCAAATCTGTTGAAGTATAAATGTATTGCCTAGTCTCTTCTATCAGATCGGTCTTTTGGTCGCATTGTCTAGAGCATGCTGTTCTATAAAATCCTCAAAGTCATCCCATTTAGTGCAAGAAGCATGTGGATGTGTTACATCAAAATCTGCCATGGTGTTTATGGCGAGCTAGCCTTCGTTCACCTAGGGGACCAAGGAGTAGTGCAAGGATGAGGCACATAATGGTCGTTCGAGGAAAGGCATCAGACAGAGGAGGAGCAACCACAACATGGCCAGTTAGACAAATCTGACCCAAAGGCAAAAGTTTAACGCAAAATGAACCCGTTTTCAAAATTTAGCCGGATCTGACCCTTTTCGCTACCGCCAGACACTGCGGAGGTAGGATTACGTAGGATACCGCCACGGTCATTGGAGGTAGCCCTCCTGGTCAATGGTCGCGCGGGGGGAGTTTGACTGGCTGATACCTCCTGGGCCTCCGGCGGTAGGGGTGGGCGCGGTACCTCCATCGCCTCAGGCGGTATCGCCTGATTCGCGGTAGAGGAGCAACCACAACATGGTGAGGTGAAGCCATCGGATGGCTCACCGAGATTTGGCCATCGGAGGGCGGCAAGCGCGCTGAGGGAGGGATGCAGTAGATGGAAGACTATGGGTCAGAGGAGCAATCACGTCTGTTTGAGGCAGGAACTAGCCGAGCGCACATAGGCATGTGCGCGTGTGCGCGTGTAGGACCCGAGCGACGAGCGGATGGAGTGAGCGGACGGGGCTGATGTTCTTTTTTCGATAATATTTATATATTAAGAATGCTTATGAAAGTTGGATTATCGGTCAAAGTTCATTGCCAACCATCCCCTTGGGAGTTGACTTTATGATAATCAATGGTGTTCTGACCATTATGTTATTATATATAGCATTTTCTACAAGATAGGACCCGAGCGACGAGCGGATGGAGTGAGCGGACGGGGCTGATGTTCTTTTTTCGATAATATTTATATATTAAGAATGCTTATGAAAGTTGGATTATCGGTCAAAGTTCATTGCCAACCATCCCCTTGGGAGTTGACTTTATGATAATCAATGGTGTTCTGACCATTATGTTATTATATATAGCATTTTCTACAAGATAGGACCCGAGCGACGAGCGGATGGAGTGAGCGGACGGGGCTGATGTTCTTTTTTCGATAATATTTATATATTAAGAATGCTTATGAAAGTTGGATTATCGGTCAAAGTTCATTGCCAACCATCCCCTTGGGAGTTGACTTTATGATAATCAATGGTGTTCTGACCATTATGTTATTATATATAGCATTTTCTACAAGATAGGACCCGAGCGACGAGCGGATGGAGTGAGCGGACGGGGCTGATGTTCTTTTTTCGATAATATTTATATATTAAGAATGCTTATGAAAGTTGGATTATCGGTCAAAGTTCATTGCCAACCATCCCCTTGGGAGTTGACTTTATGATAATCAATGGTGTTCTGACCATTATGTTATTATATATAGCATTTTCTACAAGATAGGACCCGAGCGACGAGCGGATGGAGTGAGCGGACGGGGCTGATGTTCTTTTTTCGATAATATTTATATATTAAGAATGCTTATGAAAGTTGGATTATCGGTCAAAGTTCATTGCCAACCATCCCCTTGGGAGTTGACTTTATGATAATCAATGGTGTTCTGACCATTATGTTATTATATATAGCATTTTCTACAAGATAGGACCCGAGCGACGAGCGGATGGAGTGAGCGGACGGGGCTGATGTTCTTTTTTCGATAATATTTATATATTAAGAATGCTTATGAAAGTTGGATTATCGGTCAAAGTTCATTGCCAACCATCCCCTTGGGAGTTGACTTTATGATAATCAATGGTGTTCTGACCATTATGTTATTATATATAGCATTTTCTACAAGATAGGACCCGAGCGACGAGCGGATGGAGTGAGCGGACGGGGCTGATGTTCTTTTTTCGATAATATTTATATATTAAGAATGCTTATGAAAGTTGGATTATCGGTCAAAGTTCATTGCCAACCATCCCCTTGGGAGTTGACTTTATGATAATCAATGGTGTTCTGACCATTATGTTATTATATATAGCATTTTCTACAAGATAGGACCCGAGCGACGAGCGGATGGAGTGAGCGGACGGGGCTGATGTTCTTTTTTCGATAATATTTATATATTAAGAATGCTTATGAAAGTTGGATTATCGGTCAAAGTTCATTGCCAACCATCCCCTTGGGAGTTGACTTTATGATAATCAATGGTGTTCTGACCATTATGTTATTATATATAGCATTTTCTACAAGATAGGACCCGAGCGACGAGCGGATGGAGTGAGCGGACGGGGCTGATGTTCTTTTTTCGATAATATTTATATATTAAGAATGCTTATGAAAGTTGGATTATCGGTCAAAGTTCATTGCCAACCATCCCCTTGGGAGTTGACTTTATGATAATCAATGGTGTTCTGACCATTATGTTATTATATATAGCATTTTCTACAAGATAGGACCCGAGCGACGAGCGGATGGAGTGAGCGGACGGGGCTGATGTTCTTTTTTCGATAATATTTATATATTAAGAATGCTTATGAAAGTTGGATTATCGGTCAAAGTTCATTGCCAACCATCCCCTTGGGAGTTGACTTTATGATAATCAATGGTGTTCTGACCATTATGTTATTATATATAGCATTTTCTACAAGATAGGACCCGAGCGACGAGCGGATGGAGTGAGCGGACGGGGCTGATGTTCTTTTTTCGATAATATTTATATATTAAGAATGCTTATGAAAGTTGGATTATCGGTCAAAGTTCATTGCCAACCATCCCCTTGGGAGTTGACTTTATGATAATCAATGGTGTTCTGACCATTATGTTATTATATATAGCATTTTCTACAAGATAGGACCCGAGCGACGAGCGGATGGAGTGAGCGGACGGGGCTGATGTTCTTTTTTCGATAATATTTATATATTAAGAATGCTTATGAAAGTTGGATTATCGGTCAAAGTTCATTGCCAACCATCCCCTTGGGAGTTGACTTTATGATAATCAATGGTGTTCTGACCATTATGTTATTATATATAGCATTTTCTACAAGATAGGACCCGAGCGACGAGCGGATGGAGTGAGCGGACGGGGCTGATGTTCTTTTTTCGATAATATTTATATATTAAGAATGCTTATGAAAGTTGGATTATCGGTCAAAGTTCATTGCCAACCATCCCCTTGGGAGTTGACTTTATGATAATCAATGGTGTTCTGACCATTATGTTATTATATATAGCATTTTCTACAAGATAGGACCCGAGCGACGAGCGGATGGAGTGAGCGGACGGGGCTGATGTTCTTTTTTCGATAATATTTATATATTAAGAATGCTTATGAAAGTTGGATTATCGGTCAAAGTTCATTGCCAACCATCCCCTTGGGAGTTGACTTTATGATAATCAATGGTGTTCTGACCATTATGTTATTATATATAGCATTTTCTACAAGATAGGACCCGAGCGACGAGCGGATGGAGTGAGCGGACGGGGCTGATGTTCTTTTTTCGATAATATTTATATATTAAGAATGCTTATGAAAGTTGGATTATCGGTCAAAGTTCATTGCCAACCATCCCCTTGGGAGTTGACTTTATGATAATCAATGGTGTTCTGACCATTATGTTATTATATATAGCATTTTCTACAAGATAGGACCCTAAGGCCGATGATAATTTGAAAATAATGTTTGAATTTTATTTTGTAAAATGGCCTATTCAAGAAATTCAGTTTTCCCCTAATATATGGGTGAAATACATGATGTGTCAAACTGTAAGAAGGATATACGGGTAATTCTTTTCTTTTATTATTTGTGTTTTCATCAGGAGTAAAAATGGTCTTTTAACGGTACAAAGCTTTGTTGCTACAACATACCCAATGGTGTCCTGCCTCGTGGAGAAGGGGATGACGCCGGACCGGCTGGTCAACCCCACCGTGGGCTTAATCCCGACAACCGAGTTCAACGCCGCCGGGCAGAGTATCGAGGCCGTTGTCTCGGTCCCCAGCGTTACCGCTGCCATGTTCGCCGCCGCCGCGATCGCCGGACCGGTGCTCGACCCGCACGGATCAGCCGACAGCACGTACGGGTTCTGTAACGAATCATGCAGACGTGAAAACATCAACTCTTGCAGTGTGCCGAAGTGCTCCAGACGCCGGAGCTTCTCCCATGGCGCCACGGCGGTGCATACGTGCTTACCCGTGGTTGTCCGCCGCGGGCGCTCCAGCCACGGAGGCCGGGTGGCGAGCTGCGGAAGTTGGCCCACTCGGGGAGGCTTGCCTTGCCGAGCAGGACGGCGCCGGCACCCCGGAGCCGTGCCACCACGCCGGCGTTGCGCCTGACCACCGAGCCGAGCAGCGCCAGGGACCCGGCCGTCGTGTTGAGCGCGTCGCGCGTCACGATGAGGTCCTTGAGCAGGACGGGCACGCCGTGGAGGAGGCCGGTCGATCGCGGATGGCCGGACGCCCGCTCCGCGTCGGCCCGCGCCGCCTGGCGGAGCGCGTCTGGGTTGACTTCGATTACGGCGTGCAGGAGCGGGTTGAGGCGGCTGATCTGGTCCAGGTAGAAGCGGACGAGGGAGACGGAGGTCAGGCTGCCGTTGATGAAGCCGGTGTGGGTGGCCTCCACGGTGGCCTCGTGGAACTGGAAGCCGGCGCCGGTGCCGCCGACCAGAGCGAGCACGGCGGCGAGGCCGAGCAGCGCTCCTCGCTGCTGCGGAGACATGATGTCTCGTTGGGTGGTCAGTCGTGATCGAGCGGCAAACTTTTGGTTTGTTTGGACTTTGGAGCGTCAACTAATTACGAATACCATGACATATACTCGCTGGCTGTTCATCTTAAACAAAGATTCGAGTGTTTCTCCTTCTCGAGATCAAATGTCTTTTATTAGTCCGAAAGTGCAAGAGAGTTGAAGCAAGCTGCAAAGTTCTTTAAATGAAAAACTGTAAGGTTTATCAACATGTGAGAGATGCACAAAAATGATAAAAGTGTAGATAATCTAGTATAGTGAACAATACACATTTCCAAACTCTTAAAATTTATCAAAAAATTGTACTCCTGATACTGCCACTACTCCATGTAATTTTTTATCTGTTGTTATCGTGGTTGATTTTTCTTTTTTTGAACAGAAAGGACTAATATATTAAAAGTAGCAAACGGTTACGGCATAAGACTTACAACTCGAACTCTGAGAATCAGAGATGAAAAAGCCGACTAGGCACACACTCACTAAAAAGAGTACTGAAACAACACACTGCCGATGCGGGAGAACACAATTGGAGCCTGCCAGGGGTCCGATGAGAATTCGGACAGAAAAAACCTGCAATTATTTTCTCCAGGGGCCTCTTGGTACCTAGCCAACCGTAGAGCCAGCGGCTCAACCAGCAATCGAGATGGTAGGCATCTATGAGGTTTAAGATTGAGCTGTAGGTCTTGAAGACGAATCACCGAGCTCAAATCGAAGAAATCTTCGCCGCCAAATCTGGGGAGTGGCATCAGAGACTCTCTCAACTGTCTCCGGCGAATACACCCGAGCGGAATGAAGAACGCAAAGGCAAAGTGATCAGCAGCTTGATATGAATTCTGAGTGTAGCAACTAGTCTTGAGATAATTCAGCACCATCTCCTTGGTCTTCAGTAAGCACTGAGAACGAGAACGCCTCAGATGATAGCCAATGCAAGCAGGCGTGAACTTGGTGGTGATGAAGCCAATCATGAATGCATTAAGCACATAGGTAATGTGGCCATTTGCAAGGCAATTGATCTGCCCCTGCCTGAGATCTGAATCGTAACCATCATGGCCGTAGGAACTAAGCAGTTCAGTTGGCTTACACTTGCAGGAGTAGTCGTTGTAGAAGAAGCCACCAGTAACAGCAGCGACATCCTGCCCTTCGAGCTGAACCCCACCACCGGCAGCCGTTGCCAGCAGAGAGGAATGGATCCACCGACGCTCTTCCATCGAGCTTCCCACCGACGGCCGGCAACCATTGCCGTTAGGAGAGGGAGGCGAGGAAGTGCAGCAGCTTCTCCCTGAAGCTCGCACCACCAATCGATAGGCAAATCAAAGGGGCACAGAAGCGGAGTCCACCTCCCCTCCGCCACCGCGGCCGGCCAGGAGGAAGGTTCCAGCAGCAGCGCCCTTGATCTGCCAGACGAAGACGCTTAAACAAGACAGGGCTCGCCCGCCCGAGATTCGCTCCTGCCCACCACCATGAAGGGACAGAACAGGCTCCCGCCGGCGACCGATTGATGCCGCGCCCGAGCACCCAACCGGGCGGTTCACCCAGGACTCCCCTAGCTCCCGAAAGCACCGCCTTCCGTCCCTTCTCCCCCTCGCCGCCACGGCAGGCCAGGAAAAGAGGACAACAGGGCATCACCACCAAGAGCCAGCAGAGGATACAGATCACAGCCTTATTGAAGGAGACGCCAGGCAGAATTTTCTGGTTTCCCTTCGACCGCCGGAGTGACAACGAGAAGCCGCCGAACCTAGAGAAGCCCCAGATCTGACCGGCGAAATCTGGGGAGCCGCCTCGAACTACCGGCAAAAAGCCGGAACACAACACACCTAGGGATCTACTCTGTACAGAAAGGCCGTCGGAACGTCCCCGCCGCCGCTCGCCGCCGGCCTCGCCGGCGGGAGCGGCTTTGGTTCGGCCCGACTCTCTCGGGAGCACACGCAGTTACTGTAGACGAGGAGAGAGAAGAAACAGATAGGTGGTAGCTCCTTCTAGATTGTTCCCATTTCTTCTTATCCTGGTTGATGTTGACCCTGTATTAATACTAACACGAAGGCATGCCAAGGCCGTGGTATCCCTTCAAACCAAATTAAGTTGGTTTCCTGATATGGGTTAGATGAGAAAACTGTGATTTCGCATTTCTGGTTATGAGTTATCAAGAGCTTTTGTGTTCTATTAGCTTAGCATATTACTCCTCGCCCTTCTATTAGTACAGACAAATGCTAGATAACAAGTTCAACATTTAGATTTTAACACTGATAAAGGGGGTAATGTACAAGTATTGCGTCCCCCTTGCTTCATGTCATATCATGTTAAGAGCTGCTTAGAATTTGCGAGATTCTAGGTTAAAATTGTTTTTGCTACGATAGAGCAAGTTTTTTGTTCCAAAAGAGATTTTTTTGCTTCAGTGTGGCAAAAGCGGTATTGAAAGGCTCAACTGGACACATGGCAGCACTAGGACCGGGAGTTTTCAGACGCCGGCGACGCTCAGCACAAGCCATAGCTATGCTAAAAGGGGTAATGTACAAGTATTTTGTTCCCCTTGCTTCATGTAATATTTGGTTAAGAGCTGCTACTCCGTACAAAAAAAATAGAGAGAGCTCAGAGGAGACGCAGTTAGGTAGGTAATGGTTCGAACAGAATGGCGATGGGGCTACGGACAGAGTACTTGCCATTGCCGGAGACCCACCGGAGGCTGCCCTCCGCCGTGCCATTGATGGCCGCGTCGGCACCTCTTCTCAACTTCACGGTGAACTCAACAGTTCGAAGCATTAGCCCGAACGCAAGCGTGTTCGGCACCACCTCGACGGCGACGCCCTCAGGCGTGATGACCTCAGCCGTGTAGACCGCCAACGGATCCCCGATGTTGGTCACCGTGCGCCTCACAGTCACCTCCGGCGCGGCCGGCGTGAGCGTCGCCATGATCGACGGGTAGTTGAGGTCCTTGCCTTCGATCTTCCTCGTGGCGGCGCAGCTCACGTTCATCATCGGCTGCGCGATGATGTCCTTGACGAAGTTCTCGTCGTACCCGAGGCCGCACACGTAGGGGATGTAGTCCGCCGGCGCGAGGTCGTAGACGAGGCCCGGGTCCAGGGCGCGCGTCGGGTTCACCAGACCGGCGCCCATGGCGAAGCAGTTCGGCCGGCCCGTCGTTTCGTCCACGATCGGCGTGCCGTCCGGGTGCGTCACGTCCGCCGTCGTCATCAGCGCCGACTTGATCGCGGCCGGAGACCACTCCGGCCGCGCCTTCTTCAGCATGGCCACGATCCCGGAGAGGTGCGGCGCCGACATGGACGTGCCGCTGTGCATGCCGAAGGCCCGCGTGGGCGTCGTGCTCGCGTTACCGGTGCTGGGGACGGAGGCGACGATGCTGGTGCCCGGCCCTGTGATGTCTGGCTTGAGGACGCCGACGCTGGACATGTTGCAGGGCCCTCTCGAGGAGTACTCGGCGATGGCCGGCTGTAAGGACCGGTTTAGCTGGGCGCCGGCGAAGCGGAGGCTGGCGGTTGGGTTGGCCGTGGAGTTGATGTACGCCATGATCACCTGGCCGTCCGCGTGCGAGACCCGCGACGCGGCGATCGTTAGGTTGTCCACGGGCGTGGTGGCGCCGCCCCGCTTCGCGCTGGACCAGCTGATCATGCCGGCGCCGCCGGCCTTCTGGACCATCTCGGCGCGCGTGTTCGGGTCCTCGCTGCGGTCGCACGCCACGATCTTTCCGCGCACGTCGACGCCGTTCAGCGCGCCGTCGGAGAACATGCCGGAGACGAAGACGAGGGGCCTGTTCTTCAGCCGCTTGTACTGGTTCATGTTCTCGCCGTTGATCACAACACCGTTGCCGAGCTGGATCCTGGACACGACGCGGCGGCCCATGGTGCTGGCGGCGACGGTGAGCAGCCACGGCGCGCAGTTGGTGACCGTGCGCGCGACCGGGCCGGCGTTGCCCGCGCTGGTGCTGACGAAGACGCCGGACATGACAGCCGAGAAGCTGCCCACGGCGATGAGGTCCTTGTAGAACGGCTTCTGCGTGTCGTCCCCGGCGGATATGGAGATGACGTCGACGCCGTCCTGGAACGCGCCTTTCTCCGTGACGGTGAGAATCTCCGTGGCCGAGCAGGTGTCGGCGAGGCACACCTCGTAGAACGCCAAATGCGCGCGCGGCGCCATGCCGGACGCCACCGCGCCTGGGGCGTCGGCCCTGGACAGCTTCACGTCCCTCACGAACGCCCCCACGGCGGTGCCTGACGTGTGCGTGCCGTGGGACTGCGGACCCCTGGACCGCCCGCCGATCAGCTTCTTGTTGCACGGCGCGTCCCCGAAGTGGCATCCGCCGCGCCACTTGGCCGGAGGCGGCGCCATGCCGTCGTCCAGGAATGACGCGTGCCGCGGGTCGATGCCATTGTCTAAAATGCCCACGATGACGCCCTCCCCCATGCTCCCGCCGACGCTCCACGCCCCCTTGTTGGACGGCGAGGTCATGCCGAGCAGTTCCGGCGTGTAGGTCGTCATGAGGCGGTAGGTCGCGTCGGGGAGGGCCTCGACGCACCAGGGGAGCTTGGCGAGCTGGGCGACCTCGGCGTCGGTGAGGCGCGCCGCGAAGCCGCTGACGACGTGCTGGAAGGAGAAGACGAGCCGCGGGCGGGCGGCCGAGAGCGCGTCGAGGAGGAGCGAGTCCGCCGTGGTGTTGAGTATCGAGGCCAGCAGCGAGGCGTGCCACTCGAGCAGCTTGTCTCCGTTCTCCCTGGGCCCGTTGGTGCGGCACACGATCACCAGGTACGTCTTCAGGACGCCGGCGGCCGCGTCGTCGGCCTCCGCCGCCGCGGGAGCCGCATTGACCGCGGGAGCTGGAGGTGGTTCACCGTTGGCGGCGGCGATGAAGACGGCGGAGAGGATGAGGATAAGGGTTGGGGTCAGGGCGTGCATGGTGCCGGCGGTGGGAAGCAAGGAGGTCGATGCGGTGGCGGTCCGTTGGTTTTAATGGTCAGGGAGAGGAAGGCCGGCCGGCAATGCGATCGATGGAGGCGAAGGGAGAGCTATGTTTAGCGGGAGTATGGCCTAATTTTGGTAGCTTGATGGCCCGGCCCAGTCCAATCGCGCAGGGCTGAAATGGATTCATTGGTTTCGCTGAAATGGTTCGCAAAAAAAACAAAAAAACAAAAACTGTTTCAAACCACAGTGTCACCTCCTCGTCTCGTCTTTTATAAGAATTTTTGTTCACACAAAATCCAAAAGCCCAATTTATTTTACTCGGAGTCCTTTGATCGAAATTGAGGAAAAAGGGCAGTACCAAAGTTTCAAACGGCAAGAGATGTGAAGAGGACGAAATGGGAGAGCTCTATTTGCCAAAAAAATTTGGACAGCTCTGGATAACGTTGATGTGGATAGCAATCAAGGAAAAAAATAGCGCGCTATTTCTCGCTATTTAGCACGCTATAGCGTATTTTGAGTATCGACGCTAAATTTTTACAATTTTGCTCCCTATGACGCTATTTGCAAATTAACACGCTATATCGCGCTAAAACATCATAGCGTCAGCGCTATTTCAAATATAGCACGCTATTTTTTCTTAGACTAGTGTGAGGAAAGCAATTATAAGATGAGATTGTTGAGTAAGCGAACGTATGATACAAATATTAATTATTAAACATAACTAATCATGATAAAACATCTATGTGTTTTACTATAGACCTTATCTTTACTGAAATCTTTTATTTTTAACTAAAATTTGAAAACACTAATTTTTAATATAGCGCGTTATTAGCACATTATAGCGTGTATAGCGTTTGGAGAAGGGTTGCGCTAAATGAAATAGCGCCCTATTTTTAACCTTGATAGCAATGCACGTCATTGTCTTGTCACACCAGCAAAACATCAACTAAAGCCATGGCCGGTGACGAAATTCGGCCACGTACCCCCCTTGTTTATTCTGGTACAACGGATGACACTGCAATTTGTTTTCTTTTAGGTCGTTTTCGACCAAATATATTTACAAAACTAACACTCTTCTCTATGGTTGCCTTACACACTATGTCGCTGTCCACAAAAGTATGTATTATAGGATGATCTCGTCGACGTAGCGAATGGAGTAGGTTCTAGGTCGGTTCCACCATCCTATCCAACATTGCAGATTAGGAGCTTCATAATAATGACATCGGCTGACTAACTTCACCATCTCAATTACTTGGTTATCATTTAAAAATATGATTTTTTCATGTAAAACAGTAGAATCAAATCTTTACTAAGATGTGGAAAGTGGAAAGGATATATGTACATTGCAAAGGATAGCTTATGGCCCAAATAATAACGCATTTAATTTGTAGGTTCTCAACCCGCGTGTGAAGCAGAGGACATCGCACACTGTTAGCTCAAAAAGAACATGTGCGAATTATCGCATACAATTTATATGGCCTAAGTATCAGCAAATATAGAAATAAACGCTTGCAGTTTAAAACAAAAAAAATGTTTTTGACTATTTAGATACGGTTAGGCTTACAGTCGATGCGTGTTGGCTCCAATTATTATTGACCTTCTGTGTGCCACGTGTTGCCGGCGATGGAACTTCCATTGCCACGTGGTTGTCAATTTAGAGAGATAATGATGTGTCTTTTGCACACATTTTGTTAGTGTTCTTTTTTTTCTGCCATCTACTGCCGCCATTGTGCCGCCTTCCCCATCTCGTCTATAAATTCTATGAGCGACTAGGGCGGTTGTTGCAAATTCACAAATACTCCCTCCGTTCGGAAATATAAGATGTTTTAGTTTTATGAAGTGAGTGTATGTAGATATATTTTAGTGTATAGGTTCACTCGAATCTACACACTAAAAGATGTCTAGATACATTAGCTTCACAAAGCTAAAACATCTTATATTTTTAAACGGAGGGAGTACAAATATGCCTTACCGCACTCTGTTGTACCTAATGAAAATCGATACTCTGATAGAACACGAGCATGGCTAACGCATGGAGCATGGGTACCGCCATCTCCCTCGCACCGACGGAGCCTCAATGGGAGCACTCCGCAATGCTTCCTAACCAAGCAAGGGCCCGTTGGATCTCGTCCGCCCGCTGCTTGGTCAAGGCGAGTCGGCTTAGTTTTTATTGATAGGCTATGCGAAAAATCATATTCATGTACACGTGCAGGACGCATGAATTATACGCTAGCGATGTTCCAAAATTTGACATCTATGTATAACCGTACGGGGGGAGAGAAACAACACGACAAAGGGGTGCAAAATACAAAGATAGTATGTCGTGCGAGCATCAAAACCCTAAGTCAAATACGACAAGAGACGACAAAGAAGAAAATCCCTTGTTGTCGTTCTCATCATGTCGGTGTATCTAATGCATCCTCATTGTTTCCCCATTTCAGCTTCTCTAGGGTTGTGGACGATGCGACATCACAAGTTCACATCCCACGTTTAATGCCGCCAGTGCGGATATGTCTAGGAACCCTAACAATTACGAGTTTCTCGCCCGTCCCAAACCCGTCATCTCCAACATCACCAACAGTCGAGCTACCTCCGCTCTCTACATCCATGGAATGTAGAGATTTTCGCCCGTTATGCGAGGTTGGATGGGTTGCCGCTCGGTGTAGCCATAACAAAGTGTAAGGGTGTGGCAAGACCCTCTCCATTCGAGGGAAGGCGAAGAAGAGATAAATGACTTTCTTCCAAAATTATAGGGAAAACTTTGTTAATTTTAGGGAGGAGAGGAAGATGAAGAGGAAAGAGGTCAAGAGGAAAGGGGGAGAAGACGTGAAAATAACGGCGCGGTGTTGAATAAGAATAACTGAAATGGTGGACTAATTGACCCGACAAATCAGTCCAGCTGGCCATCTTCGTCCTCTCTCTCTCTCCTCCCGCACTCCAGTCCCCGCCGCCGCCGCCTCGCCGACCAGCACACTCCGCTTCGTCGCCATCCCTCCCTCCACCACATCCTCGTGAGCGCGATAGGGTTTATAGATCTCACCCCGACTCTCGCTGCCCACCGCCCGAGATCCGCCTTTTGCCGCCGCCGCCGCCACCGCCGTGCCAATCGAAGCCGCCGCCTGCTCGTCCGCCCGCCCGCTCCGGTGTAAAGAAAAAACGCGCTTTTGAACCATGATTCGCGTTCCGGAGTGACCGGCGGCCGCCACGATGACGGGGCGCTTCGCCTGCTGGGCCGTGCTTCTCGCGGCGGCCGGTTTGATCGCCGTCGTCCTGACCGCGTCGGCGGCGCCGTCGCCCGAGGACCGCTTCGATGGGCGGTTGGTTGGCGGCTCCAGCGGAAACGAGGAGGGGCTGCAGGGGGAGCTCCCGTGCGGGACCACCGCCCACACCTGCTCCGACCTGAACGGCTCGGGGTCCTTCGACACCGCCTGCGTCATCGCGTCCAGCTCCACCCTCTCCGGCCCCGTATGCGTCCATGGCACCGGGAGCATCGACATCCGGCCCGGCGTCAAGATCACCTGCCCGCTCCCGGGGTGCTACCTCGTGTTCAACGTCTCTGGCAGCATCGCCGTCGGCGAGCGCGCCGAGGTGGTTGCGGGGTCCGTCACCCTGTACGCTGCGAACGTGTCGCTGGGCGCCGGCTCCGCCGTCAACACCACGGGCCTCGCGGGGGACCCCCCTCCGCAGACGTCCGGGACGCCGCACAGCCTCGAGGGCGCCGGCGGTGGGCACGGCGGCCGCGGCGCCTCGTGTAAGGTCTCGAACGATACGAACTGGGGTGGCGATGTCTACGCGTGGGCGTCCTTGAACAATCCGTGGAGCTACGGGAGTAAGGGGGGAAGCTTTTCCGCTGATGAGCAGCTCGGAGGTGACGGTGGAGGCCGTGTCTTGCTCAGGGCGAGTGAGATTTTGAGCGTTGATGGCGTTGTGCTTGCGGAAGGAGGCGTGGGCAGTCTCCAAGGGGGCGGCGGGTCCGGCGGAAGCATTCAAATCCAAGCTTATAAGCTGTAAGATCTGCATTTCTTTAATATTTTTTTCAGTGCGATTTATGTTAGCAATGTGAAATCCTTGGATACAACAAATCGAGTCCCCTATTTGATGTTTCGCTACATCATTTCCTCACATTATTCCATGGAAATTGGCCAGTCCAAATGATTATATAGATGAATAAATGCACAATCTGGCTAAATATGCTCATAACTTAATTATTCCTTGTGAACATTAAGATTTGATGCTACGTAAGGAACTTTTAGGTCATTTCATGAATTACCATGTCGTTCCACTCCATTAGACATTGAGTGGATCTGCATTATTCGGGATCAAGACGAAAACTATAATTTCATGGAAAACAAAGAATATCACATAACAATCAGGAGTTTCTGTGATTTAGTCTGGTTGTACCGCAATGCTACAATTTGAGTGCGTTTGCTGGGTTGCGTTGCATATCACTGACTTGCTATCTTATTATGCACAGTGTTTGTCCCTGCTACCCTATAGACAAAGTGTTTCTCTCAAGTAAACAATCTTTAACAATGACAATTTACAAACTGTGATATGGCTGTGTGTTGTCTTATATTATACTCTAGTGTGACTCCAATGGTGCAGTCTATACATAGCGACCCGTAATAGTTTAGCTGCCCATCAGTTGGTCCAAATAAATGCAAAACCCAAATTTGATTGAAACCAGACCGACATTATCGCTGATCCAAAATTTGATATCAATCCTGTTATTCTTTATAACCTACTTCTGATGATGACCAACTCTGTACACATGTGCTGTCCTATCTGCCCTTCTCCATTCGTGACAGCTGCCTGTGGCCTCCACCATGCTCCTTGCTTCACCTCCTTCCACCTCTAGTCATGTGAACATGCAACAGCTTTCCAAAGATGGCAATGATGTTGCTTAGCGCAGACAAGTTTACTGTGGCGTTCTAATTGATTTGGTAGACCTAGGTATTTGATTATTGAGGCTCACCTGATTAGTTACTATTTTGTTATCATATGCAAACATTTATTTTACTATTTTTTGTAAGATTCATAATATTTTCCCATAAGATTTTTCTTGAAGCAAAGTAGGAAAGCTCATACTTGCATTGTATGCTTTTTGTGGTGACCTTGAGATACAACGTTCCTTACTGTATAACATTCTAGATATGGAAATGGTACAATAAGTGCTTCTGGTGGTAATGGATGGGGCGGAGGTGGTGGTGGGAGGATATCTCTAGAATTTTACAGCATCCAACAAGATTTGGAAATTATAGTTCATGGTGAGTATTTTCTTGTCTTAGTTCGGAACTTCCAATGCAACTGTTTTGGAACTTTCCACATGGGAGCACAATCCGCCAAGTTATTGCATTTCAGAAGTGCAATATATATATTTATTGCTGGTTACTGTTGAATACCGTGTAGTGTGATGTATTGATTCTTTCGATAGTTGGTAACTGTACCAAATGTGTTAAGGGTATGACATGCAGGTTTGACCGCATGTAGAGATAGCTTAATTCATGCACTTTGTTGACTTAGTTGGACTTAGTTGCAGTGCAGAAAAACTTTGAACTTTTTCATTACTGGTGAATTGTGACGTGTTTATATGTTTAGATAATCAGATGCAATTGCAATTGCATCGGAGTTGAGGCATAGTCTGACTAGCACCTAGTGCCGCTAGGGCATTGCCTGCTTTATTACATAGCATCTGGAATAGTATCTAATCTCATAAGAGACTCAGAACCTGGATTGTCCTACATGGCTACATTGTCAAACTCACCCGTTTAGGTCTTTTTGTTGTTGTGTGGGCCTCGATTTATACTGTCACTGTTATGTCTCTTATTCCATCCTGAGTGTTGAATATTGATGCATGTGTTTCTGGTATGTACATGCGCTTTTTGGCTTCATAACTTTTTAGTAACGCAATCTGTTCCTCTGTTGTATTTTGATGGCAATCTTTTCATATCCATAAGGTGGACAGAGTTTTGGGTGCCCTCAGAATGCAGGTGCAGCAGGTACAATATATGATAAATCATTGGAGACTCTAAAGGTCAGCAATGGAAACTTCACCACACATACGGAGACTCCATTGCTGGGTTTCTCAGTGACTAAACTTTGGTCCAATGTGCTTGTGGAGAGCAATGCAAAAGTTTTGGTTCCCTTGTTGTGGTCCAGAGTACAGGTTTGAATACTCTACCCACCCACTAGCATCACGTTCATGATATCTTCATTAATCAATAATCACTATAACTTTGTGCGACTAATCTCTGAGGTTATATAATGCTGTATATGTATTTTTGGAGCAAAGATACTGTACCTGTATAACACTTTCTATCCTTCTTTTCTTAATATTTCTTTTTTAGTATTGCATCTACACCATACAAATATTTTTGTCTGTAAATATATTATCCCCATTTAAAGAGGTTCAATAATAGGACCAGCACTAATCTGTGAATATTGACATGACTAATTGGTATATGTTGTTGTAATGACAATGGGTACTAGGACCCCCGACCCCCACATATTATTAAAAAGGCAACACTACTTACTCTCTGCACGGGAAAATCAATGAGGTTTAATCCTCACAGGGGTCAAATCTAGGTTGGCAAGGAGACACCACCTCACTCCACCACTGGGCTATTGTCCAGTTTTCTCAAATTTATATCTTGTTGTTCTCAACAAGCTAATGTGAATCTAGTTAGATATTTGGGTTAGGTTTTGACATGAGCTGTTGAGATGAAGAGTAGCACTTATTGCACTTCCTTGTTGTGTTCCTATGTTCTCAGTCACACTGAAAGGGTTGGACCATATAAGGGGCCAAACAAATGCGGAAGTGTCATTTGGTAATGAATATGCTAAATATGTAGGTGATCTGTTATATGATATTTTCTCGCCCATGGTACCAGCTTGCTATTAGAGTTTCTTGTTGCGCTGCCCACCCAGTGCCCGAGCCTCAATGGTACCACCGGTTGAGAGTAGAGTGTCTCAGACTCCTGTTAGCTTCACCCAGTTAGCCTGGCTGCCTGGTGCCCTAGTCTTTCTTATATGGAATGAACCGAAAGCCCACCAACACAACGTAGCCACTCTCTATTTACATACCTTCAGGTCAATTAAATGCCCAGGACTTGGTCAACTTACTATCTGAGCTAGCGCTTTTGCATTGGTAGTGCCGCGTCATGGATTCCTTAGGAGGATGAAAAAATTGGCGGTGCTCGTTGTACCAGCATGGGAGCCTGGGAGGGTACAAGGCCCCTGCTGGTATCCTAGCTCCGCCACTGTCACGCACTGGCAGGCCATAGAGTGTCAACACTCATTGTTTGTAACCATTGATTCTACAATTCTTGTCAATCAAAATTGTCACTAAATTGTTTAATTTAGTTTGTTGATCGTAACTTTTCTTAACATGGCCCATTGAATAATCTCTAGTTGAATATATTCTTTGTAGACCTGAGCGAGCAATGAAGTTTCCATGCCCTTTATGTCTCTATTTATGCATATCAGACATGTTCAAATTTGTCATTGTGCTCCTTTCTAAATGATGGGTTTCCATGCCCTTTATGTCTCTTATGCTTTCTTTCCTCTTTACCTGCTGATTGTTGTTGTTTGATTTCCTATTTCTACCTGCATTTGCACTATTACATAATTATTTTTACTTTATCCTATTCTCTATTTATCAGGTGACTGGGCAAATAAGGCTACTTAGTAAAGGTAGCATCTGCTTTGGGTTGTCTGACAATCCAATATCAGAGTTTGAGCTGGTTGCGGAAGAGCTTCTAATGAGTGACTCTGTTATAAAGGTATGCGTTGTTGCATACATATCTTTTAATGATGGTGATCATAAATATTTATTCATATGCATCTCATAGTAAATAAATCAAGTCATCTATAGCGAATTATGTATTCATCTGCTGAAGGTCTCATTGGCTTCGCAGTGATGTATTTTCCCCATTTAAAGAGCTTCTAATTGTGAACCAGCATTTCTTAAAAACAAATCATTAAAAGTTCAAAACCTCGGAGAGTTCCTTGACTGTTGCATTAATTTCCTTCTGTTTAAAACAATGTGATTCTTGAGAGATCCAATTGGTTTGTGAGGAATTGTGGCAAAGTGTATGTCGGTGGGGATGCTTTTGTGCCTGCGAATTTCAGTGCCCTATGACACAATTTGGGGTTTTCATCCCTAAATTTCACCCGTCGAGCTGCACCCTGCTGTATGCAGTGAATATGTCTAGTAATAAGCTGATGTGATTACCCTTCCCAAATATCCATTCTGGCCTGCTGAGTCGACCAGGCAACCCTGCTGCTCATCTCACCCAACAACAACAACAACAACAACAAAGCCTTTTAGTCCCAAACAAGTTGGGGTAGGCTAGAGGTGAAACCCATAAGATATCGCAACCAACTCATGGTTCTGGCACATGGATAGCAAGTTTCCACGCAGCCCTGTCCATGGCTAGTTCTTTGGTGATACTCCAGTCCTTCCGATCTCTCTTTATGGACTCCTCCCATGTCAAGTTTGGTCTACCCCGACCTCTCTTGACATTATCAGCACGCTTTAGCCGTCCGCTATGCACTGGAGCATATGGAGGCCTGTGCTGAATATGCCCAAACCATCTTAAATGATGTTGGACAAGCTTCTTTGCAGTCGGTGCTACCCCAACTCTATCTCGAATATCATCATTCCACATCTTAAACGATGTTGGACAAGCTTCTCTGCAGTCGATGCTACCCCAACTCTAACTCGAATATCATCATTCCAGTCTTGGTCCCTCCTTGTGTGGCCACACATCCATCTCAACATGCGCATCTCCGCCACACCTAACTGTTGAATATGTCGCCTTTTAGTTGGCCAACACTCAGCGCCATACAACATTGCGGGTCGAATCGCCGTCCTATAGAACTTGCCTTTTAGCTCTTGTGGCACTCTCTTGTCACAAAGAATGCTCTTTGTCACAAAAAATGCCAGAAGTTTGGCTCCACTTCGTCCATCCAGCTTTGATTCGGTGGTTCACATCTTCATCGATGTCCCCTCTCTTTTGCAGCATTGACCCCAAATATCGAAAGGTGTCCTTCCGAGGCACCGCCTGCCCATCAAGGCTAACCTCCTCCTCGCGCGTAGTAGTACTGAAACCACACCTCATGTACTCGGTTTTAGTTCTACCAAGTTTAAAACCTTTCGATTCCAAGGTTTGTCTCCTTCTCTTCTCACCCGCTTTAGTATTTTCTGGTGGTTCCATTCTTCCATCCAGCTGAGGGCTTGTTTGTTTGGGCTGGCTATGGCTGGCTGTGCAGGGAAAGCTGCTGTGTAGTGAAAGCTGTTGTGCAGGGAAGCTGCTGTTTCGAGTTTTACTGTTTGGCAACTTAGTGTAACTATATGCTGAGGAATTGTCTAAAATACCCCCAAGATCAGAGAAGAAGTATATATGATGACTAAATTGTGTATAAAATATCTGTCACTATAAAATACCATAAATACACAATGGTAAACACACCGAATAATTGATTAGATATAGCTTGTCCAAAATACATATTCTTCACCCGTATAGTGAACATTGATTTATCTAAAATACTTATAATCAATGTAACTACACTCATTAATCTTACGAGCATACGGTCATGTTAATACAACAAATTAATGACCACTAAAATTTAGAGGGGAGCGTACACACCCATTGGACTGAAGAAGTGCAGATGTTCTATCGAGAGTATCACAGGTAGAATTACGTGTACACCCATATACGCACGGATGCGACGCCATGGAGACGTAAAGGCCACGATGTCTAGCCTAGCTAGTGCTGGACGTTTACTTTTTTCCGTATAGCTCAGCTGTGGCCACGAGACAGAGAGGAACGAGAGAGCATGCTTCGGTCAACACGGTGGCAATACTATGTAAATAATGGAAACAAAACGGGCAATCCAACATAACGCTTTGGTTGTTAAGGGGAAAGCTGCGGGGCCCCCAGACGTGCTTCGCGCGGCCTGCCTATTAGCGACTTCGGTTTCGGCGAAGCCAGCCTTGAAAGTTACCTGTTTGTTTCCAATCGATGGCTTATTTCTGTGTAAAGCACAAAAAAGCCCAAACAAACACCCCCTGAGTGTGATATTGCTCTTCCAACTGTGTGGAATGGCTAAATTACCAGTTGCTCAACTACCAGATATATCTGCTCCAAACTTGAGATCTTTCCCTGTCAGACATGAGAATAACAATATTCCAACATGTAATCTAACATGGCTTTGATATGCCTGAGGGAGTATCGGATACTTTACATGGTTCTCAAACATGCTGGAGAAGTATTGGGGAACTGTCATGCGGTCAACACTTGTAGACATGGATGAAAACCACCTCTTGGTGGGGTGGCGGAGTTGCGGGGCGATGACTCCACCCACCAGGGTTCAAATCCTGGTGCTCACATTTACACACACATTGGGTGTGTTCAGTGGGAATTTAGTGAAAATTCGCTGAATTATGCCTGGTTTCTGTTATTCAGAATGTGATTAGAGGATGGACACGTGGGTGTGTGTGTGCGCGCGTGGTGGTGCATGCTCGTGTGAGCATGTTATGCAGTTCTAAATTTATAAATGTACTGTATGGTTACTTCATTATAATATCCTATGTGAGCATGTTATGCAGTCCTGACTTACTGCTGTTATTGAAGGTATATGGTGCTTTCAGAATGTACGTGAAGGTGCTCTTGATGTGGGATTCAAAGATTCAGATAGACGGTGGGGCTAAGGATGTTGTTCTTACATCTATGCTTGAGGCAAGAAACCTTGTTGTACTCAAGGTATGCTTCTTTAAAAGACTTTATCATTGGCAAAAAGTTCTTTTCTTAGTACTGCAGGTTCATTTTTCTATATTGTTCTGACAGCATGGATCAGTCATATCTTCAAATGCTGCTCTGGGAGTCTATGGACAAGGACTTCTTAATTTGAGTGGTCCTGGAGATGGAATCCAAGCGCGGCAACTGTTTCTGGCTCTGTTTTACAACATTGAAGTAAGATTATATATAAACACTACCTATTCAGTTTTTGTGCAATCAGTACTGGTACTTATGCAAATACTATACCTCCCCCCCTCCCTTGTTTTATATTGCCTTCTCTGGCGGACACATGATATAATATATGCAACATTGTGTAGGACACTTCACTTATCTGCATTCTCCAATTTTTTCAGATCTCATAACTTGGATTTTTTTAAAGGTCTTTGTATAATGAATAGCTTTTTTGCGAAGATTGTACAGTACAATAAATCCTTGACTGTAGCGCAGAGTATTTGATGAATTGTTCAGAAAGTTCATTTGAAACATGGGCACCAGTGATCTCTGTAGTTTCAGATTTTTGAAAGTTTCAAAACTTCACACTTTTATGTCTTTAAAAATTATAGCGTTAAATATATAGAAAGATATATACAGTAGGAGCATACGTGAAAAAGTCCCATTAAAAAATACTTTATATTTTAGGGTATACAAAAAAGACAAATTTCTGACAAAAAATATATTATTTTACTGCTACTTTAATACTATTTACTATCAGAAATTTTTCTTTTTATATCTTTCAAAATTTTACGTCTTTTTTAACGGGACTTTTTTGCACACACTCCTCTTGTACATATCTATTTATATATTTAACGCCATAATTTTTGAAGACATAAAAATGTGAGATTTTTAAAAATTCAAAATTCTGAAAGTGAAGGGAGCACTGGTGCTCATGTGCACCAAATCCCCCCCCCCCCCCCCCCCCCCCCCGCGCGTGAATTGTTGTGATATAATCTAAATTTTTAACTTAGTTGGAACTTATAAAGGTCTGTTTGTTGTACTGTAAGCTTGAGCTTCTCACTCGTTTGATCATTTGAACATGAGCCCTCTTGAGGATTTAGGGAGTTCACAACATAGAACTTGATATAAAAGAAACTTTTGGACTTCTAGTGTGTAAGCCTTGCAACCTGATTTATGGAAGAAACTAATCTGGGCCCCATGCCCACACAAACCCAGAAAATGGTCAATGCACGCCTTGTTGAGCTTCATGGCCAGAATCAACATCAGAGCTCTCAAACCCAAGTAACTTCAAAACACTGAGGTCCGAGGATCTTTTATCTGTGCTAACGGGAAGAAAAAAAAGTTACGTATAAAGGCCAGAAATTGTCTCCTTGCTGGTGGCAATGCTTATTTGCTTGTAGCTTCTGGTTGTGGTCTTTGTATGACAGACTGCATAATTTTCATATACAAAGCAGTGCGACTGTCACCGTGGAAAATAGGCAGTGCGACTTCGTAGGCACCCATTTTTAAATATTCACATGCCATGTATAGGGAGGGCGCTATTAGATTCATGATCTTCTGTTCTTTTCTTAGGGTATCTTCTGCTCTTATTATTTATGGTACTTGTCAGCTTTCAGCATTATAAGTATCTTGGGAAGTTGGGAAGCACTGTCGTATCCTGTAGAGTTTGTCTCGTCTTCTTTGACTTGTTTGAACCACTTGCATTGATCTCCTGATGCAATTATTATTTGGGATGCTTCTGGAAACGAGTTATTCCACTTTCCATGGTTCTTTCTTAATCCTGTGCAACTGCATTTCTTGTGATTCCATTTTGCCTTGCTAAGTGTTCAGCTGGTCCGTATTATCAGCCGAACTAACATGTATGCTTTAATTTTTTTTCTGAGTATTTATAACTTTTGTGATGACAACTTCTCTTGATGGATGAGCAGGTTGGTCCTGGTTCCCTTGTCCAGGCTCCACTAGATGAGGATGTTGAAAGCACCTTGTAAGTTCTGATGTTTCAATGCAAATTAATTATCTCTAGTAGCTTCTAAGAAATGCTGTGCATTGACATTTGTGGATATCAGGGATGCACTTTCGGTCTGTGAAAGTAAAACATGCCCTACTGAGTTAATCAACCCCCCTGATGATTGCCATGTTAACAGCTCCTTGTCCTTTACAATACAAGTAAGAATTACTTGCTGTGTCATTCTCTTTTCAAGGAAGATTCTAATTTTCATTAGCTTGTAGATCTTTTTTGCATGATTTTTTTTTGGTCAAAGCATGATGCCTGAACTTTTAATTACGATCGTGCCTTTGCATAATCATTGCACGCAATACGCCCGATAGCTTGGCTGTTGAAGTGTGTCGTATACCATTACCATGTCAAATTTGATACGTACACTCCCTATCATTCAGTAGAGAGATGATTTCCTCTGTTGCATTGGATTTTCTGTTTTTTTAATGCAACACTGCCTCTACTGCCGGAATGCAAAATATGAGATGTGCTGGATGCTTTCATAGTTTATACCTACTCAGGACACCTAACATATAAAATGGATAGAAACAAGAGAACCACCTCTTGCCGCTTACATGGTGAGGGTGGTAAATGGTACACTTTCATGTTATTGCAGATCAATAAACATTCTCTCCTGCAAATGGAAAAACATAAAGTTTGCACTTGCCTCATAGTAGTATGTGCGTTTTTGTTTCGTTTAAAGTGGATCTGGGTATATTGCAGTCTGAAGTACGAGTTTATTCCAGTCATCTTTTTAAGAAAGTCATGTTTTGCAGATTTGCCGTGTTGAAGATATAACTGTTGGTGGCATAGTCAGGGGGAGTATAATCCATATTCATCGAGCAAGAACTGTGACTATTACAAATGATGGCGCAATAAGTGCCTCAGAGTTAGGTGATTCAGTGTTTTTGTGTTGTGACCAGGAAAAGAACTGGAATCTCTTCTATCAATGTTGTAAGTGTTCTCTCACAATCTTGATCCTTCTATAGGTTGCAGGGAAGGCATTGGTAGAGGAACATTCCTTAAGTATGGAGCTGGTGGTGGTGCTGGTCATGGAGGCCAGGGTGGTGTAGGGATTTACAATGGAATGACAAGTGAAGGAGGTCAACAATATGGCAATGCATATCTTCCATGTGAGCTAGGAAGTGGTAGCGGTTCTGTTGAGTCATCCGATAACAGTGCTGGTGGAGGATTAATAGGTATGTACTATTTTGTGTGGTCTTGTGTTCCATATCTTGATCCACACTGGGATTATACCATGCTGAAGATAGGCCTATATAATGTGTTTCTTTTTGTTTTTCTTCAAGCTCCTTATTTTGCATCATACGAGTTTAGTGTCAGCATATTTCTATTTCCTTATCCCGTGCTTGACATTTTTTGACAGAAAAACTGTAGGGAAGGACATGGTGTTTTGGGACATAGGTGTAGATGCACCCATTATGAAAAAAACATAAAAGCACATTTCAAAATGTCAAAAAAATCGAAAAAAATCGCGTGTGCATCTGGACATTCTATATTCGCACAGAAAGTTTCGCGTAAGAGACATTTTCTATGGCATGTGTAAAAAGACAAAAAATGTCTCACGAATTTGTGTGCGAACATAGAATGTCCAGATGCACGCAATTTTTTCGGAAATTTTTACATCTTGAAATGCGTTATTAGAGAGTGGTGCATCTATACCTATGACCCGAAGTATATTTCCAGGCCCCTACTGTCATTATATATTTTTATAAATTATTCTATGCTTGAAATGCATTATGCACTGCACACTGAGAACATATTCTACCAACTCTTTGACTTAATTAACCTTTCCTTTTCAGTTTTCTTCTGGAAATAAGTGTATTTAGTTTGCGAAGCTTTTGATACACCGTCTTTTATAAATTCTGATCAATTTCCTTATGCAGTCATTGGGTCCATGAAATGGCCACTAGCAAGATTGTTAATTTATGGCTCCTTGAGCTCGAATGGTGAAAGCAATAGAGGCATAACTGGAGAATCCAATGGGACCTTTAAAGGTGGCATTGGTGGTGGTTCTGGAGGAACAATTCTTTTTTTTATTCAAGGGCTTCTGGTAGAGAAAAACTCATCATTGTCAGCATCTGGTGGCGAAGGAGGCATACATGGCGGAGGTGGTGGTGGTGGTGGAAGAATACACTTCCACTGGTCAAATATTGCTACTGGAGATGAATTTGTTCAGATTGCTTCTATCAATGGTACAATAGCATCAAGGTATGCAATCATGTGGCAAAAACCAATGATAATTACTGAGGAGGTTGCTTGGTTATACATTTACTCCTCTCTCTAGTTAAAAAAACACGCCTAGAGAGAGAAGTATATGTACAACCAAACATGAAATGCAATTGCTACTATCTCTGTGATCTACACGAGCGAAATCTATAGCATTTATTTTTCATGGAATTTTATTTGTGCACTGCCTTGAGCCTTGAAAGTTATAGTGAAGTGCTAAACTCCAGTTATTCTATTATGTAGTGGAGGAACTGGTAATGACGATGGACATTTTGGAGAAGATGGGACAGTAACAGGAAAGGAGTGTCCTGTGGGACTATATGGAACATTTTGTGATGTAAGAGCACTCACTCACCATGTCTTTGATCATTCAGCTTACATTGACAAAACTTCTGACCTGTGCTATCATTAGTAACACGAACCCCTATCCAATACTCGCTTCGTTTTAATGAATAAGGCGTATAAATTTAGTCAAAAGTCAACGATATCTACTATAGATACAAATAAGTACATTTACGGTCCCAAATCAATATCAGTAGATTCAACGTAAAACATATTTTCATAATATATCTATTTAAAATTAGTTATATATGACTTTTGACTAAATTTATACGCCTTATTCATTGGACGGAGGTTGTATTCATCTTGATGCATATATTAATTTATTTTACCTGTTCCTTTTCTAGTGCATGCAAAATCTTTGCATCCATTTCCGCTAAATAGTAGCAAACTCAAGAATATTTTCATAGAGGGTAAAAAAAGAGGTGTGGTGTAGACTGGGCAGAACATTTCAACCCCAGGACGCAGCAAAGAACTAAGTCAATCTCCCACAGTGGTTGAAACTTCTTTCTAGAAAGCCATAAAATCTTTGTACATCTTTTCATTAAGACAAAGGTAAGGTTGTTAGTGACCAGTTCAGCAAAAGGCTAATTAGCGGAGAGAGAGGGAAGTCACACAAAAGAACCCACACCACGCATTTGTCTGGCCTAATAGCATGGCAGTATGTGTAGCCTTTGGTGGTGTCCCCGCCTGCCTGTGTCCAATGCCCTCTTACTGTCTTGATTCTCGTCTCCTCTGCTGTCTTGATTCTTGTCTCTGCAGCTAGATCATGGTATTATGACACTTGTCCTGGAAGATGTGGCTGTACCTCTACCGCTGAAGTGACCAAATGAGGAGGATGACCGTAAATCAAGCTCTTTTCACCACTATTTCTGCCCTGTCTTTTGCCTGGCTAAGCCTCTCTCTCATGGCAGTTCAAACTTCAGAATACGTGTGCCCTACACTTCCCATTATCCTTCAACCCTCTCCTCAATGTAGCACATCCTCAAAGACGTGACTGTTTCTCTTATGCCAAACTGACCAATACTAGGATTATGGAAACGTTTCTGCATATCAGCATGTTTGCGCGTCTTGCAGTTCCACTACTACCGTGAATCAGCTCCTTGGGATGGGGTTGTAGCTGCAGCTGACGGGTCCAAAACACATTGCATGAACAGGTGCTCCGCAGCTTCTTGCATCTGCAAGCAAAGAGGGCAGCGTGTGTGGTTTGGCTACAGCTTATTTGAAGCCCATCTGCTGTTGACCAACATTGCTGCAAAGCAAGCCAAAGGAAGAACTTGCACCCCAGAGACACGTTAGCTTCGCATAGGGCTTTGTGACACATGAGGACAGTTCAACCTGTATGAAGGGTTTGTAGGTACCAGGTAGATTGCGCCGAGTGGAGTGAGCTGCTGCATGCTTTCTAATAATTGATTAGTGAGACACGTAGATAACTTGTATGGTCCAGGCATTTATGATAATTGAATTTTCAAACTTGGCAATTTATGTGATGATGTCAGGATTCCTGCATGCATGCATGTGCTCTCCCTTATAGGGAAAATATTGTAAAAATAAACGTAGCAAGCCATTGTCCATTATCTTTAGCAGCATTAAATGGTCAACTGTTCATTTGTCAAAAGTAAACAATCCATAATTAATAGTTTATGTGGCATGTTAGAAAAACAGTTGAACATATGCCTGGTTATTCTCCATGTTTATCTTAAATTTGTGATAGGTGGTACGAAGTAGCTGGACCACTCTCACTTGCAGTGTTAGTGTGTTACACATGCTGTATAATGGACTCTGAAGGATTGAAGTGTCTTAAGATTTTGTCTGTACTTATAAACTAATAAGAGTACATAGTTTTGACATGGTGAATACTGTGCAACCGAGTTAATCCTCTGCCTTGTCTCTAGTATAGGTCACGGAGGGACCCATGTGGTTATCGTTTTAAATTTTTGAACATTAATGTTTGTAAGGGTAAATAGATTAATGCGTAGAAATGGTGCCATTAGATTTGTCTTGGAAAGTACTTATAAAATAAGAAAACCTTAAGTCAATATTTTATGCATTATTTTGTCCTAACACTAGCAAATGACGTTTCATTAGTTTGTTCAAAACTATTGACTGACTATAACTATTTCCAGGAATGCCCAGTTGGCACATACAAAAATGTTGTTGGGTCGAACTCATCTCTCTGCACCCCTTGCTCTCTGGATGGTCTTCCAAACCGTGCTGACTTCACATATGTAAGAGGTAGGTCTCTGGACTTGCCTTGTTTGTCTGCAATTTATGTTCAATCTTCTCCACTTTGCATGGAAGAAACTGAGCACTAACTTTGACTTGCTAGGTGGTGTTACCCAGCCATCCTGCCCGTATAAGTGCATATCTGCTAAGTACAAGATGCCAAATTGTTACACACCACTTGAGGAACTTGTATATACTTTTGGGGGTCCCTGGTCTTTTGCAATCTTCCTATTCTTTACAATTATTCTTTTGGCAATCATGTTAAGTGCTCTAAGAGTTAAGATTTGTGAGAGTGACGTCATGTACCGGTCAACAAACGCAATCCACAATGATGCATATTCTTCTTCACCATTTTTGCTTTCACTGGCTGAGGTATAGTTCATTTCATACGTTATAATCTTATATAGTCATCTAGAGCAATTGTAAATCACTAGATCCAGGGCATTGAGGAAATTAATCAGATGCACTTGTACAGACATTAGACATGTCTTTCTGAAAAAAGGAGGTTGAAATAATTATGTGTACTTCCTGTGACCATCATTCCTGTGACCATCATTCTATCACCCTTGGCCTCGAACACAAAATAATTGTTGAGAAGAAAGGGATCATTTCCTGGTTATATCGTGAGAAATATTACTCGCTGTGTAGTACTACCGTCTATCTCAACATACACAAACATCAATTTTAATAGATCAAAGGTCAAAAGGCTTATTATGTGATTTGACGAACAACTGTAAAAGAGTTGATGATAATTAACTCTTATATATGATAAATTACTCGGACATTAGTACTACAGTTTGTTGAGCAATTTTGCTCTTTTGTTTGTGCTGATAAATAGGTACCTGGGGCCAGCAGGGCAGAAGAAACACAAAGCCATGTACACAGAATATACTTCATGGGACCTAACACATTCCGAGAACCGTGGCATCTTCCTTATTCACCTCCTGACGCTATAATTGGAATAGTGTAAGGCTTCTCATCTTATGATTCTGTGATACGTCTGCTTGCTATTATATTTTATATATAGCATCAGTTCTGATTTTTTCGATGTGTCAAACTGTTGTTCTACATGTCAGTGATGTTCTTCCAGGAAAGATTGTACTGTGTTGTTTGTTTACCCATTTGCACAATCCTTCCTCCAACTTAAATACTCTTTTAAATTGGAGCTTGGATGTTCGTGTATCTTGGGCCCTAGTATAGGGGCGGAATCATGCCAAACCGGCTCGTGGCTCGGCTTGGTCAGGCTTGTCAAAATTTGATCTGAGGGCTGTGAAAGGTGCCACAAAGTAGGCTCTCGGCTTGATCGGAGGGCTCATGGCTCGGCTAGGATGGCTTGTGAGTCGGCCACCAAATCCCAGCCCATCTTAGACAGTAGCTAGCGATCCCCTCCCATCCTGACTCCTTGCTAGTTTCCCTATCGATCCCCTACCGTCCTGAGTCCTTGCTAGGGTTAATGCCGGCCACCGCCATCGCTGCCTCCAACGACGGCTGCCGCCACCAAAGCCGAACACCGTCACCTGCCTGCCCGCCCCAAACCCAGCCAAAGCCCTTGTCTGCCCCTCTCAGCCCAATTCCCTCAGCTGCTTACCCCTCCTGCCCCCCGTAGGTGCTAGTGGTGCTGCGCACCTATGGTTAGCGTGCGCCAGCCGTCGGCCGCCTTTACATGGTGATCTCGTCTCTCTTTTAAAATCCATCACTGAAGGAGGCAAAGCAGTGTTCTTCGTTGCATGGATGCCCCTGCTTGCTTGCCCATCACAAAGATAAAGATGCTAGTGATGGAGATGAGAATTACTTGATGCTTGCTTCCAAATTTCGTTTTCCCCGTCTGCTCCTTGATTAGATGAGAAGATTAATTCCTAATGACCAGAATGATCAAGAGGAATCGATCAAGGTTATTACTTATATGTAGGAATCAGAAGATTATATTGAGGAGAGAGAGGATGAAGCTCTGCTGGACGAGGCAAAGGCCTAGCCACGATGACGTATCTCACAGCCTGGCTGATCTGGAAACACCGCAACGGCTGCGTGTTTGATGGCGACCGCCCTTCTATGAGCCGGCTCAACAACAATATCAGAAACGAAGTAGCATTAAGGGCTAGAGCTGGGGCAGCTGGCCTTCGGGTCATCTTGCCAACAACCTGGGATGTTCATTAGATTTCTTTATCTAAACTTGTGATCTGCCTCTGTGGAGGCTTGTATCACTAACTTCTATGCAAGAAAAGAAATGCAAAGTCTCGTTTTCTCAAAAAAAGTTAGTAGACAACTGGTCTTGAACTCCTGTATAAGTGATTGACAACAAAATAGAGTTTTAGCCAACCAAGCTTCCTTTATATGATTGACAATGATTACAATTGCAAATTGTTAGATTTTTTGCAAGTTTATTTCCTGCATCGAGCCGGTTTGTCGACCTTCCTGAACCCGACCTTCGAGCCGAGCCCGACCTCGAGCCAAGCCTTGCCCGAGCCTAGAGCTTCGTGCCCACCCCTACCTAGTATCATAGGTACACAACAACCATGGAGGACATTTTTTTTAATCTTTCCTACTCATAAAATTTCTAGTTCATGGTCGTCCGTTTACCTCAAGCTTTTCACCTCTCCTCACGACCGACAAGTGGGACCCTGTAAGCACAGCTAGCGCTACTAACGAATCACACTAACTCTCTAAGTGTCCATGAAATGCGAATTTTTCACACATAGAAATGTGAGGAATGTGGAGTGGACAGTTGACTGCAGTCAACGCTATTGTGTAAACTGAGCATATGGTGGCTGGAGAAGTGGCATGGGCTAGAACGACATTTGGTTGATCATAGAAACATGCATAATGCACTGTGCTTGAGCAATATGATTTATCCGTGGCAAAGTACGTGGCTCTTTCCTCAAGGCAATTGGCCAATTTAATGTATCATCAATTGCACATGGCTCACTCTCAGATGAGTCAACTTCATCCACCATTGGAATATGTGATTGTTGATGCTAGTGCTCCCCCTGCAATTGGACCTCACCAGCTGTTGTTGTTCATGCTGAAATTGTCTCCTCGTATACATTTTTAAATTTTCTTCCTCATTTGGCTTTCTCCATCTCTCTTGACTTACAGGTTGTCTCCTCGTATACACTTTCAAATTTTCTTCCTCATTTGGCTTTCTCCATCTCCATTCTCTCAGAGGACATGGAATTGAACCAACCACGGCTCTTGGTGGTTCATCTTCCTTTGTCCTCAACGGTTCACTATCCCCCTCTTGACTAGCATCACTTGTGCTATGAGAGTCAAAGTCAAATACCAAGCTGAGATCCGTCTTCTCTCCATAGAACGGCTCAGACTCTCTCCCTGAATGTCATGTCCATGCTTACAAATGTTCTCCGCTCACTTGGACTCACACTTGTAGCCTTTTTGTCCAGATGGGTATCCAATGAAGATGCACTTCACGGCACGTGGATCCAGTTTCCTACCAAAGGTGTGTGGTCTCTAACAAAGCATGTACACCCAAACACCTTTGGTGGAACAATGAACTCATTCTTGTCATAGATCATTTCATATGGAGTCTTCATGCCAAGCATTCTTGATGGCATCCGGTTGATGAGATAAGTAGTGGTCATAGCCGCTTCACTCCATAAGAATTTAGGCACATTCATTGTAAACATAAGTGATCGAGCTACCTCTAGTAGATGGTGATTCTTCCTTTCAGCTACTCCATTCTGCTGAGAAGTATCAGGACACGAAGTTTCATGAAATATTCCTTTTCCCGAAAGAAAAATGTCAAATTCATTATTCACATATTCTGTCCCATTATCTGTCCTGATAATTTGAATACTAGCACCGAAGCGATTTTGGATATATGCATAGAAATCCCTGAAACATGTGAGCACCTCACTTTTTTGTTTCATAAGATATATCCAAGTCATCCGGGAGTAACAATCAATGAAGGTGACAAAATATTCATTCCACTAACAGATACCACAGGAGATGTCCAAACATCAGAGTGAATCAACACAAAGGGTGACGTGCTTCAGAGTCCATGACTCACATATGATGTCCTTCTGTGTTTTCCATACTCACTTGCATCACACACGAGTTTTTCTTTATCCACCTTCTTCATTTCTTCGGAAAATACCTTACTCCTAGTATCAAAGGACATATGGCCCAAGCGACAATGTTGGAGCATCACCTTTGCTTCATTGTCACCTGCAGCAACCATCAGAGCAGTGCATAATGCATCATCTGTTTCTTGTCTATCCAAGTACCATAGTCCCTTATACCTGACACCGACTCCAATCCTCCTTCCAGTCTTCCTTTCCTCAATTATGCAATTGTATCGATCAACAATGATTCGATAATCAATGTCATCAACCAAGGAGCTCATGGACACCAAACTAGCCGGAAACGATGTCTCTTGCGGTATCAACAATATATTGTTGTACCTCTGCCTTCTTCCTCAATCCTCGATCAACTTTGCTGTAGCACACAGGTCTCTCTGCAGCCAGCTCCTCTTGACAGCCAACGCAGGGCACTCCTCCACTAGTACACTGCCTGCACACTCCTGCTCTCAGCTCTGCAAGGGGTCTCAGCCAGTACTGCTCTCACCTGAAGCTATTTTTCTCTTGCCGTGCAACCTCCCCACACCGCACCTGCAGCTCCTCCGCTCCTCCTCAATAGGATCCTTTCAAAGCAACGCCAAACCAACCACGTACAAGAGCAGACCACTGGCTTCCAACCTGCTGCAGCACCGCTTCCTCTCCTGGCCACACACGCACTGCCAGCCACCACCAAAGCCTCAAATTCTAAGCAGCCAAACCTCTGGCCTTGCCACCACTTCTCTGCCTGAGCTAGCTACCCCTGCCTGCACTGTCCACCTGAACGCCTGGAGCTCCTCCAACAGCCACTGATTCACCACCCGGCCACCACTAGGATCAAACGCCCCTTCCTCAGTTTAGGCCACAATAGAGCAACCCTGCTCCATCACCATGGCCACCTCTCAGGAGCACCACGGCTCTGATACCATGTTGTTACTTTGGGGAAATTTTTGGATGGGCAAGTCCCTTGGACCTCCACACCCACTTATATATAGCTTAACTCTACACTAGAACAATCTAGACAGTGCTAGAGCACTACCACAGACTCCACTCCGCTAGAATACTCCAGACTCTCCTAGGGCACTAGTACTACAGTAACTCAAACTCCAACACTGATTAATGGCACATATGGAGATGGACGAAAAATGGCATTTATTCGGCCAAATCTTGCTACCTCGCTTTATTCTGGAATGACCAGCGTTGCCCTGCTTGGAAGTTGATCTGGAAAACCTGGGCACCCCCACGCGTGAAGATCCATCTCTGGCTTGCCAACAAGATAGATGCTGGACTGCGGAGCGTTTGCGCAGGCGTGGCCTTCAATACCACTCAATGTGCCTCCTTTGTGACCAAGAACTGGAGACGATGTATCACTTGCTTATCTCCTGTCCCTTCTTGAGGCAGGTCTGGCATGATACTCTCTCTTGGCTTCGAGTGCCATGCCGCCCTCCCGATCAAGATGCTTCAATCATGACTGGTGGCTCGCCGTCAAGCCCACCATACCTAGAGCCATACGCAAAGGGCTAGCCACGACAACATTGCTCACATCCTGGATGCTGTGGAAACACCGCAACGGATGCGTGTTTGATGGTGACAAGCCCTCCACTCGACGGCTGAACGACCACATACATGCAGAGGCAAAGCTTTGGGCTAGAGCATGGGCAAATGGCCTCAGGGTCATTCTGCCAAACACCTGGGATGTACATTAATTAGTCTTTTTTTGAACTTGTAATCTGCCCCTTCGGAGGCATGTAACCTAAACACCTTTTCAATGCAATGAAACGCAAAGTCTTCGCGTTTTCTCGAAAAAAAATGGCACATATGTCGCTAGAGAACAATGTTCAATGATCTCACTATACTTCAATTATACATGTAACTCCTGGCTGTAGGTGACAATTATGACCTTTTTTACCCAGGTATGAAGATGCTTTTAACCGTTTTATTGATGAGATCAATTTGGTGGCAGCCTTTGAGTGGTGGGAAGGTTCTGTGCATAGTATTCTTTCAGTACTTGCATATCCTTGTGCCTGGTCTTGGAAGCAGTGGCGCAGAAGAAAGAAAAGTCATCAGCTTCAAGAATATGTTAAATCTGAATATGATCATTCATGTCTTCGCTCTTGCAGATCACGGGCTCTATATAAAGGGTTGAAGGTGAGCAATTAGAATTTAGTCATGCCATTCATTTTGACAACCAGCCATAATGATGTAATTGTTTATAAAATCAGAACTGGCTGGATGAATCAGCATTGTTCAGTTCATCTGGGAAGTAAGTCAAGCTCAGCTGGGTTTCCGTGTAATGGTATACTAGAAATGTATCTTAATCTGTACCCAAACCTCCCAAATATACCTGGAATTGGTGTTCAGAGATAGATTATTTCCAGTTAATTAAAATACTCTTCACACCTGGTCTGAACCTTAAGTTCCTTAGCTCTGAACCTGAAATTTGAGTAGCAGCTTGGGAGGAATTGAGGGGAAATTGGTGCATTGTCTTTGTTGTAGACCAATATGTCAAGCACAGATCTAATTGGTTGAACTTAACAGGTTGGTTCAACACCAGACTTGATGGTTGCTTACATTGATTTCTTTCTGGGAGGTGATGAAAAACGACTTGACGTAACATCCACAATCCAGAAGAGGTTTCCCATGTGTTTAATTTTTGGTGGTGATGGGAGCTATATGTCCCCATACTACTTGCACAGCGATACATTACTGTCAAATCTTCTTGGCCAGGTAATTTTTTTACAACTTAATGGTGATGCCTAGGACATTGTAATTTTTTTCCCTATGGTTATGCTCCAGGTTTTCCAATTATGTTACTACTACATGAGGAATAGCTAGTGGTCACATGGTTTCGAATTATGTTACTACTACATGGGGATATGCTCCAGGTTTTCCAATTATGTCACGTTGTCGAAGTGAAAAATTTGTGAGTCGTTGATCAGGATATGGTTTCGGCTGAAGTAATGCATATTATTGGTTAGGTCTTTTCATCATTTGACCCGAGGTTGGCGTGCTTTTGACAACTTGCCCTAGTTGGTATGCCTTGACTCGGGCAAATTATCATGGGCACACCAACTTTCAGGTAAATGGTATTATAGGCTTTGGTAGTTGTATTCTGTTTTGGCATTATATTATAGTATATTTTTTGCTGCAGCTGCTTATTATCATTTTGTTTGTCATATATGATATGAAATGCCTTTGTTGAGCTTAAACACTCCCAATGACTCTTATTTTCCCAGTACATATCTACTGCGATCTGGAACAGATTAGTTGCTGGCTTAAATGCTCGACTGAGGACAGTAAAGAAAGGCAGCATCCGGTCAACTTTGGAACCTGTCATATCTTGGATTAATAGTCATGGGAATCCCCAACTTGAGCGACATGGTGTTCGAGTTGAGCTAGGGTGGTTTCAGACCACTGCTTCTGGTTATTACCAGCTAGGTATTGTTGTAGCGGTGAATGAACACTTCTATAAGAGTCACCACCATCATGAGCATGCCCCAGACTCTGGTGACCGCTCAAGGTAAACCAACTACAATAGCATGTCTTGGAAAAATATTTCCCACGCTGTGTAAAGTAACTATATTTTTAATTCTACAGGAAAAACTTTTCAGTTCCAGTACAAAGTTCCAAGCAGGCAAACACGGAGAACCAGGAGCAGCCTTGCACAAGCTATGCTGTTACAAGAAAACGGTTGACAGGCGGAGTGAATGGTGGGGTCATAAATGAAGAAACACTAAAGTCACTAGACTACAAAAGAGATTATTTCTTCCCTTTCTCGTTGCTGTTGCAAAATTGCAGGCCTATTGGCTATGCGGTTAGTAACCATTGGACCACTTTTACAAGCACATAATTACTCATGGTGTTACATGACAATTACCTTAACTGTGGCCTTGCTTTGGCATTTCAGGAAACATTGCAGCTTCTTATCTGTGTCATACTCGTGGGTGATTTTTCCATCACATTGCTTATGCTTGTACAGTACTACTGGATATCCGTTGGAGCTTTCCTTGCAGTATTGCTTATTCCACCCCTTGCTTTGCTTTCTCCTTTTCTCGCTGGCCTGAATGCACTTTTCAGCCGAGGACCAAAAAGATCTTCTGTGACCCGTATTTTTACACTTTGGAATATTACTTCTATCGTAAACATCGTAAGTTTTCCCTCGAACTCTTATATATCTGATATCGTGCACAAGTAAAGAGTATATACGTTATTTATGTTGCTATCATTTTAATTCCGTTTCAAGAGTTCATATGCATAATGTATAGGCTTGGAGATTTATGTATCTTATTTCCTTGCAGATTGTAGCAATCATCTGTGGTGTTATGTACTCTTGGCTATATTATTTGACGGCGTCTTCAGCTCATGCATCAAGCACCAGAAGGTTAGATTCATTCTGTACCTGTAGTATTAGCATCTCAACCGAATTCCAACATTGGTTGCATGCTGACCTGTTCTTTGGCGCCTCCGCAGCTTCAAGGGTACGGATGATGATGAATGGTGGATACTACCTGTTGTCCTGTTTCTTGTCAAGTCACTTCAAGCTGGACTGGTCAATTGGCACGTAGCGAACCTGGAGATCCAGGACTATTCCTTATTCAGCCTTGACTCGGACAGATTCTGGGCAATGTAGCACCGGGTCACAAGAATGGCAGGATCACTGACAAGCTGTGTTTTGTGCCCTGCATTCCCTAGTCAAGCACAATCTTTATATCCGAGAAGTGGTACCGTGGACCTGAAATGTGTCCCTATTTCAGGAGCTTTCCGGCATTGTGTAGATATGTCTGCAAAGTGGAATTTTGTTAGCCTGCAGTACCATATATAGGGTTTGGTCTTTTTGGGTGAACTAGATTTCTGTAGTTTCTAGGTTTAGTTTGAGCTAGTGGTCGAGTGTACAGCAAGACTGTCTTGGCAAGACAGGTGGTGAGGTTGGCGTTACAATGGTGTACATTATGTAAGTAATTAGTAACTATAGTGAACTCAAATCGGTTTGTGCCTAGTCCCAGTCTTCAGCTCCGTCAGAAAAAAAAAGCAAACATCAAACTAAAGAAACCAACATGCAAATATTTTGACTGGTTGATCAACATGTGAAAGCACCTCCACGGCCTTGCCGATGTCCACGCTGGCAAAGGTAGTCCGTGTTGTCCAGGAAAGCTCTTTATTATAGTCGGCATGATTTCGTACTCAAGGACATGGTGGTGGATGCATATTTGGATGGCAACAACCTCCTGCGTCTCATCATCTCCATTTTATCCCCCATGTTGGTGTACTTCACATACATGTTCTTGTTGCCATGGTGCTTGATCTAGATCACTCAATTCAATGGCATTGCATCGGCCTGTTCAACTAATGTACCCTAAAAGTGAGATAAATATGAAGTGTCGTAAAAAAGAAAGAATAGTTGTAGTTGTGTGAATCAAAGTTAAATATGGTCTATTACTCCTATAAATTATGCAAGACACATGTGGCAAAACATATGTTATTACACAAGCATTTCCGACCAAATTAAAGGTTGCCTAACAACATTGAACATATAAGTTTTGTAGGAGAGAAAAAATCACCAGGTCAACCGGCGTATCAAAATGAACAAAATCATCAATCATATCATGCAACCTAATCAGAACAACGAGAAAATTGGATTTAATGCAATGCATGCTGAAGAACTGGGATCATCATTGACTAACTGACTTGATGAAGAAGAAGATCAGGTAGCAATGGAGATGAAGAGGCAGAGTGCGCAGATGTCCACCACCGCCATAGCGAACAATGGTAGCGCAACATGGGACAGGAACGTCGCTACTTACTTACCACCACAATCCGAGGAGTTTTCTAAAGACATGTATCACAGCTATTGCGCCTGTGCCAATACTCTGGTTGCACTTCCCTGCAAATAAATAAGGTAGAACACCCCTTTCAACTTGGTTATCTAGAACGTATTATTCTCCATATGTGTGCACTGCCTATATATGGTTTCGCGGTATGAAGCATATTAGGCTATCACACGTGCACCAGAAAAGGAAATGTAGTGTTATGCCATGGTTTATGCATCCTTATTAGTTATTGCTCTGTTTATGCTATGCCTTGTTGTAACCTTATCTTCTAGAGTATTACTATTCCACAATCAGTGTATGTCGTTGTTCTCTTATGTCAAATGCCGGCGACCATGAAATATACTACAAGAAGCGCGGCACAAGCAGCCAATCGACTTGCTATAGCCTATAGGCTGATGATGGGTTGGGTGACAAGTTCGATTGATCGACTTGCTATAGCCTATAGCCTATAGAATAAATGCTACATCTGGACGTGCACACAAGCAAGCGAGCAAGTCAATTGAATGAAACTGATTGCTTTGTTCATATAGGCATTGCCCGGATTATCAATCCACGCGAAATCAAATCACAGAAGCAAACGCAACCATTCTCCATATGCACGTACATCAACGATTAGACCAATCGCCATCCCCTAACCAAAAATAGTAACGCACATGGAATGGAATACAAAAATTTATGAAGATTCAAGGTCCACCTTGAACACAGGGATAGTGATATGATGAAGAGGGAAACGTTAAATAAGCACCGTGTGATCCACGCCGAACCAAACTGGTCAACAATTGATCCGGTATCTTCATGCTGGGATCACGCATTTAGTTGGGTCATGCATGAACACACACGAAGCCAAGCTAGCTATCTAACACATGAGCTGCTGCTGCAGATGATGAACTCCTGGCTCGTAGCTGGTATGATGAAGACCGAAACAATATTTAGGAAACGGTTTGATCCACGCCGTTTGCAAACTGTCTTTTCTGGAGAATGACCGAGTGACTAAGAGCATCTTCACTGGCGCCCCTGAAAATTTTGATCAGCACCTCAAAATAGTGTGGCTGCTTTGGGGGCAACTGGACATGCATTTGCTGCATCCGCTCGTGAATTTACTGCAGAGGGCGCGAACACACCCGGCTAGCGCAAACACTAGAGACTGTAAGATGATACTTGAAACTCCCTCTGTTCCGATTAAATCAATCGTGCTACGTTGCTACCACTGCTATTGCAAATTCTATAAATCGCGTCGATTAATAGCGAACGGAGGGAGGGAAGTGAGGAATTTGAGCTAGGGTTAAAAAGGCGTCTGGTTTTGGGTGTTAAATTGAGCCGCATTAGAAAATTTTGGTTCAAAACTTTTAAGCCCATGAGCCAAAAGATAGCGGCTAAAGGCTAAACTAAGGCTAAATCAACTTAGCTAGCCAGACTATTAGCGGCCAATCTTTTTATAACCTATGAAAGCTTTAGCTGTAGCCCTAGTCCTGTCAAAAGGCTATAGCCGGCTATTTAAAACTTTGTGACCACATCAAGCTATCTTTCTCAAAAAAATTATGAGGAACAGGTGCATTTCTAAATAAGAGATTTGATTCTAAAATCTTGGGCATGCTAATCATTAATGACGGAGTTTTGTTAGTACAAGCAAACTTTATATGTTGTGATCAACTTGTGTACTTCATTACTGATGGCAAAACAGAGGGGCATGCAAACCAGGTCGTATGTACTACCACAAATCTGTCGGCCTCGCTTCCACAAGCATCCATGCTGAAAGCTTCATCTCCCATTCCGGATATTATTTTACGCACAGGAACTCTGGCATATATAAAAAGATATGGCAAGGCATTAGAATCACAATTCACATTGCACTAATCATCACCTCGGCCATGGAGCAACCAGCGTACTTCTTGGCTCTCCTCCTCCCTCTGCTACTCATCAAGCTGTTTAGGAGGCGTGGCGGTGGCCATGGCCTGCGTCTGCCGCCCGGCCCGTGGCGTCTTCCGGTCATCGGCATCCTGCATCACCTGGCGAGCAGCCCGCTGGTGCACCACGTAATGGCCGACCTCGCACGCCGGCTGGACGCGCCGCTCATGTACCTCCAGCTCGGCGAGGTCCCCGTGGTGGTGGCCACATATCCCCGGAGGCCGCCCGCGAGATCATGCGGACGCACGACGCCGTGTTGGCGACGCGACCGTGTAGCCCCACGGCCAAGACCATGGGCGGCGATGGGGAGGGCCTCATCTTCGCGCGCTACGGCCCGCAGTGGCGGCACCTCCGCAAGATCTGCATCATGGAGCTGCTCAGCGCGCGACGCGTGCAGTCGTTCCGCCACGTCCGGGAGGACGAGGTGGGGCGGCTCGTGGCCACCATCGCGGCGTCGTCGGCGTCCGGCGAGGCCGTGAACGTCAGCGAGCGGATCTCCGTGGTGATCGCGGACTCAGCCGTGCGCTCCATGATCGGGGACAGGTTCGAGAGGACGGAGGAATTCCTGCAGACGCTCAAGGAGTCGGTCAAGCTCGTCGCGGGGTTCAACCTCGTTGACCTGTTCCCGTCGTGGTGGCTTGCGAGCTTCATCAGCTGCACGGCGAGGTTGGCGAAGGAGAACCACCGCAAGAGGTCTGAGCTCATGGAGTACGCCATCAAGCAGCGCGAGGAGGCTGCAGAGGAAGGAGGGGACCTAGTGGACGTGCTATTGAGGATACAGAAGGAGGGTGGCCTCGAGGCGCCTCTTACCATGGGAATGATCAAAGCAGTTATACTCGTAAGTACAGCAGCTTCCTATTATTTCTCCTCTGTTTCAGAATACTTGTCTCTCACCAAGGTGTACTCTGACCATAGAGTTCCAAAAAACATTAAGAAAATTCTGATTTTGTATTAGTGTTGTTCTCTATTATCCTAGGACTTTGGGCACTAAGGCTGACAAATCCATTAATGACAAGAAAAAGTAGCAGTTCCTAAGTGCAAATTGGCATATATTGCAGGATCTATTTAATGCCGGGAGCGAGACATCAGCAACCACGCTCCAGTGGTCTATGTCGGAGCTCATGAGGTACCCAAATGTGATGCAGAAAGCACAAGCCGAAGTACGTACCAATCTCCAAGGAAAGCCTAAGGTGACCGAGGATGACTTGGCCAATCACAATTCACAAGTACCTCAAACTCGTCATCAAGGAGACGATGAGGTTGCATCCTGCCGCCCCACTTCTTCTCCCTAGGGAGGCCACGAAAACATGCAAAATCCTCGGGTACGATATACTCAAGGGCACCAAGGTGTTGGTCAATGCATGGTCGATAAGCAGAGACCCTAAGCACCCAGAGGAGTTTAAGCCAGAGAGGTTCGAGTCTGGCATGGTTGACTTCAAAGGCACAAATTTTGAGTACATACCTTTCGGTTTAGGGCGGAGGATGTGTCCTGGAATGACATTTGCGGAAGCCAGCATGGAGATCGTGCTTGCCGCACTTCTCTACCACTTCGACTGGGAGCTCCGGGAAGGGCAAAAGCCAGAGGAGGTAGACATGACAGAAAAGATGGGCCTCACCGTTGGCCGGAAGAATGACCTGTACCTTCAAGCTGTGGTCCGTGTGCCCCCAACTTCATTTGCACTTACGTAGCGATATGTGATCACAAAATCTAATGTATTTGTGTTCTTTATGTGCACTAATCCATTTTCCAAACCAGGATGCCCCAATTAGGTTTGGCAAAATAGATACTAAACAGAGGTACGTTTTGGCATCAGCATCTCAGTTCTAGTATCTACGACATACCTCGGTTTTTTAGTATCTACTAGATCATGATGGTGCATGTTGCCATGCCCGTCTATTTTGAAAAAAAGGAGATTACATAAAAAAGAGCCAGAAAAATGGAAGTTAAAACATGCATAAATTGACAGGTCAGTAATGAAAGGGAGAGTCTAAATAACTTTTATCTATTACTCCCTCCGTTTCAAAATATAGGATATTTTAGGTTTGTGAAGCAAATGTATCTGGACATCTTTTAGTGTGTATATTCGAGTGAACCTACACACTAAAAGATGTCTAGATACACTTGCTTTATAAAGCTAAAACATCTTATATTTTGAAACGGAGGGAGTAGTAACCAAGAATTTCCTATTCCTATTAATTGTAAACTCTTTGTTTTATTCATTCAGGACACAGAAGTATAGTAACATGTAACCACAGCAACCAGTACGAAATAACAAGATATAATGGGAAAACAGATGGTTCCGGACCTATAGAATCTTATCATTTGCTAGGCATAAATTAAGAAAGTTATATTATAAATGTGTATAGGACTTGTACTGACCTTCTTGTTCATGCTCAAGATGCAACAGAAGAACATCTGTGTGGATATAGGTATGAACAGAGCCTGTGATACATGCATCATTGTACTTATATCTACTCAGAACCTGGGAGCAAATTCTCTGATATAGAAGCATACGTGAACAGGGTCAGTGCTCTGCATTCCATAGCTAGTCATATAAGACATGCTTGGAAAAATACACAAGTACATTGTTAAGAATAAGCTGATCACCAGAAGGTCATGACAACAACCTCAACAAAACATTATCTTTTCAGATTTATCCAAAGCTGGAAGGAAATGAGATTCATGTGTAGATTTTGACAATGGAACTAATTGCTTTCACATATCTTTTATATCTATATAAGAGACCCCCACTACCTGATTTTCCTGGATTTTGGTGAGGCCACGTCATTCATTTACCCAACACCCTGTGCGTGTCATCCTAATTGGTTCGTACGTTATTTACGTTAGCAACGTGCGGGGCACACCGTCACAAACCATCCAGCCCGTTACTTCAGCCCCACAGTAAATGCAGCCCATTACTCCGTCTTCTTCCTTAACATCAACCCAGGTCAACAGAACAATAGTCTACATCCACCCGACTGCGGCCACCGCCTCCTCTTCCCCGTCAAATTCCCAAGCGCACTCTCTTTACTCGCCCACTATCTCCGTGAGGAAGAAGAAACGGAGGCATACGAGGAGTTCGTGCAAATTTCACCTATTTAAACTCCGAGCTCTACCGCGAGTCCTCGACCTGCTTGCAATATCTTCCAGTACAAGGTGGGCATCTTCAATCTTCTGCTCTTCCTCCCCTCATCTGAAAATATTTGATGCTAAGCTAAATTTCCATCGGGTATTGGTGCATATATGATCTAATTTCTTCTATTGTTTCTTTTTCTGATTTCGTTCTTTATAGATCTGGACTCAGGCAACATCAAAGATCGGCACTGCCGCCCATCGATGCCTCCCTGCCGCCGGAGCCATCCTCTTAATCTCTGCCACGCTAGACTCCTCCAGAATATAGGCTGAAGAACGACGACCTAAAGTGCAGCTTAGGCTGGACGTGTGAAGCAGCCTCCTAGCTAGCATCCAGCGCTCACGTGAGATAACCCCTCGCACAACACCATCTGCTGCCACGGCCCTCCTCTTGGATTTGGGTGTTCATTTTCCTAGGCGGCCCTTCCTTAATCCATGAACCATGATACGAGTGTATGCTACGCTAGGTACCTGACCGTCATCTCTCTCCGATTTGTGGTATTCTGATAATTGATGATACGAGTACGAATCAGGGTCTCCATTGATTTTATGGACTGATTTGTGTCGACTAGCTGCACATATGGATTATGCCTAGCGGCCAGTTTTCTTTCATTGTTTCGCCATTTTGCAGTATTTGAATATGTATTTACTGTGACTCTGTTGTTCTCTTCTCTGTCTTTCCCATACTCGACCCCCTTTGTTCAGAAGGTTGCCGGCGTCTTCGTCCGTCCTCAGCCGATCTAGCAAAACGTCTACCAATCGGCACAAATGGCCGTGCTCCACGGTAAAGAACCCCTGCAGATGGTGTCAACAACATGTTCGTCTCTTTCTTTTCCCCAACCCTGCTTATCTCACACGGGAATTCATATCCCCTATTATTTCTCAACTAATGGCACCTATCTGTACAGTAGAAAATACAGATCTGTAACTTGCTTTTTTTTACTTTTTCCCTTATGCACGCTACATACGGATGGCGTTTGGGAAGAGGCACCAATACAGCATGATGTGCTTCCACTTAGGGAATTAGGACAAACGGCAGTTCGTTTTTCTTATGAATTTAGCACTATGCTACTGTACATTTTCTCTTACTGAAGATAGACAGTCAGGTGCTCACTGTGCCAGCCATCTGAAGAATGAAAAGAGTTCAGAATGTAATAATCTCTGATCCTTTTTATTATCATAATATACTTCTAGCTAGACGTTGCTTCGTTTAGAATTGCCATTGTTGTTCTCAGGTGGTACATATTTTCTTTTGTTTTGCATAGGCTCTGTATGTATGTGCCGAGTGCATTATCAGCTTCTACATAGATCAAGGTAGCAAGATTAAATTATATTGTTGCTGATTTGGCTCTCTGCAAGCCATGCATGCTATTCTAAAAATAGAATTGAGGGCCATTTTAATGGTGATATACTTTATCTCTCACGTGCTTTTCCCCTATAAAACCCTGCTAAGCAGACAAAAATAAAATATATTTAAATTTCATATTAGAGCATCCCAGAGCTCAAAATAGACATATCCGTTACAAAGTTATCAATATGATTTCCCGCAGCAACGCGCGGGGTATTATCTAGTTGAAATTATTTTTGAGACCTTAGTCAGTTGTTAAGTGTGCATGCGACAATTAATTTAGTGGTAAAATTGATGTAGAAGGAAAAAAAAAGGCAGCCCGGTGCATGAAACTCCTGCTTAATTTGCGCGGGGTCTGGGGTAGGATCGGACCCACTTAGGGTCTCTGCACGCAAACATGTCGATATTTTACTCTATCAATTTGCTCACCTCTGTTCACAGCAGCAGCAACTTTCTGGTTGTACATGCCATTTCCTATATTTCCTCTTGGACCTTGCAGTGTGTGAATGCTACAGATATGTGAGAAATTTTACCTGGTTATTACATGGCCATATATATATTTGAATTTACAAATCAAGCACATTATGTTTCTAATCAAGTTATAAAAGCTTCATAGATAGGGTCGACTAAACAGATGGATGAAATAAGATAATAAACTAATAGTTCAACAACCTCTTACCTTTTAAAGATGCAGCTTGTTTGGATGCTCAAGAAATTTCTGACAAAGCGGAGCAAACTTAAGGAAATATTAACATAACAATAGCTATCCAAATGAATCTGAAGATGTGCGTGTTTAAATCTGGGTACTACATGATGCTATGCAGCCAGTACATTCAAAGAGAACTTAGTAACACAGAAAACATTCTCAATAAAAGGTCCCAAAGTTAGCTGGCGGCGTATTTAAATACTGTTAATGCAATTTTGTAGACAGTATTGTCAGACGTAGATTTGAATATTCCTCTGCATCTCAGCGCGTCAATATGATATCTTGATTAAAAGGAAACAAAAAGTCTAAAAGTGCGCTTGGCAGCCATGCACGTCATAATTAAGGGCAAACAATATGTTGTCTATTCATATTTTTGACAACATACCACATTACTGATATTTATCTTCAATCACAGTATCATGTACAGAAAGATCATCATTATAGCATGCACGTATGGCAGCATATGAACTATTTTCTTGATCCAAGCATCCTCATTGGCCGCAACATAGCGTTCTCCATTTTGAAGGGCTTGCGGGAGCTGCCCAGCCATGCCCAGCACACACACATTTCCTAGCCTGTCCACTTTTTCAATAAAATGATAGAGATTTGTGTAAATATACGGAAGCATGAAATACAGAAGATGATATGCTGCTGGTTACGACACAATACATTATATTGGGAAGAAACTGAAAATGCTTTAGTACATCGATATTGCGATAATGGGAATGTAAATAATATTACCCATAAGCTCATACAAATATTGAGTGAGGGGAATTCAAAGGGTGACATTAGAAAAACCTAAAAAATTACCTAGTGCCTTAGCAATATTGGCATGAGGCAGTGAGACAGTTAGGAATAATAGGCGTATTGAAGAAGTACATCCCATGCCATGGAAGTTGGATGGCATAAAAACATGAATATTATTGAGCATTTAGGTGTAACTAAGTGGAAACATCTAGTGTGTATAAAGTGCGAACAACGATGCCGTCAGGAGGCCTTGCATCCTCACTATCTCGGCGACGACGATGCCACCAGGTCGACGACCATGCCGCCAGGTAGCAGGCGACGAGGGCGTGCATCCTCGTCTGGTCGACGGTGGCAGAGGGGGTGGGTGCAAGGGAGCCCCGTCGGCTTATACATCGGCGCCTCCACTACCGGCTTGTGTAGCCACCAGCGCCCAATCCACCCCCAATCCCGCATCCCCGTCCTTGGGCGAGAGGTATCTCGATGAGCTCAGACATGGGCGTTCTGGAGCGCTAGGAGTCTAGGACGGGGGAGATATTCCGAGGAAGCACCATGACGGTAGTTTGCCTTTGGGGAGGAAGGACCTGGAAGGCTGGAACTGAACATACCTGAGGAACGGATTCACGGCCAGATCTTCCCACACGTGCTAGCAGGGTACCTCGGAGGTCTCGGAGAAATCTGCGAGGGCATGCAAAAGGGACTTGGTCTTTATTTTTTTCCAGCGGTGGGTAAAACAGCTCCTAGCGGGGCTACCCAAACGGACAATCGGTCCGCGCCCGACCCATTTGCACCCCAAAATTGGTTCCGGTTTGGGTCGCCCAGACACACCGCACGGACACGCTGGACACACTGCGCCCCCCAATCTGGCCCACCCGTCAGTCAAAATTCATCCCCCACTCTCCTCCTTCTCTCTTCTCCCTCTCTCCGCATCTCAATCCCGAGCTCCGGCCGCCGCCGCGCAGGCCCCAGCCTCCGCCGCCCAAGCCCCAGTCTCCGCCGCCCTAGCCCCGGACTCTGCCGCCCTAGCCCCGGACGCCGCGAGCAAAACTTCGCCGAGATCCACCGCCGGCGGCGCTCTCTGCGCGCGTGGAGCTCCGGCGAGAGGTGGAGGCGGGCGTGCAGGCCCGGCCTCTGGCGAAGCCTGCGAGCCTCGGGCGTGGCCTCCGGCGGCCTCAAGCGCGGCATCGGGACGACCGCGATAGAACTGCGCCGCCGCGCATGCGCAGTCGTCCAGGCACGCCATCTTGCACGCGTCCTCGTTCACCCTCTCCCGTGGCGTGGTCGTTGAAGTACCCCGTGCCCGGCAGCGACACCAGCCGGTGTTGCACGAGCTGCCGCCGCAACGAGCCGCATGACGTCGTCGGCGCTCCGGCCGACGGCGGGGCTGGGAGAGCTTCAGCCAGACGTTAGAAAAGGTTCATCATGTGAAAAAGGCCCAGGGCTCAAAAAAAAAGTTTTACACTTTAAATAAATGTTTTGTGTATATATAATAGAAAAGGCTCATGTTTTGAAAGAAAATGATTTGTGGTTCAAGAAAAAGTGTTTACCCGATATGTCACTACTTGTTGATTTTTTAAAAATATAGATCTTTGAGAGTTTCACTATGAATAGACATAGTATAGCTAATCTACATTCCACTTGCTCCTAAATTTCTCCATTCAAGCTTTCGTTAAGTTGATTCCACTTGCTCCTAAATTTCTCCACTCAAGCTTTCGTTAAGTTAATCTACATAGTATAGACATCGTACTGAAATCATCAAGATTCGAAATATAAGTATTTATATACTATCTAATTAATTTGCAAAAAAATTGTCACACAGGGTTAGCGTGATTTTTTGTGTGTGCCCACCCACTAATTTTTTCCTGCGTCCGCCACTGCCTAAGATACATCTCATCATGTTTCCGGAACTTATCAACTTGACTTAAGTGAAGATGGATTTACGTTACTCCATAGTCACACACAGAATATTTGTCCGTCCGTGATATCTCAAACGGATCGATCAACCTCAATAATTAAATTAAATGAAATTAACAAGAATAAGTAATTTTTGGCACGCAATACTAGCTTCCGAATTTAGAGATGAAGGAACTGTATGTAGTGGTCGAAGATGTAGTCGACGATGACCTTGTATGCCCTCTGTGTGGGGTGGTAGCTATCAAAGAAAACATGCTCGGAAACGTCGTCGCACACGGGCGCGAACCTCGCGTCGCACAGCACCGCCACCTCCACCGTCCCGGTGCTGCAGCACCCGCGTGTCGTCTCGTTGAACCCGTAGCGCTCGCCATGGTCCACCATGTCCTGGATCACGGTGTAGATGTCGAGGTAGACGAGGGTGGGGAACCCGGCCTTGTCCTCCCCCAGCTCGCGGATCAGCTCCTGGACCTTGGTGTTATATAGCTGCGCGGCTGCGTTGCGCTCCGGCACGCAGCTCCGGCGAGGGCCGCCGCCGAGGGTCCGCTGCGACGGCACGCAGCCGATTGGGGGCAGCCCCACGAAGCCGATCCGCTTGGCGGCGCGCGCGCTCACGTTGCGGAGGAAAGACTCGACGCCGACGAGGAGGAGGTCCACGTAGGCGGGGACGTCGTACTCGGCGCTCCGGAATGGGGTGGTGTAGTAGGTGTTGGCGATGTCGTCGGTGCCGGCGCACACGATGAACAGCGCACCGTCGATGATCCGCTTTGCCTCCTCCTCGCCGGCGATGTCCACCAGCTTGCTCCGGTACTCGTCAAAGTACACCAGCTGCTGCTCCAATGAGATCACGCCCTGCAATCAAAACATAAGAACAGTAATATAATCACTATCTCAATTCTCAAGAGAAGAACCACAACGAGTTACGAAAAACTTAATTATATTATTTTTAGTTAGGTACTAAATTAGTTTTTCAAAACATACTACTACTATATTCAGAACAAATATAAAAGTAGTTAGTTACCACGATGACAGGGGTGAGAGGATCGAATCCGGTGGCCCCGGACGCGAAGCTGACGCCTGTGAGGAGGTCCTCCGGGGTGTGTTGCACGCCAAGGTATGGAGGAAGTAGCTGCTTCACGTTAAGTCCTTGGGCTGATCACACAAAAACATAATAATCATTGATCTATCTAATAACAACTTGATAAATCGCAACAATATTATTAGAGTTCCACTTGGACATAGTCACAAAGAAACTATTTTAATTACAATTATGAGTTGGAATATAAACGACAAACATATGACACGCCTCTTCACCACACACACAAAAAACTTACTCCCTCCGACCACTAATATCTGTCTTTACATAGACGTATCTAAACATATTTTAGTGTCTAGATATATAAATGTAAAAACAGATATTAGTGATCGGAGAAAGTAATATTTATTGTATGGATAGAGGCGCAATCGCCCAATTGGACCATTTTATTTTACCATCATATACTCTATACACAATCGTACTATCAGCGGCATACATAGTTCCTAATGTGTGATACGCCTAAAAATGCCAATAAGTGATGATTATACAACAACATGCATGGAGTATATAAATAAGCTACTAGTGAAGTCTTTGGGGCGAGCTTCACAACGATTTGCATTTTTTAGAAAAAAAATATTCTGCAAAAGTGAGAATTATTTTAGTCCCGTGGCATACGTATCATCAGCCATCGGAATTTTTGTAAGTAAAGTTTAAATGGCAATTCTGAAAAGAAAATACTGCCAGAAAGTTGATGTGGCTCACACTGATTTTTTATACTCTCCGACCCATATTACTTATCACTAATTTAGAAGTATTTAGATATATTTTAGTTTAAGATATATTTATATTAGTGAAAAGTAATATGGATCAAAGCGAGTAGCCACTTCTGTCCTCAGTCACGCCGAATTTCCCAAGTGCGAAGCGTACGCTCCATATTACTGTCATTAAAAAAACCGAGTAAAAGGTGCAAATGCAGCTTAGTGCAGCGGGTGAGGTGCAAACTTAGTTTGTGTATGTGTACAGCTGCAGTTAATAAAAAGTAAAACTTACAATGTTTTTTAAGAAAAGGTGCAAATAGATAGAGTTGCTTCTCACTAAACTATAGAGTTGCACTTTCTAGACCGATGGTTTGAGATTTAGAGAGAACCCATAAGAATAGTATCTTGCCACATCAGTGAGAGCACGGTATATAGAAAAGAAAAGCACAAGAAATACACTAGGTATCTAGTACATACGTACCGATGAAGTCGGTGGGTATGAGCCCGTTGGAGAAGCGGCCGGTGGCGACGTGGCCAGCGAAGTCCTTGCCGTAGGGCGGGTGGTTCGCCTTGACCACCGTGTGGAGGCCGTTGTTGTTGCCGGGGTCCATGATGGAGTCGCCGAAGACGATCACCGCCGTCACCTTCTTCTCCTGAGTTCCGCAATGAGCCGGCGTCGCCGCCGCCGCCATCGCCAAGGCCACCACAAGCGCCTGCAGCCGGCGCCACCGGCCGGCCGTCATCATTCTTGTGGTCGCGTCTCGCGTCCGTGCGTGGTCAGCTTGCGTCTGCAGCTTCGTTTTAGCCATCTCCATTTATGGAGCTTCCCGGAGACAACCTTGTTGTTGCCGGTGGTGCCATATCACTAAATGTTATGCATGTTCACTGGTCAGATGATATGTTACTTTAAGAGTACTACTATGAAGAGAACCTTGTCGATGCATAGCCGGCTCGAGACGACTATCAGTGTAGCTACTTCAGAGTTTGTGTACGACGTCGGTCCAACCGTTTGCTAGCTTAGCTCCTACTGCATGTGCTTCCACTTTTGCTCAGAGAACATAGAAATCTCCCAATCAGTAGTCGATCGATGAATGTGGCCAACTCAAGGCCACATCTCACGAACTACTTTTGTCGGCATTAACTAATGACCATTTCATGCGTGATCCTGCGCCTCACCAGAACATATATAAATATAAATAAAAAGTACGTTCTTTCGGTCTAATCATGAGTGATGTTGTACATGACAAAAATATATGAATGTGCTGTTCCTCGATTGGCTTATTTACCCTGAGTCTCAGTCGACAGTGTCCATAGTACGATCCTCCTCACGCCGGCGATTTAGACAAAATTAACCTAAACTTGATACAATCGTAAAAAATAAACCATCGGCGAAACAATTTCACCCGAATAACCCTTTTTGGCCGCGCCATTCACGGTGGCGCGGCTGAGTAAGGAGCAACGCCACTGGCAGTGGCGCGGCTCTGCCTGCCACGTCGGCACGGCGGGCCCCGTTCTGTAAGTGCGGCGCCACTGAGGGTGGCGCGGCTGTAGCTTGTGCGGCGCCACTGAGGGTGGCGCCGCACTTTCGAATTAGGGTTAGCCGGCCCAGGCCCGAGCTGGCCTCCTCCCTCACTTCTTCCCTCACCTCTTGCTGTGTGGCGGCTGCTCTCTCTCCCCCTCTCAATCCTCCCACCCAAAACCACCCAAATCAAAGCTTTTCTCCGTGGATTTCGCCTTCTCCAAGTCTCCTAAGGTACTCTCCATCATTTCCCATTCATTTGACCCATTGGAATTTGCATTTTTGTTGTTGAATCCCCAAATCTTGGAAACCCTAGAAATATTGATTCACCCAAAATTGCAATGTCGATTCTTGTTAATTTGGTCAATGTTGGCTTGTATGATGTGTATGAAGTATTTTAGTGTAGATTGGTAGGTTAGGGTTAGGGTTTGTGAGGTTAGGGTTTGTTGTTATGGTAGGGTTAGGGTTAAGGTTTTCTTGTTATGTTAGGCGGTATGGGAGTATGATGTGTTAGTAAATATTGGCATAGGTACCTATTAATTTTTTTACCTTATTGTTGTTATACCAAATATAGGTATGGCGAGAATTGTTCATGTTCATCATGTTGACAAGGAAGCATATTTGAAAGGCAATATAGAGCCCGACCCGGATGAGCTTGACTTGGTGTTCGAGCGTACTCCTACGTACGCCGAGGTCTTGGAACAAGTTAGGATAGAGTTGAATTGGATGGACCCTAGTGATGTTGTTGAGTTGGAGGGTAGGCACAACGCCGGATTTGGCATGCACTTCCGTTGGAAGATAATGCGTATCAACTCCGAGCAACGTTGGGGTGCATACAAGGAGGTGGTGGCCGAATCTCTCGACAAGGCTCTTGAGTTATTTGCCACCAAAAAGATTGGTGGTACTTTGCATGTGGACTTGAACTGGAGTGCCTCCCGGGTTGATGCTAGGAATTCTCCACCGAACCACCAAGAAGAAATGACGGATGGAAGGCCAATTTCAAAGGAGGACGAAGCATTGGAAGAGGATGATGAGTGCGGGGATGATGACAATGATATTGAGCTTCATGACCACAATGTTGGAGATTTGGATATGTACTATACGCAAGAAAACATGGACCATGACATCCCGTACTCGCGATGCTATGCATCGGACTCGGATGACGATGGTCCCAAAGAAGAAGTTGATGAGGAAGGGTTCACGGCCAATGAGGCCGAAGTCCATGAGAAGGTATTGGGGCGAGATCATTGGATACCATTGTTTCGTGATCTTAGTCTCGCGGATGAAGCCACGGTTGACGGCGGCGAGGGTATAGTGCTTGGACCAATGCCTACTTCTTACCGGGATGGCAATCACGAGAGTAATGGTATATCGAAAGGCTTGATGTTCAAAACCTTGCTGGAATTTAAACAATGGATCAAGGACTTCTCGGTTAAGTATCATCGTCCCTATACGGTGCTTCACTCAGACGTGAAGAAGCGTTACACTGTTAAGTGCGAGGAGGATGGATGTCCTTGGATTGTGCATGCAAGACCATGGAAGAAAGGACCCGATTGGCGCATAACAAGTTGTGTGCCAACTCACATGTGTCGGAAAGAGGGTGGATGGCAAAGCAGTCAAGCACGATCACCGACAACTCACCTCCGAGTTCATCGCATATAGACTTTCCAACCAAATCTCGTCACTTCCAACAATGAGCATCAAGACAGTCATGGAGCTTGTGAAAGCTCTCTTTCACTATGATGTGAAATACGGCAAGGCATGGAAAGCGAAGCAAGCTGCATTCAGGATGTTATATGGTGATTGGGAAGAAGCATACAACCGAATTCCTCGGTTGTTGTTAGCAATGGCCGACGCAAACTCGGGCATGGTTCATGTGGTAGAGCCTTATGGACAGGAAACAAGGATCTACAATGGAAGAACTGTCCGAGTATTTGGCCGTGCATTTTGGGCTTTCCAGCAATGCGTGAAAGCTTTCGAGCATTGTAGACCAGTAATCTCCGTTGATGGCACATTTTTGACCGGGCAATATAGGGGGACTCTCTTGGTTGCAATAGCAAATGATGCCAACAACCGTTTGGTTCCTTTGGCATTTGCTTTTGTTGAGGCAGAGAACAACAATAACTGGTAGTGGTTTTTTCACCTTTTGAGGACCAAGGTATTACCGTCACAAAGGGAAATTTGTGTCATCTCATATCGACATCAAGGAATTCTCGCAGCGGTAAATATTGAAATTCCAGGGCATGCTCCTTTGCACCATAGATGGTGCATGAGGCATTTCTGTTCAAACTTCTATAGGGCATGTGAAAGGACATTTGTCCCTTTCTACTTTTTTGATTTACAATGACATGACTATGTTTTGTGTGAACTAATATTTGAATTATATGCATACAGGTTTATGTTCACAGGTGAAGGGGTTCTAATGCATAAAAAGAAATATGGTGGAATCGCCTGCCGAAAGTAGCCAAAGTTGGTCTGGCCGGCCCCCTGACCGGACCACCCGGCGGCAGACCGGACTGACCCGGCGGGGCCGCCGGACTGATAGTCTGAATGGGTTTTCGGCGGGGCGCCGGATCCTCCCGGCGGGCCGCCGGACACCCGGCGAGAAATCCGGTCCCGCCGGACCTACCGCCGGGGAGTCCGGCCCAGGGCCCGGCGCCGCCGGACTTATCGCCGGGATTGCTGCTGTGTGCTCCCTCAACGGCCAGATTCCCACCTACCTATAAATACCCCTTCTCCTAGCTGGGGTAGGGTTAGAACTTCACCAACCATTGTTCATCTTTGAAGCTCTCACCTACCCCCATTGGAAAAACACCAAATTTCATAGATCTCCCCTTCTAGCCAACCAAAGCTCTTGATCTTTGGAGGATTGAAGGAGGAGGCACCGATCTACATCTTCACCGAAGGAATTTCATTTCCACCTCCATTTGCTTGGAGGATTTGCACCTTGGGGATCTTGTGACCCTAGGTGTTGTAATTGGTTGATTGACTTGTCTTTGTGGTGATTCTTGCCTCCGTGGCTTTCTTGGGAGCCTCCAATTGAGTTGTGGAGTTGTGCCCCAAGCTCCGTGTAAGGGATTCGTGGTTCCCCCAATACCACCGCTTAGTGGAAACGAGCTAGCCTCCGTGGCTTGCTCACCGGAGAACAAGGTGAGCCTTTGTGGCGTTGGTCGACTCCGTGTCACCACACCTCTCCAACGTAGACGTACTTCCCCTCAAAAGGAAGGAACTACGGGAATACATCCTTGTGTCTCCGGTCTCCACTCTTCGGTTATTTCTTTCCCTTACTTGTATCTTGCTAGTTACTTGTTTACTTGCATGCTTGCCACTTATAGGAAATTCACCTAGTTGCACATCTAGTGAATTTACTTTGTGTCAAGCCTTAAATTTGAAAAAGATTAAAAAATTGACTTAGCGCCTATTCACCCCCCCCCCTCTAGTCGCCCGTACCGATCCTTTCAATTGGTATCAAAGCCTAGTGCTCTTTGATTGGGCTTAACCGCTTAAGAGGTTATGGGCGAAGAGGAACCCGCCACTAAGGGGGATCTAAATAATATAATGGCACGTATGGATGCTATGATGGCAGCCATGGAAAGCCAAAAATCTCAACTTGACGCCCTCGTGAGTGGAACGTCTAGTACCACTCCACCGACCCCGGTTGATTCCTCGGGTAAGCCCGACTTAAACGAGGATAATCTGGATGAGGATGGGGATGAGGGCGGAGAGGAACCCCCCAAGGTAGATGACACCCCCAACAAAGATGACTCCTCTCTGGGGCATAGTCCAGGAATTCCACATCCCACGAGCTATGTCTCTGAAAGACATCTTCAAATGCCACACCTTGCTTCTTGCGGTCTACCGCCACCACTTGATGCTTCTAGCTTTGCCAATTGGCAAGATAACATGCGCTCTCACATAAACTTTGTGTCTATTGAGCTTTGGAGGATCATTGAGCAGGGTTTCCATCCAACTTCCAAGGATTTGACCAACTTGCTACCTTGGGAGCAAATCGACAAGCAACTCAATGCCCCCGCCTTGCATCTCATTCACATGTCGCTTACCGAGAAGGACAAGGCGTTCGTCCGCAACATCACCTCTGCCAAAGAAGCTTGGGATATTCTCACCAACCTCTTCATTGGGAATGAGAGTATTCAAGAATCCAAGTTTGATGAAGCCTCCAATGAAGCGGACAACTTTGCCATGCTTGATGGTGAAACTCCCGAAGAACTCCATAGACGTCTCTCGTCACTCCAAGTGAAGCTAACGGATCTTGGCTCCACCCAATGTGATTGGAGATGGATGAAGAGGAAGTTCATTCAAGCTCTCTTGCCCTTCCATAGGGAAACCGTGAACTCCATCAAGGGAAATGCAAATTTCCGGACAATGTCCGCTCATGACATTTTGCAAGAGATGATGGCAAGGAAGATCTCCGAGAAGAATGCGGATGATGCTCTTGCTCGTGCACGTGGTGTGCGTGCTCCCAACCTTGCTTTGAAGGCCAAAGTCACCTATCATGAAGAAGAAAGCTTGTTGGAAGAGGAAGAAGTATTGGGTGGAAGCCCCGAGGACATGAAGTATGCTCATGCCGAGCATATGGCTCTTCCTCAAAGGGCATTCATGAAGAAGTGGAAGTCATCTAGCCCCTCCAAGCCCAAGGCTACAAGTAGAGTGAGGACTTGCTACAATTGTGGTAACACTAACCACTTTATTGCGGAGTGTCCTTATGAAAGAGTTGAAGATCACAATGGAAGGCTTGTCCGCAAGGAAATGAAGTCCAAGTCTTACCCTAGAAACTCTGACAAGAAGAGAGTTCTCCCAACTCATGATTTGATAACTCAAGAAGAGTACCTCTCCGAGGATGATGCAAGTGATAAGGAGGAAATAGGAAGGGCCGCCATCGCCATTGCCCATCCTACCCCCTCATCATCCCTATTCGCTTCCGCAAATGAATCAAAGCGCTCCAACCACAATGTGACTTGTCTCATGGCTCACGCTACAAAGGTATCACCGCCTCTCACACCCATCATACCTAAAAGCTTATCTTTGATGGATTGTGTTGAACGAGTTGGTGAAAATGATGATCTAAATGAAATGGACATGTTTATGTCAACCTTGCATGGGGAGACCAAATCTCGCTTTGAGATCCTCCTAGATCAACTTAATGAAGCCATCCAAGTAAATGATAAAAATGATGAATGAATTTTTGAACTTGAGGGGCATGCTCGTGACTATGCCGACGAAATTGCTTCTCTTACTCAATCTCTTGAGGAAGAGCAAGACATAAGGATGTCACTTGAGACATCCATGTTGGGTCTTGAAGAATCTCACAATTTGGATATTGCCAAACTTAAAAGTGATCGTGATATTGCTCAATCCGTTGCTAATGAACTTAGGTTGCAAAATGAGAAACTAAATCTTATAATTGCTAATGAAGCAACCAAGTCTCTTTCTAGCACTTTTGTTGCAAGTTCATGCTCAACTAACCCCCCTTGTGAGAAAGCCCCCCTAAAGGGAAACGAGATGCTTGATGAGCTTTTGAATGCTCAAAAGCAACATGGTGACAAGACGGGACTTGGATTTACATCCAAGTCCAAGAAGAACAAGAAGAAGAAGAACAAGAAGAAGAAGAAGAATGTCCCCGCGCCTCCTCCCTCATTAAATAAGCATGTTCCTAGTGAAATATGCTATGATGAGAATGGTAATGTTTTTGAGGAGGAGGTGAGGGAAGTTATTGGGAATGGCAAAAAGGCTATGCCCAACCATAATAACTTTGCGGGAAAATATAATCCTTCCTATGTTCTTTGTCGTGCACAAGATGGACATGTTTATGCTAAATTTGTTGGTTCATCAAATGAATATGTTGCATGGTCTATTTGGGTTCCAAAGACCCTTGTCACTAACAAGAAAGGACCCATTGAGAAATGGGGACCTAAAGTCAAGACTTGATCTCTTGTAGGGCTTTGCTTCCGGTGGTGGTCAATGGATAATTGATAGTGGTGCTACCAATCATATGACCGGGAGCAAAGAAATGGTGAAGGAGCTTCGCACCGGTTCATCCCATGCGGGCTACGTCACCTATGGGGATTCTTCTAGATCAAAGGTATTGGGTCTCGGCAAGGTTGTTGTCTCTCACAATGTTACCATGGAAGATGTCATGCTTGTTGAGTCCCTTTCATATAATCTTCTTTCTGTTGCTCAACTTGCTAATATGGGCTTTGCAACTTTCTTTGATGTTGGGATTGTAGTTCTTTTGTGGAGCAAGTCTCTTAATGTAGCTCATGTAGGGCATGTCGAAAATGGCTTATATGTGATCGACTTCTCGAAGGAGGTCACTAAAGCCGCGACATGCCTCATGGCTAAAGTTGATGTGGGATGGCTTTGGCATCGCCGGCTAGGCCACGTCAATATGAGAACTTTGCAAAGTCTCCACAAAGGCAACCACATCCTAGGACTAACCGATCTAACCTTTTCAAAAGATCGTGTGTGTAGAGCTTGCATTGAAGGAAAGATGCATGAACTTCCTCATCCTAGCAAGACCATTATTTCATCTAAGAGGGTCCTAGAGCTCCTTCACATGGATCTCTTCGTCCCTCCCTCTTATGAAAGTCTTGGAGGAAAGAAGTATTGCTTGGTGATTGTCGATGACTATTCAAGATATACTTGGGTCTTCTTCTTGGCACACAAGAGTGAGACTCAACAAACCGTCAAAGACTTCACAAATGAAGTGCAACGCCAATATGGTCAAGACATATTGATGATCCGAAGTGACAATGGCACCGAGTTCAAGAACTACACCTTGAATGATTTTCTCAGTGAGGAGGGGATCCGTCATCAATACTCATCTCCCTATACTCCTCAACAAAATGGTGTAGCCGAGCGGAAGAACCGGACTCTTATTGATATGGCTAGGACCATGTTAGCAGAATTCAAGTCTCCGTATAACTTTTGGGCCGAAACCATTAATACCGCATGTCATGCATCAAACCGGTTATATCTCCGCAAGGGCTTGAACAAGACTCCTTATGAGATCCTCATTGGTAAGAAGCCTAATATCAAGTACTTCCGGGTATTCGGTTGTAAGTGCTTCTATCTTAAGAAAGGTGTCCATTTGTCCAAATTTGATTCAAAAGCTCTTGAGGGTACCTTTGTTGGCTATGCCGCCGAATCTCACGCCTTTAGAATCTTTGACAAACTCTCCGCTCGAGTTGTTGAAGTTTCTAACGTGAGATTCGACGAGAATGACGGCTCCCGTGTGGAGCAACGTGGTGTTTTTGATGTAGGTGACGAAATACCTCCTCTTGCCATAAGAAGAATGGGTGTGGGACATCTCATACCCGTTGAGGGACACCTTTTGGCGGAAGGAGAAGGACTATGCTCTACTCAAGTGGAGCCTTCACCCTCTCAAACACAACAAGCTCCACAAGGTCCCTTTGATGCTAGCCAAAGATAAGCTCAAGCCCCTCAACCATGTGAGCATGATCAAGATCAAGACCATGAGAATGATGGTGATTTTTCACCAAGTGGTGATCAAGATCAAGTTCAAGACATTGAGCAAGCTCAAGATGTTGAGCATGCTCGGTTTGAAGGTCAAGGCGAGGACCAAAACCGTGGTGATGACCAAGTGGCCTCTCAAGAATCTCTTGAAGAAGCTCAAGCTCGCCGTGCCATGAAGATTGCAACAACTCTCCAAAGAGGTAGCCACACCTTGGAGAATGTGATTGGAAGTGTAAGAAAAGGGGTGTCCACGAGGAGGCAATTGGCAAACTTTAGTAACCACCATGCCTATATCTCTTGTGTGGAACCTCAAAAAGTGTTTGAAGCGCTTGAAGACCCGGATTGGGTAGAAGCCATGCATGAAGAACTCAATAACATCGAGCGCAACAAAGTTTGGTCATTAGTAGAGAAGCCCAAGGATTGCCGCAATGTCATTGGAACCAAGTGGATCTTCAAGAACAAGCAAGATGCAAATGGAATTGTTGTGAGGAACAAGGCTCGTTTGGTTGCTCAAGGATACTCTCAAATTGAAGGCATCGACTATGGAGAGACCTTTGCACCCGTGGCTCGCCTTGAGTCCATTCGTATCCTTCTTGCTTATGCATCACATCATAATTTTAAGTTGCAAAAAATGGATGTGAAGAGTGCTTTCTTAAATGGTCCTTTGCATGAGTTAGTGTTTGTAAAGCAACCCCCGGGTTTTGAGGATCCTAACTTTCCGAACCATGTCTACAAGCTCGATAAGGCACTCTATGGCCTTAAACAAGCCCCACGTGCGTGGTACGAGCATCTTAGAGAGCTTCTTGTAGACCATGGGTTTGAGATAGGCCTCATTGATCCCACTCTTTTTACTAAGAAAGTAAACGGGGAGCTTTTCATATGCCAACTTTATGTAGATGATATCATTTTTGGTTCTTCTAACAAATCTTTCAATGATGAATTTGCAAGACTAATGACAGATAAATTTGAGATGTCTATGATGGGGGAGTTGAAATTCTTTCTTGGCTTTGAGATAAAGCAATTGAAGGGTGGGACCTTCATCAATCAAGCCAAGTACACTCAAGACATGCTCAAGAAGTTCAAGATGGATACCGGAGTGAAGGGAGCCAAGACTCCCATGCCTACAAAGGTTACTCTTGATCTCGATCCTAATGGTAAAGAAGTGGATCAAAAACTTTATCGCTCTATGATTGGGTCTTTGCTCTATCTTTGTGCATGTAGACCGGATATCATGCTTAGTGTGGGAATGTGTGCACGATATCAAGCCGCCCCTAAGGAAAGCCATTTAATGGCGGTCAAAAGAGTCTTTCGATATTTGATTGATACCCCAACTTTTGGCCTTTGGTACCCGAAGGGAGCAAGCTTTGAGCTTGTTGGGTACTCGGACTCGGATTGGGCGGGAGACAAAGTGGATAGGAAGTCAACTTCCGGGGCATGCCAATTTCTTGGTAGGTCTTTGGTTTGTTGGTCTTCCAAGAAGCAAAATTGTGTGTCTCTCTCCACCGCCGAAGCCGAGTATGTGGCGGCCGCGAGTTGTTATGCTCAACTCCTTTGGATAAGGCAAACCATGGAGGATTATGGTATCCACTTCGACAAGGTGCCACTCTTGTGTGACAATGAGAGTGCCATCAAGATCGCTCATAATCCGGTTCAACATAACAAGACCAAGCACATCGAGATCCGCCACCACTTCATCCGTGACCATGTCAACCGAGGTGAGATTAACCTATCTTATGTAGGTACACAAGACCAACTCGCCGACATTTTCACGAAGCCTCTTGATGAAGCAAGATTCCGAGAGTTGAGGCATGAATTGAATATCGTAGACTCTTGCAATGTGGCTTGATCGTGTGCACTCATTCCCATATTATAGTGTGTTGTTCCAGTCTAGATGCGCATAGTTGAGGATAGTCATCGTGTCAATTAATGGCACGATGCATACTCAAGTGTGCGACATCATAAGATCACTAATGTCATTTGAGCCCAAGCATGTCTCTTCGCGGTGTCACGACATTGGTGATCACACAAAGGGGGAGAAATCCCCCACCATTGCATGTCTTCAAATCTCGTGTTTTGTTGTAGTGCTTCTTTAGAAGGCATGCAATTTTAAGTTGATTTTCTTGCAAACAAGTTTGATGGCTGTTGATTTCTTTCGCACACCATGTTTTTCTTGTTGATACATGTCACTTTTCGACAATTTTCAAAACTTTTCTAGTCCAAAAGGTGTTTCGGCGGCCTGCCCGGCGAAAACCGGACCTGGCGCCGGACTGCCCGGCGGCCCACCGGGCCAGCCCGGCGGATCTGCCGAACTGGCATTCAGTATACCAGTTCGGCGGCCTCGCCGGAATGGCCCGGCGGCCCGCCGGACCGCCCGGCGCACGGCCCGGTCCCGCCGGACTTACCGCCGGACTGGCGGCCTATATAAATTCGTGGGGAGGGTTTCCTGTGCAGTTTTCTCCCACTTTCCTCCCTCCCCACGCCCGCCCCCAACTCCATTGCCGCCGCCCCTTCAAGCTTCTCCTCCCCCTAGCCTCTCCACCCAACCAATCCCTTCCAATTTTAGATCGGGTGTAGATCGGGGTGTTTTGAAGCTTTCCTCCGAAGATCTTCGCGTTTCGTCAACCGCATTGGGAGATCGGGATTTTTCCCCATCTTCTTGTGCACCATGTCTTCGGGTAACTCCCTCGTGTTCTCTCCCTCCTCTAGCCCTTGCCTCACACTCCGTGTGTTCATGCTCTTGTATGAGTAGATCTAGTGTGTGTATCTAGGGTTAGATTCATTTTGTCTAGGGATAGATCCTTTAGGGTTTCGTTCTTTGTTGGGCTAGTGTTTGTTCCTTGGCATCCATGTTTACCTAAGATTGGTAGAAACAAGTTTTCTTTGAGTCATGATGGAAGGAGGTTGGAAAGTGTGTGTTCGGCGATTTTTCCGGCGGCCACCGGACCTGGCGCCGGACCGCCCGGCGGCCGGCCGGACCGTTTCGGCGGACCCGCCGAATTGGTGTTCTGAAAGCCAGTTCGGTGGTGTCGCCGGAATGGCCCGGCGGCCCGCCGGACCGTCCGGCCTACGGCCCGGTCCCGCCGGACCTGGCGCCAAACCACTCTGTCAAACCGGCTTTCCATCTTGCACTTGTTTCTTCTGACCTAGAGTTCCTTTTCCATGACATGTATCTTTATCTGGTGTTGCTTTCCTTTACTTGCGTTTTTTCAGACTCTTTCACGACTGAGGACAGTGATTACCGGATTGAAACCGCAGAAGAGCTTCGCGCCTTTGAGGCCAAGAAGAGGAAGATTGATGAGGTTGAGGGACAGTCTTCGCGCCGTACTCATCAGACATGGAAGACCGCAGCTGAAGGTGGCAGTTCTGCAGCGGCAGGGCAGCGTGTGAAGTCCAAGCTTGTTTACTCGCGTGGCCCTCATCCACCCCGAAAGGGCAAGGGAGCTCGTGGCCCGGTGGATGTGGAGAAGGAGCAGGAGATGGAAGGGAACTTGGGTTCAGCCCATATCAACACTTGGCGTAAACTTCGCCTTGCGAACCCGTACCGCTTTCATGAGAGGCAGTACTCTGGCACTGACAAGAGGTTCTGGACTGATTCTCAGCGTGCTATGTGGGATGATTACTATGATGCAGCTGAGCACATGAAGAGTGGTTTTTATGTGGTGCCAAAATCCCTCAATGTCGAGCACTTTTAGCACTATGCCTCCAGGGACTTTCGCTACATCAATGAGGCTCTTCTCAAGATGAATATTTTGGACCTTGTCACCCTCTCTGAGTCTATTCAGCCTTTGGTGGTCCGCCAGTTCTTCTGCACTGTGTTCTTCCATAATGACCCTGCGGAGTCCTTCTCTTGGATGACTGGCCAGGATGTGTTCACTGCCACGTTTGCTGATTTCTGTGATGCTTTGGGCTATGGTGGTGGTAGGGCTGGAGGTTTCAAGATTCACTCTGAGACGCCCTTTTCCGTGGAGAAGATCTCTCGCATTTGCTATCCAGATGAGCCATCCCTCCCAGCTCCTACCATTTCAGGGATGTACTACTACTACAATGCTCTTGCCAAGCTCTTCCGTCAGAATCTGATAAGTAAGGCTGGAGATGATGCTAGTGTCAGGGGCTATCACAGGAACTTGCTGTACTATTGCCAGCCCGACAAGCTTCGGAAGATAGATGGTTGTGACTGCATTTTTCAGGAGATGAAGAGATCCACTCTCAAGCGCATGACTCCCAACTACTGTCAGTATGTGCAGCGTTTGATCAACAGGCAGCCCCGGGCTCAGACTGCTCTGGTGCGTGGACAGGTTGTGGAGATGGAGACTTTCTCAGTGGGTTTCCAGGGTGGTTTTGAAGAGGCTCCCAGTTTGCTCCGTACCAGGTCTAAAGGTCCCACCATGGATGCTCCTGATCCTCACCGTCCCTCTGGTTCTGGAACTAGTCACCGTCGTCACCATCGCCACCCTAGGCCCTCTCGCAAGAAGGGTGTTGCTGCGTTCTTCAAGAACTTGTGGGAGATGTGTCGCAGCTCTTATGATGTGGCTCATAGGAGCATGGAGATGAGTCAGGAGACCCGGAGGAGGCAGAATGAGTTCTTGGCTGCTAGGGGCAGTGCTGTTCCCCCCGTTGGACATGAGTTGGATCCGGTCCCGTATGTCAACTATGTCTTGCCGCCTCTTGATGATGACATGTTTGCTGGTATTGAAGACTTTGAAGACTTTGAGCCACCCTCTGAGCCAGAAGATGCTGATGAAGAAGAAGGTGCTCATGGAGAGGATGATCCGGAGGGTTCTCCTGTCCCCAGTGAAGATTTTTGAGCGCTAGCATCGTCTACTCTCTTGTCCCTTTTTGGTGTTTCGATGCCAAATGGGGAGAAGAGTGTAGAGTCTCTAGGAATAACGTCGCATGACACAAGCCTCGCTTTCATTTTCCTTGGTTCTTAAGTGGCTTGTGTCCATTTGCGTTTTATTTGCCGTTTTATCTCTCAAACTCCGTGGAACCCTATCATGTGTGGACAAGTGTGTACTTTAATTATGCACTATGCACTCTATGCTTATGTTTGGATATGTCTATGCTTGCTATATTATTATCTATCCATGATATTATCTTGTCCATGCCATGCTTGGTTCCTATTGATGGTGGGGGAGCTCCCTATAATCTAAATCTTGCACTTTGCATTCCAAAAGCAAATTCTACCATGTGCATGTGTTATGGGGGAGCACTCTCTCTATTCATTAGATACCATGTTTTGTTTCTCCTATGAGACTCTAACATAGTTTGTCATCGTAAATCAAAAGGGGGGAGATTGAAAGGACATTTGTCCCTTTCTACTTTTTTGATTTACAATGACATGACTATGTTTTGTGTGAACTAATATTTGAATTATATGCATACAGGTTTATGTTCACAGGTGAAGGGGTTCTAATGCATAAAAAGAAATATGGTGGAATCGCCTGCCGAAAGCGGCCAAAGTTGGTCTGGCCGGCCCCCTGACCGGACTACCCGGCGGTAGACCGGACTGGCCCGGCGGGGCCGCCGGACTGATAGTCTGAATGGGTTTTCGGCGGGGCGCCGGATCCTCCCGGCGGGCCGCCGGACACCCGGCGAGAAATCCGGTCCCGCCGGACCTACCGCCGGGGAGTCCGACCCAGGGCCCGGCGCCGCCGGACTTATCGCCGGGATTGCTGCTGTGTGCTCCCTCAACGGCCAGATTCCCACCTACCTATAAATACCCCTTCTCCTAGCTGGGGTAGGGTTAGAACTTCACCAACCATTGTTCATCTTTGAAGCTCTCACCTACCCCCATTGGAAAAACACCAAATTCCATAGATCTCCCCTTCTAGCCAACCAAAGCTCTTGATCTTTGGAGGATTGAAGGAGGAGGCACCGATCTACATCTTCACTGAAGGAATTTCATTTCCACCTCCATTTGCTTGGAGGATTTGCACCTTGGGGATCTTGTGACCCTAGGTGTTGTAATTGGTTGATTGACTTGTCTTTGTGGTGATTCTTGCCTCCGTGGCTTTCTTGGGAGCCTCCAATTGAGTTGTGGAGTTGTGCCCCAAGCTCTGTGTAAGGGATTCGTGGTTCCCCCAATACCACCGGTTAGTGGAAACGAGCTAGCCTCCGTGGCTTGCTCACCGGAGAACAAGGTGAGCCTTTGTGGCATTGGTCGACTCCGTGTCACCACACCTCTCCAACGTAGACGTACTTCCCCTTAAAAGGAAGGAACTACGGGAATACATCCTTGTGTTTCCGGTCTCCACTCTTCAGTTATTTCTTTCCCTTACTTGTATCTTGCTAGTTACTTGTTTACTTGCATGCTTGCCACTTATAGGAAATTCACCTAGTTGCACATCTAGTGAATTTACTTTGTGTCAAGCCTTAAATTTGAAAAAGATTAAAAAATTGACTTAGCGCCTATTCACCCCCCTCTAGTCGCCCGTACCGATCCTTTCAGCATGTGGTAGCAAGGAGTTGACCGATGATCTTCAAGATTGTTGTCTCGATTTCACTGACCGGCGTTTCGCAAACTTGTACATCAAATTGACCTCAAACAGAAAGCTCGATGCTAAGGGTCAAGCATTTCTTAGTAGGCACATCCAAGATAGAACAAAGTGGGCAAGAGCCTACGATGAAAATGGTCGGAGGTACGGTCAAATGACAAGCAATATGGCAGAGTGTTTCAACAAGGTGCTCAAGGGTGTCCGTGCATTGCCCGTGACGGCAATTGTGCGGTACATATTCAACAAGTTGAATGAGTATTTTTTGAAGTACTCAGATGAAACGGATAGGCAGATTGCGGGAGACAATACGCAAAAGCACAAATACGAGTACCCACCCAAAGTTGACGAGTGGAGGACATTTAAGTCTCGTAAGGCGGATTCTGAAGTTGCCATCGTTTATGATAATGAAGAGCTCATTTATCAAGTGAACGAGCCTGGAGGAACCACGGCCGACGGTTGATACGTCTCCAACGTATCTATAATTTTTGATGCTCCATGCTTGTTTTTACACTATTTGCCTATTGTTTCGTTACACTTCGTGGCACTTTTATGCATTTTCCGGAACTAACCTATTAACGAGTTGCCATAGTGCCAGTTCCCTGTTTTCTGCTATTTTTGTGTTTCAGAAGTGACACACAGTAAATATTCTTGGAATTGGACGAAACAAGTTCCTGAAGTCTTATTTTACCCGGAAGCTTCCAGAGATCCGAAGGAGAGAAGGAGAGGGGCCACCAGGGGCCCACAAGCATAGGTGGCGCGGCCAGCCCCTAGCCCGCACCACCATGGTGTGAGGCCACCTGGGCCCTCCTCTGACATCGCCCCTTCGCCTATAAAGACCCCCCGACGGAAAAAACCTAAGGACCCGATCAATTTTTCAGAACACATCGCGATCCGCCGCCGCCGTCGACCCGAAGATCGGGAGCGTCCAGAAGCTCTTCCCGGCACCCTGCCGGAGAGGGGAAACGCCACCGAAGGTCTTCTTCATCGCCATGCTTGCCTCCGGAGCGATGAGTGAGTAGTCTACCTTGGACTATGGGTCCATAGCAGTAGCTAGATGGTTGTCTTCTCCACTATGTGCTTCATGTTTAGATCTCATGAGCTGCCCTACATGATTGAGATCACCGTTATGTAATTCTACATGTTTGGTTTGTTGGGATCCAATGAATATTGGTGTTTATGATTAAGTTGTTGTACTGAATATTATCTTTTGTTATCTCTATGTTGTTTATGATCTTGCATGCTCTCCGTTGTTAGTAGCTATCTTGGCCGAGTAGTTGCTAGTGACTCCAAGAGGGGGTATTTATGCTCGATAGTGGGTTCATGCCTCTATTTAACCTGGGGGAGTGACAGAAACCTCTAAGGATGTAGATGTGTTGTTGCTACTAGGGAGAAAACAACATTCATATGCTCAAGGGCATATGCTTTATTTACATTACACACTTTGCTTAATGCAATTATCTGTTGTTCGCAACTTAATACTTGTGGAGTTCTCGGATTGATTCATCACAAGTGGATTATTAGTCATAGATGCAGTTGGATGGCGGTCTATGTATTTTGTTGTAATGCCCAGAGTAAATCTCATAGTGATCTTCTTGACATATCATGTTTATCTCTATTCTATCAATTGCCCAACTGTAATTTGTTTACCCAGTATGTGTTATTTATCTTATGGAGAGACACCACTAGTGAACTGTGGACCCCGGTCCTATTTCCATCATATTGCTATTACCTGTTTACTTTACTCGCACTGTTTACTTTATTCACATACTCTATTGTTTTCCACTCGATACGCTCATAACCTTTGTTTCAAGCAAACCGGTGAGATTGACAACCTCATCGCAAGTTGGGAACAAAGTACTTGGTTGTTTGTGTGCAGGTTCCGCATTGCAGCTAGCAAGCAAAGCTTGGACGAGGCGCCATATATAAATTGTCCGAAGCTGTCGCAAACTAGCAATCATCACCTTCAGTCGTCATTGTCTGCTTTTCTCCTGAACGATAAACCTTGGTTTCTTAACTGAGGGAAAACAAGCTGCTATACTCATCATACCTTCCTCTTGGGGTTCCCAACGGGCTGGTCATTCACCACGCACAAGGACCTCTGATCTTCCACATCAACTTGGAGTATCAGCCTCTTTTCTGGCGCCGTTGCCGGGGAAGAGTGGAAGGCTTCTGCGAGGGGAGTTTTCGCACACACATCCTTTACTTTGTTTTATTGTTTTGCTCTACTTTATTTATTTTACCTGCATTGTTTTATATCAAAAACCCAAAAAAATTAGAATCCTTGGTAGTTGTTATTTCTTTAATTTTAGTTTATCATGTTGATCCCTAAGTACGTTCTGGAGGACCTCTCAGTAGGTAGTGGTTCGATTATTGGCAAAAATAACATTGAGGAGTTCTTTAATCACATTAGTATGCATAAGGAAGTTGAGGAAAAGTCTTTGGTTGAGCTAGCTCCTAGTTATGAAGTTGCTTCTGCTCATTTAGTTCACATGTTAGAAGCTAGGTTTGCTAGTCTTAATCCTTTTATGCAATACATGTTCCTTAAGCTTCATGAAATTGAGGATCCCGAAAAGAAAGCTTTTATCTTGGAAACTTTGCGCATAGAATTTAGAGATGTTGCAATTGAGGCTAGGAAAGTTTTTAAGAAGTTTAATAAGCTTGGCTCACCTGTAGTTGTTGGTACAACCGATGATTCTAGATTGCCAATACCTTGTAAGCTTGTAGGAATTCATAATGCCTTGGTAGCTAATACTAGTTGGATTTGTCCTGAAAATCTTTTTGATGAAAATAGTGTACCAAAGCGTGATTACAAGGGATACTCAAAACCTCAATTGGATAGTATTCATTTCTTTATTCCTATAGTGGATCCTGATCCCCCTTTTATTGTTACTTGATTCGCAATTTTCTGCGCCTAGCTCAAAGGCGTTAAAGAAAGCACTCTTGGGAGATAACCCAATGTTTTTATTTTTCAGTACTTTTTCTTTTATTTGAGTCTTGGAAGTCATTACTACTGTAATGACCGCTCCTTATACTTTTATTTTGTTTTTGTGCCAAGAGAAACCTCTAATTCGAGTGAGGTAAAGATTTGGGGATATTGCTGTCCTGAAACTGTTTTCAGTGCTGCACAGTAAAAATTCGTATAAATTCTCTGTATATCTTTTTGACCTGCGATTTCTTGTGCATATGCCCCAGGTTATATCCAAACTTTTGTTAGTTGAACACTTTTTGATTTGAGCAACAGAAAACCCCTCACAAATTCGACCTTTGTCAGCTGTTCAGTTTTGACAGATTTCTGCCAATATTTGTGTTTGCCACTTTATCGCTTTCTTTTGAGTTCTTTTGATCACGGAACTTTTGGGGAGGTTGCTACAGTAGTATTTGCTATATATGTGGTGGTTTTGAGTTGAAACCTGAAGCAAAAAGAGGATTGATTATATGTTATGCTACACTGATGTTGCTAATAGAATTGTGTTTAGTTTTGTATGAAGGAAGTTTTCAAGTGTAGGGATTGGAGAATGATGAGATGAGTTGAAGAATGGACAAAAGCTCAAGCTTGGGGATGCCATGCATCACCCCAAGAAATATCCAAGAAGTACAAGCGTCAAAGCTTGGGGATGCCCCCGAGGCATCCCTTCTTCATCGGCAAAAATCAGTTCACCTTTCAAAACGCTATATTTTTATTGCTTCATGCACTATGTGTTTTTCTTGGAGCGTCAGTTGTTTTAGTTTTCTTAGTTAGTTTAGTTTGTTTGTTTGCTGCAATAAATGGTTGGACCCCAACAAATTTTCTTTGGAGAAGTTGCCTTGCTTTTCATTTGCCAAGAACACTCTAGTTTTCACTCTTATTAAAAATCGGGTGTTCTTCTTTTTCTGCTACTGCTTTTGGTTTTCATTTTCGCCTTGATTTGCGTTCAGATCTTCTTATATCTTTTCATCAAGGTGTATTTTTGCCTCTGATCTTTATTGGTTTTCATCAAAAGAGGTGTCTTTAAAAATTTCAAATGGTGTTGGAAAAGAGAAAAAGCTTTGTGCAAAAAAGTGGTACAAGAAGGAGCTTGTGTAGACTGCGGCTTAGGCTTTTTCATGTCATGCTTGATGTCTTTTTGATAGTATGCTTAGTGGTTTTGCTGTAGCATGACTTGTCTCAAATAACTGAGATTGCTTAATGAGCCTTTGAAAAAATCATGCGTTGTTTTTATTGTATGGAAGCATTATTTTGGTTTTCTCCTTGATGCTTTATTTGGGTTGACTTGGCGCATGCTCACACATGTTAGACTCTTAAAAAGTCGCCAATAGCCTCTATGATCATTTAGTTTTTGACTTTTGATGCCATCTTATGCTTCTTTTAATGTCGCTTTGTCGCTTTGCATGATTATGGCCATTATTGCTCTCTTAGTTGGTCGCTCCCAGTCTTTTGCTAGCCCTCGCCTTGTACTGAGTATGAGCTCTACTCGTGCATCCAACTCCTAAAAGCCAAAGTTTTCCAAAGTGTCCACCATACATACCTACTAGCAATTTGCTATTCCAAGTAAATTTGACTTGCTTTTATTTTATCTTCAAATTAAACTCTTACTATTGTTATGCGAAATTCGGTCAGTAAAGCTCTCACGAACCGGAAGGCACACTTTACTTTTTCCTGTTCTTAAAAATTTGACATTGTGGTCTCTTATGTTGAGTTGTTATGCTTGCAAGTTGTAAGTTGGATTCTAGCCCAGCCATGCTATCATGGGGCAAGCTTTCAACATTGCACTTCTTATTTGAGTTGATATTGTGATCTTTTGTTTATGGATGCCCGCGGTGTGAAATGAATTGGGAATCTTGTGGGGATCATGGAGTTTGTATATGTGTTAGGGAAACGCCGGGCCGCCAATCTAAGCCATGCATAATTCATGGTGGAAATTTGCAGCATACCCATGGTGAACATTCGACGACGCATCTCACAATAAAAAGCTAAACAAAAGGCAAATAAAAGAGATGTCGAGGTGTTCATTGTCTGCTTGTCCTGTCATTTTGGTGTGGGCTTGTTCCATATCATCGGGCACAGAGGTACCCCATTGGCGGTTCTCAATGATATGCATATACTTACAATGACAAGAGCCTTGCTTGGGACTCTAAGTAAAGTAGCATGAGGTTTGGGTACTCGTATTCATGGGGCACGAGGTTTTCAACTTAGGGATTTCTATTTTCGTGCCCTCGGGTCGTTAGTTGTACTCAGTTTTCCCCAGCCGCTTAACTTTTCCTCAGTTTTCCCCTCGCTCTAGTTTGAAACCCCTCGCAGACGCTCGGACGGGAGGAATCCCGTTAAGTTGACCGTTGGTTGGTGCTGGCAAGTGGGGCCGCCGTTGGTGCCGGCAAGTGGGGCCGCCGTTGGTGCCCCGCAGTGGACACGTCTCCACTTATCCAGATCATCGTGGGACCCGCAACTTGTCCACGTTAGCGCGCCAGACCCACAGCTTACCCAGGTGCCCGTTGCAAAATGGGAGCCCGAGCCAGCCCCGCGCCCGTGCCCGTGCCCGTGCCATTGCTTCCCCCTTCTTTCCCCGCGCCCCATTGTTCTTCTTCTCCGGCAGCGGCAGCCCTTCCCCGGCAGGCGGGTGATGTCTAGTTTCTCTTCGACCTCCTGTTCTTCATGGCCGCAGTATGGACCCGTGCCTTTGACAAGATGCCCTGACTGCCCACGCCAAGAGCCTCTGAAGCGGTCGATCTGTAAGACGAACGACAACGGCAACCGTGGACGTGAGTTCCTTGCATGCGAGAGCTTGCCATATAGAGAGGGGGATAAGGTTAGATCTCGCTCCAATTGCTCTGTTTTCTCTCGATTTTCTTGTTATTCCCTCGAATTTGGGATTTAGGGTTCACGTTGTTGTTTTCAGATCCTGGAGAAATGCAGGTATTTCGAGTGGATCGATGTGTACGTTCAGAGGCTTAAATTGTAGGAATCAATTGGCGGTATTGGGGAGCGCAATTTGGGAGGGGGGGTACTTGCTGTAGAGAATGCGGTGGAGAGAGGGGCCGTCCCGATTATGCCTAATGCTCCCAATGCAGAACTGGTGGAAGTGAAGGGAGAACTGAAGAAAACGAACAAGCATTTAAAGCAGTTGATCGAGTTGAAGAAGCAAGCTAATCTGATGGCTGGTTGTTTTTTTTGTTGTATAATTGCGATCGGATTCTTATCATTGCTCGTCAAGCGCTAGAAGTTGTTACAAGGGATCCCTTGTTACAAATCCATTATTCAGTTACATGTACTTGTAGTTGTTTTCAAAGTTAGTGTGTGCATTCACCGAAATTACCAAAAAAAATAAGTGTTAGGGAATATAGGAATGCTAAAGATAGTTGATAATTGTTAGAGGGGTGACATATATGTATGTCTCATGTTTATACCAAAATTATACCACTTTTGGGACGTTTCAAATAACCAAAACTATATCCCAAACTATATTCCCTAAAAGAAAAGGAATGCTAAAGAAAGTTGATAATTGTTAGAGGGGTGATAAATAATCCATTCACCGAAATCCCACAAATATGCCAAATATGTATGTCGCATGTTTCTACCAGAATTATACCATTTTTGGGCCGTTTCAAATTGCCAAAACTATATTCCCTAAAAGTAAAGGAATGCTAAAGATAGTTGATAATTGTTAGAAGGGTGATAAATAATCCATTTACCGAAATCCCACAAATATGCCAAATATGTATGTCTCATGTTTCTACCAGAATTATACCATTTTTGGGCCGTTTCAAATTGCCAAAACTATTTTCCCTAAAAGAAAAGGAATGCTAAAGATAGTTGATAATTGTTAGAGGGGTGATAAATAATTCATTCACCGAAATGCCCCAAATATGCCAAACATGTATGTCTCATGTTTCTACCAAAATTATACCACTTTTGGGCCGTTTCAAATTACCAAAACTAAATTCCCTAAAAGAAAAGGAATGCTAAAGATAGTTGATAATAGGGGTGATAAATATGTATGTCTCTTGTTTACCACTTTTTAGTTTAACATTTTTAAATCGTGGAAAATAATGCATAAATAGACTCCATAAATAATCCATAAATGCACACGGATCGACTCCACCAACCGTTGATAATAGAGGGAAGGGATAGTTACGTGGTAAAATAATCCATAAATGCACACGGATCGACTCCACCAACCGTTGATCCACCGACAGAGAGAGAGGGGTGGCCACGAAGAGACAGAGAGGGGTGGCCACGAAGAGACGGATAGGGGTATACTGCCCGTTAGATCAGTGGATCAACGGTTAGTGGAGTCGATCCGTGTGACAACCGCTCAACCAATCAGGATAAGTTTGGGTTTCTGTGAGCATTTGTGACAGTACTTGAGGGCAAAACTGAGTAGTACTAAGAAACCAAGGGCACGTAAATAGTAAATAGACTAAGGGATTCAAACAAAATAATTACAAAATGAAAAATGCGTGTTTTGTACAATATAATTCATATTGGGCTACATCAAATTATTTGCAATTCAAATATACATGAGTGTGACAATTATGGCCTCATTTAGACAAACTATGTTTTGGGGAAGATGTTTTGCAAAGGGGTTTGAGTGGAAAACCATGCATCTTCATAGCTACTAGTGATTATGAGAAGTGGCAATTTGTGGTAAAACATGATTTATCTATGTTGGTTAAGGTGGCAGGTTGCGTAGGAAGACTCTATGAGTAGGTGCCACTATGTTTTTATTTTTTTGGATTTTTTTGCGCATGAAATGACTCAATTAGCTATGTTAATCTCATTTGTTGACTCTCTGTTGACCAGCTACTTGAGGGTAGAACTGAGTATATTGCACTTGCCAGTCTAGTACTCGAGGGGAAAACTGAGTGCATATAAAATTTCTGAATAAGGCCCGAGGGTAGAACTGAGTACGCGTGTCGCGGTGCACGCTGCAGCCGTGCATAGCGGACGCGTGTTGTGGTACACCAAACGCCACCTTCGTCTTTATAGAGCCCCTCTTTCTCTCTCTCGACGCTTGCCCACTCTCATTCTCACTGCAACCGCCTCTCCTGTCCCATCATCTTCTCCACTTCGCGTCGAAAAACCCCCTAAGAAAAAACCCCGGCGATGGAGAAGCATGAGATGCCCATTGCCGACGTAGCCGTCGGCGCATCGGCCGCCGGCGCATCTTCCGGCGCATCGGCCGCCGGCGCATCTTCCGCCGGCGCATCGGCCGCCGGCCCCGTCCAGGCCCCCGTCGCTGCTTCCGACGTAGGCGCCGGCGCATCAGCCGCCGGCGCAATGGCCGCCGCCCCCGTCCAGGCCCCCGTCCAGGCACCCGTCCAGGCACCCGTCGATTGGGACCTGTACGAAGACCCGTACGAACCAGTGCCGTACGTCGCGCCGGCGAACCCCTACGACACCAGCATCGTCGACGACTACCCGGAGGTAACCCTTTGTTCCCTTGTTCTTATGCCATTTCAATCCTTTTGTGTTAGATCTAGCGTTATTAGGGTTCGTCTATTCCTAGTTCAATCCTTTTATGATAGATCTAGCGTTATTAGGGTTCGTCTGTTCCTAGTTCAATCCTTTTATGATAGATCTAGCGTTATTAGGGTTAGTCTGTTCCTAGTTCAATCCTTTTATGATAGATCTAGCGTTATTATGATAGATCTAGCGTTATTAGTGTTTGTGATTTGCTTTTGTTTACGATTCGGTTAACTTATGTGAGTAATCAATCCCATCCCGTTAATTTGTGCCGATGATGATGAATATTTGGGCACAAATTGATTCAGGGTTTGGTCTGTGAACAATTGGTGTGTACAAATTTGTTGTGCATGATCTTTGGTTCACTGACCCAAATCCTGGATATAAGTGTGTCCAATGTAACTGAGGCTTCTTTTTTTCGTGCCCATATTATCATGCATGATCTTTTGTTCACTGTCTGTTCCATCATCGCTGCAATTGACTCCGTGTTTTTCGATCTTTGGTGCTACGTGACAGGTGCAGAGCAGCGACGTCGACAGCGACGACGAGTCCTTCCACACCAAGACTCGTCACGTCCTCAGGAGGCTGCAGTCCGGCCATTACGATCGCCACTTTGCTCGAGGCGTTTACAGGTGCCCCTTCTGCAATAGGAGGCTCCGCGCCACCGACTTCAACTGCCTGGTGAACCATGCCGAATCCCTTGGCAGTGCCACCGGCGGCGCTAGAGTTGGAACGACCGTGAACGTGCATGCGTTCATGGCCAAACACAAAGCACTTGGGATTCACCTGCGCAGCCTCCAAGCTTAATCCCATGTAAAATGTAGCTTATGTTGGATCTAGGGATCGGTAGTACTGTTGGATCTGTCCTCAATATATATATATATATATGCTATGTTGGCTGCTGTATGCAGCTTTTTCTATATTTTCTCGATTTATTATGCTGCTGTGAATTTATCCTCTACTAGCTTCTAGATTTGCTACTAGATTTGTTAACATATTGGGCAAAAAACGAGGGCCAAAAGGCAACAATCATTAAAGAAAGACAGAGATAGAAGCTTCTCTAGATTTGATACTAATTTGGTGAAAAGAGAGAGAACTGTTACAGAGAGAGAGAGGGGAAAAAGGCGCTCTGAAAAATGCCAATTTGGGCCGAGAGAGACAAAACCGAGCTCTCACGTACAACCAAACGCGGTCTCGTCCTGTCCCACGCGGTCCCGTTCTACCAGCCCCACGCGACGCGGCCCCACACGTCAGCACAGAACGGTCAACTAAACGGCAAACCTCCCGTCCGAGCGTCTGCGAGGGGTTTCAAACTAGAGCGAGGGGAAAACTGAGGAAAAACTAAGTGGCTGGGAAAAACTGAGTACAACTAACGACCTGAGGGCACGAAAATAGAAATCCCTTTAACTTATGATTTGTCAAGCATATGCTTCATAATTGTTCTCGCATTAACTTTAACCATTCAAGATGCATATGATGGGGGCAATGAGAGCTCAAAGCCGGTAAGTACCATAATTTTTGAAGGTTATAAAACTTGCAATCACTGCTTCCCTCCGCAAAGGGCCCTTCTTCTACTTTTATGTTGAGTCACCACCTTCCATCTTTATGCACCATTAAGAGAGCATAGTTGTCATTCTTAGTGTGATATTCATTATCCCAAAGTTCATTGATTGACTCATATTGTTGGTTTCACTTGTTCTTAAATTATTTGTATCTAGTCGCCCTCTTAAACTTGAAGGTGTCCTATGCATTTATGTTTTGCTCTCTTTGAAGGACAAGCTGAAAACCATTTGTATGTTTTTCCTTATGATTTGAACACACGTTTGACTTTCATTGTTTCATTTTCATGATCTTTTGTTTGTGTTCATTTGCATGTTTACAACATGGTTGCTAAGTTCTTATTGTCAAGATTATATCTTCATGCCCATGTTTTAAGTTCTTATGATCCCAGCTCACAAATGCTTACATATATGATCAAGATTGTGTAGGTGCATGTCACCTCAAAAATTATTCTTTTGTTATCACTTACCTACTCGAGGACGAGCAGGAGTTAAGGTAGGGGATGCTTGATACGTCTCCAACGTATCTATAATTTTTTATGCTCCATGCTTGTTTTTACACCATTTGCCTATTGTTTCATTACACTTTGTGGCACTTTTATGTATTTTCCGGAACTAACCTATTAACGAGTTGCCACAGTGCCAGTTCCCTGTTTTCTGCTGTTTTTGTGTTTCAGAAGTGACACACAGGAAATATTCTCGGAATTGGACGAAACAAGTTCCTGAAGTCTTATTTTACCCGGAAGCTTCCAGAGATCCGAAGGAGAGAAGGAGAGGGGCCACCAGGGGCCCACACGCATAGGTGGCACGGCCAGCCCCTGGCCCATGCCACCATGGTGTGAGGCCACCTGGGCCCTCCTCTGACATCGCCCCTTCGCCTATAAAGACCCCCCGACGGAAAAAACCTAAGGACCCGATCAATTTTTCAGAACACATCGTGATCCGCCGCCGCCGTCGACCCGAAGATCGGGAGGGTCCAGAAGCTCTTCCCGGCACCCTGCCGGAGAGGGGAATCGCCACCGGAGGTCTTCTTCATCGCCATGCTTGCCTCCGGAGCGATGAGTGAGTAGTCTACCTTGGACTATGGGTCCATAGCAGTAGCTAGATGGTTGTCTTCTCCACTATGTGCTTCATGTTTAGATCTCATGAGCTGCCCTACATGATTGAGATCACCGTTATGTAATTCTACATGTTTGGTTTGTTGGGATCCGATGAATATTGGTGTTTATGATTAAGTTGCTGTACTGAATATTATCTTTTGTTATCTCTATGTTGTTTATGATCTTGCATGCTCTCCGTTGTTAGTAGCTATCTTGGCCGAGTAGTTGCTAGTGACTCCAAGAGGGGGTATTTATGCTCGATAATGGGTTCATGCCTCTATTTAACCTGGGGGAGTGACAGAAACCTCTAAGGATGTAGATGTGCTGTTGCTACTAGGGAGAAAACAACATTCATATGCTCAAGGGCATATGCTTTGTTTACATTACACACTTTGCTTAATGCAATTATCTGTTGTTCGCAACTTAATACTTGTGGAGTTCTCAGATTGATTCACCACAAGTGGATTATTAGTCATAGATGCAGTTGGATGGCGGTCTATGTATTTTGTTGTAATGCCCAGAGTAAATCTCATAGTGATCTTCTTGACATATCACGTTTATCTCTATTCTATCAATTGCCCAACTGTAATTTGTTTACCCAGCATGTGTTATTTATCTTATGGAGAGACACCACTAGTGAACTGTGGACCCCGGTCCTATTTCCATCATATTGCTATTACCTGTTTACTTTATTCACATACTCTACTGTTTTCCACTTGATACGCTCATAACCTTTGTTTCAAGCAAACCGGTGAGATTGACAATCTCATCGCAAGTTGGGAACAAAGTACTTGGTTGTTTGTGTGCAGGTTCCGCGTTGCAGCTAGCAAGCAAAGCTTGGACGAGGCGCCATATATAAATTGTCCGAAGCTGTCGCAAACTAGCAAGCATCACCTTCAGTCGTCATTGTCTACTTTTCTCCTGAACGATAAGCCTTAGTTTCTTAACTGAGGGAAAACAAGCTGCTATACTCATCATACCTTCCTCTTGGGGTTCCCAACGGGTTGGTCATTCACCACGCACAAGGACCTCTGATCTTCCACATCAACTTGGAGTATCAACGGTGTCCAACACGGAGGCCGAGCATTCAAGGTCTCGCTAAGGAATTGCGAGTGCACATGTGCGATGCCATCTTTGGTCCATCTCGCTTGCTCGCATTTGCTAACGGCGGCTCGGGTGCGTCATTTGGACTACAATCACCCTCTCACCGTGAGAGAGTCAGAGTTCTCCATCACAACGATCAAGAAAACACGGGCTCCTAGATTTAACCCATACCTAGACCAATCACAATGGCCCGAGTATCATGAAATCCAACTATGGCCCCATCCGTCATGGAAGGTTGTTAAACGTGGAAGACGTCAGACAAAGCATTTTAGGGGCGACATGGATGGATGGGGTCGTGGTGGTGCGAGAGAATCAGGAAATGACCAATTTCAAGAGCCATGTGATAGATCTCGTTATGGAAAGTGTAATAGTCATGGACACAATGCTAGGACATGTACCCAAAGGAAAAGAACAAAGAGAAATGACCCGAACACAAGCCAACCCATGAGTAGTCAACAAGGTGGTCCAAGCCACCAAGATGTTCCAAGCCAACAAAGGAGTACCCAACAAAATGGTCTAAGCCACCGAGATGTTCCAAGCCAACAAAGGAGTACCCAACAAAGTGGTCCAAGCCACCGAGATGTTCCAAGCCAACAAAGGAGTACCCAACAAAGTGGTCCAAGCCACCAAGATGGTCCAAGCCAACAAAGGAGTAGCCAACATAGTGTTGCAAGCCAACAAAGTGGTCCTAGTCACCGAGGTGGTCGAAGCCACCAAGGTGGTCCAAGCTATCGTAATCCTAGGCAACAAAGAGGAAGACAACTAGGTCTTAGAGGAGTCCGTGGTGTAAATCGAACTAGTATGATAGGATATCTACAAGGACCATTTCCGTATGTACTTCTATTTTGTGCTCTACAATTTCTTAATTTGAGATAACATTTTACATATTGTGTTTACTAACTTTTATCTCCACTCTTATTGTAGATATGGCGGGGAGTCAAGCCAACAAGGAGGGGGATCAGACCTTCAATGAATCTTGGAGGAAGGTGATGGAGATGGATGCGGCTGAGAGGAAGAAGAAATAGGCAACACAAATGAGGATGGAAGAAGAGCAACAATTGAGGGTTCGTGAGGAAAGAATGAGGAGAGAAAGAGAAGAGCAACATCAAAAGGAGCTTGCGGAGGGGGTAATAAAGAGCATTCGTGAGTACGACGAGATAATGAAGAGAGCCTATGATAAGATAAGCAACATGAAAGTAGAGAGGGAGAGGGAGAGAAAGGTGAGGGGGACGGGACATAGCTCAACTCAAGGTCACAAGGAGGACGAAGATGTTTCCAATGAGGCTTGGAGGAGAGTGAAGGAACAAGATGCAGCCAAGAAAGTGGAAGAAAGAAAGAGAAAGATGAAAGAGGAAGCTGAGAAAGAGGCAGCGAGGCGGGAGGAGGATATGAGAATGCGGTGGGAACATATGAGGTGGCAAGACATGCAGCGCGCCAAAGCACTTAAAGAGAAGAGAGAACGAGAAGCGCGTGCTAAGAAGGAGCGCGAGGCTTATTGGGCGGAGCGCCTAGCAAGGGAGGACACAAGGATAAAGAGGGAGAAGAAGGAACTATTTGAGAGGGTGGCTGCTGAGGCGCGTGCCATAAGAGAGGAGAAGGAAGAAGAAGAGAAGAAGAGGAAGGCCACGGCGAAGGCGAAGGCAAAGGGACCATGCTTGAGCGAATAGAGCATTCGTGAATTTGGGCATGTATTGAACTATTGTATGTTAACCTTGTGTGAACCTTGTCATTTAGAACTATTTGCTTCCATTTCGAACTATTTGTGAACCTTGTTATTTTGAACTATGTGTGAACCTTGTGTTGTGTGAACTATGTGTGATCCCTGTAATTTCGATCTATGCAAATCCTTGTCATTTTGAAGGATTTGTAACTTTTGCACACCCTGCTTGTGATTTTGAGGATAGTTGTTGCTGTTGAATTTCTACAAAATTTTGACACAAGTTGCGGAAATTTTAGCATGGTTTTGAGCAGGATTGCGAGCTCCAGGCCTGCCGCGCCACGGAGGGTGGCGCCGCAGCACTGCCGCGCCACAGAGAGTGGCGCCGCAGCAGTGCCACGCCACTGTGGGTGGCGCCGCAGCAGTGCAGCGCCGGGCGCTGCTGCCGCGTCTGCCGCGCCACTACCTCTAACGCCGCGCCGCTTCCGCGCCACTCCCAGTGGCGCCGCAGGCCTGGAGCTCGAAAACATGCTCAAAATCATGCTAGAAATCATGCTCAAGCTCAAAATCACAAATATATCGGCAAACATGCTCAAAATCAAGTGAAATACAAACACAATGTCAAAATCAAGCTCAAAATCACAAACACAAGGTCATATATCACAAACACACACTCATATCATGCATAAACCTTAAAATCTTACATAGCCAAACATCAAGTCCATATTGGCAAACATGAAGTCCGTATTGCCAAACACAAGTTCAAAGCGAGATTACTAAACATGGCAAGTTCATATAGCTAGATAGCATAAAACCTAAACATCTACTTTCTTCCACGCTTCCCTCCTCCCCTACGCGGAGCAATCTTCTTCCGTGGCTCCAACACGAAATTATCATCGTCGGAATCGGAGACTTCTTCCGTGACCACCTTCTTCTTTGTCTTCTCCTTGAAATCATGTGGTGTGTACTTGTCCCTATGTACACCTTTGTTCTTTCTCTTCGATGGTAGGAGATCCTCTTGTTCCTTCAAAATAAGACAAATGCAATGTTAACATTTCTAGAATACATGGAAAATCGACGAGCTAAGGCGTTGCTTATGACACATGCGATCTCGTACCAGCGTGGATTCCTCGTCCGCGGAGGCCGATATGGCCTAAGACTCGGACGGCGACGGCGTCGATGCAATCTCAGGATCACGGCAACCAAGAAGGTTTCCTAATCTCCGTAACTTCTGGCCCTGATACTATAAGAAGAAAATAATTGTGAGTGCACATGTCAAAAGTACCAAACAAAAGGTCAAAGTATGTTCATACCTTCACGAATTCTCGCAATCTTGAAGAGCCCTCTTTGTTCTGTGGCAATTTCAAAGCCACCTCGAATTCAACAGCTTGCTTCTAGATCTCCGTGCGCTAGCATGTATATGAATATGTAAAGACACAAGTGGCAAGTGGAGATAGTAGTGAGATTACAAAAAGAAGAACAAGCTTACCACAAAGTTAAACGCGGAAGCAAAAGGGACTTGGCGCCCGTCTCTGACAAGCTTATTGTAAGCAAGATTGCCAAGCTGGTCGAACGACAAAGGTTCTTCCAAAATGGCATCCGTGTAGGCATCCGGAAGAAGCTGCAAACGAGTCCTTTGTTGAAACCAATGGAGATAGTTGTTGAAAGCAACATCAGAATGGTCCGCTACATCAATTCCTTTTGCCTGCTTAGCCTCCGCCACACGTTGTTGAAACGTCCTAATATACTTCTTGTGAATATTGGGCCAATCCGTCTTCCGATGTTTGATCCTGTCATAGCTGCATATTAAAATAACACACTGTCAACAAACAAGAAGTACATTACAAAATGGCGGAATGGCAGAAATAGGATTCATACCGGTGAAGCATACGATCCGTGTCCTCATACATCGGCGGGTACTCTTGAAATAAACCAAACTGCCGCATAACCCGCTGCGTCAAGTGAAACTCAACAGCCCACATGCATATCAACGGGCAACGCATATACCACAGATTTCTTTCCGCCGTGCAAGCAGGGTTAAGCTGCCAGGCAGCGTCACCGAAAGAATATCCACGACCATATGGTTGCCATATCACCTAAAACATGCCCAATAATGAAGATCCTACATACCAAAAACGAGAGAGTGAGGGAATATAGTTTTTTACCTGCTCAGGGGTTAGGTTGTCAAACTCGTTGGTGTATTATTGATATGCTTGTTGTGGGTTAGAAGTAAACTCAGAATGGATGTCCCAATAGTAAGCCCATGTGGGAAACCGGTAGGGGATGTTACCATCGTGCCAGTCATTCCGAGGACCAATTTTCGGCCGTCTAACAGGGAAGCGTTCCCAACTCCACACCGAAAGAAGAAGCAGCGGACCACCAATACAAGCTTGTACATCTGTCCTACAACAAGCATCGTCAAGCTGCACATGGTATGAAAGCAAACATCAATAACAAGAATGTAGCCAAAATGGAGAGCAAATGTACGGAGTGGACAAAACAACTCATTACCTGACGATACAACCAAGCCAAAGCAGCAGTGCCCCAGCTCCACTTCCTATCCATAACGGTGAGCGCCTTCAGCCAATGCCAGTGCGCGGTCTTCCCACTAGCGTCATTGAACAGAGTCCGTGTGATAACATACCACACGTACACGCGGGCGTAGATCTTGACGACATCCTCATCGGCATCCTCAGGGCAGGTATTGAAGTTATCTGAGATCCATTTGAAAGTAGCCCCGGTGGCGACCCTCAACTTTACTCCTTCCTTGTTGAGAGTATCCCCGGGGCACTTCCCAATAAGATCTACCATCTTCCCGCACCAATCATCACAGGCTGTATCGATACAAAGAGGAGCCCCCTCGATGGGGAGCGCAAGTATCATCGCCATGTCCTCTAGCGTGACCGTCATCTCGCCGGTCCGGAGGTGAAAGCTGTGGGTCTCCGGCCTCCACCGGTCCACAAGCGCGGTGACCGCGACAGTATTCATGTTAAGTGTGGACCGGGTGACCATATGGATGAACGGTAGAAGCCCAAGATTGTGGATGTAGGGGGTGTACCGCTCATCGTAGTTCATCGGCGTTGCCGACATCTGGTGGTACCTAAGTCACAATGGTCCAAGAACCTGCACACACACGAGCTTCATTGTCACATATCAAATCAAGCATACCTATATTACATTGAGTAATTGGTTTTTTAATTACCTTCTTCTTCTCGGTCATCATATAGGCACGGTGACGAACATCAACTTCATCCTCGAGAATGCTTTCATTGGTTAACTCCTCCATCCTAAATAATCCGACTATAATGTGAGCATATATGCACATAAGTCATACAATTCTTCTACAACAATTCATCTCCGAAAATTCATCTACAACTATACAATTCATCTAAAATTAACTTCAACTATTAAATTCATCTACATCTCATCCAATTAACATATATGTGAGCATATATGCACATAATCAAACAATTAATCTACAACAAATCCATATAATATGCAAATATTATTTCTACTAATCTATTATATTATTAAAACAACTAACAACCAACGGCTAAGATCTAGCATCAGGTAACGCTAGAAAACGAACGGCTAAGATGTAAAAAAAGAAAGAAAAGAGATCCACGTCTATGAGTCCTAGAGGAATCGCGTCTCTGAGTCCTGGAGCTAATACAGTTTGATTTACATGGGATTTCGTCATAAATAGTCCTAACGCTTTGATCAAATCGGGAAAGCGCAGTCCTATCACTATATGCTCTACTGCCTCGACCTCAATCTCATCGACGAGACTGAGCGGGGGTGGGGTGATCTCCCATCTAAGCTCTCGGCAGCCATCGAAGAGTATGTCGTCGGCCTGGATCACTCGATGTGGCGACGTTCCCCACACCAGCCTGTCCTGCTGTGCCAACAATGTCAGCCACGCCGACGAGATGGGAAGCGCCGATCTTCCATCGTAGGCTCCGGGCAAACATCGGAGAAGAGATCGTCGGCCTGAAGCGGTCGACCATATGATGAAAGCCATCACAAAATATGGGCAGCAGGCAGCGGTGTGGTCACAAAGACACATGCGCTTTTGCTCTCTATTCACAAGATACGCACGTGCAAGGATAGGGAAGTATTGCCTGATTGATTTACGTGTTTCAAAGTTCAAACCAGCAAACGGACACACATCCCATCAGATCCCCAAAAGCCACGTTAATCAAGAGCTGCAACACAAGAGATCCAACCATGATACCCAGCTAATTGAAGCACGAAAGTGGACTAGCGGTTGGCCGATTGAAGGAAGAGGTACGCTTGGATCCCAATGGATTCAACACATGCCTTCGTCGCCCTGTGCTGCGAGCCCGTGAAGTCGCCATGGTGTCATAATTCAACACATCGCAGCGTGCTGGCAAAGGATCTTGAGAAGGTTACGTTCCAGACTTGCAGTAAGCAGCAAGTCATGTCGCCCTCGAACATGCCGTGAAATTCATGGAGCCCGTGGATGTCTTTGTTCTGGCTGGAGAGGAAGATGGTACGGATGGCCGTCCAGACACCGGGCATCGCCCGGCCGGAGCACGAGAGACGACGCAGGCTTCAATCTGAATCCACTAACGTCTAAGACGAAGATGAGAGGCCAGAGTTCTATCGGCATGGTTGCAGATGACAAACGGCCGGGGAAGAGGACAGCAAAGAAGGTGGACCAGATGGTGAAGTTAGCCCAGGCGAATGCAGGGTCACCAAGACATGGGAGCAGAGAGGTCGCAATGATAAGAGTAGACCCGGCATGGCTACAGTCCACTGGGTACATATATGACGGTTAAGCACAATAATAAAACCTTAATGGACTGCGGACACTCCATTGTCCTTGCGTGCATGCATAATGAAATGATGTTCTTCGCATCTATGAAAGGTCCAGATGGAGAGCACAATTAAAAGGAAACCTTGAATATTGAGTTTCTGTCAGATGTATTACACACAGTAGCCATGGTGGCCTGGTGAGTTGGGTATGAAGCACGGGCGAAAATTTGTCAGAAGGTAAAAGCATCAATTTTAACTCTAATTTACATGGTTCTAAGTGTACATTATGATTCATTTTATTTTCAGATCACTCGACTGCCGATGCCATTGATTTTCTAACAATATTATATTTTTATGCTGCACACAAAAATCTCTTGCTTGCAGATGGCTGAGCGGAGACTACCATTGATCATTAAACTTGGTGAACAAGAAAATATAAAAGGAGGATTGTAGGGGAAACATACAAAACCTAAAAATTAAATACGCATTAAATAATCATTCATACTCTTTTTTACCCTATGCATGTATTCAATGGTTTTGACGCTAACTATTTTACCCTATGTATGAAAGTGACACTAATATATATATCTTTCATGTCCTTGCCATCATCATAATTCAGTTAGACGATTCTGTAGAGATATGATGATTCACATGTTTAATCAAGAAGGAGCCTAATCAGTAGTGGATCTCACTATTGAATTACAGCTGGTACATAACCGATCTTTAGAAATGCTTCTAAGGATAAAATATTCTATAGTGATGAGAGCCAATTGATTGCTGGAGTTTGGGCAAAGAATATAAGTTGAATGTCTTGAGTCCTCTTCTGCGTAATAGAACTTACAAGAATCAAATGAAGTTACTCATGTATTGCAATCATAACATGTGCAAAAGTATTATTACCCACATTGCAATGAGTGAGCAGTAGGGAAGCTTTATATCAAGTATCGTAAATTAACTTAATTTATTTTCACTTATTATCTCTCATAGGTATCAACAACAATGTATATACAGATTCAAGTAATGACATTGCTAGCCGCGCAATTTGCGCGGGCCACCCAGCTAGTTTCATACATATTATGAAGCACACAAATTGCACATCACAAGTAATCTAAAATTGCTAGTTAAATAACAAGCTACATATATCAAACACACAAATCCATCCATTTGAATCTACCATACAAGTCCACCACACAAATCCATCCATATGAATCAAACACACAAATCACTAACTAGAATTCCCAAATCCATCCATAAAAAACATCCATTTGAATCAACCATATCAATCCATGCATCACTAACTAGGATTCAAACTAGGGGATTAGAGAAGGGAAAGAGAGAGAAGAGCAAGGGGATTGGAGGGAGAATACCTTGGTGAAGATCTTGAGGACACCACTTCTTCTTCTTGTTGGAGATTTAGAGAAGGGAAGGGGGGAGAAGAGGAGCAGCCGCCGCCGCCATGGATGAGGGAGAGAGAGGTGGGGAGGGAGAAGTGAGGGGGAGGTGGGCCGGGGTCGGGCGCGGGCAGGGTTTCTAACCCTAAAGTGCCGCGCCACTGCGGGTGGCGCCGCACGCTCACCTGCCGCGCCACTGAGGGTGGCGCCGCACTATCGCTGCTGGGCCTGCCGTGCCGACGTGGCATGCAGAGCCGCGCCACTGACAGTGGCGTTGCTCCTTACTCAGCCGCGCCACCGTGAATGACGCGGCCAAAAAGGGTTATTCGGGTAAAATTATTTCGCCGATGGTTTATTTTTTACGATTGTATCAAGTTTAGGTTATTTTTGTTTAAATCGCCCCTCACGCCCTCCTCACGCACTATTGCACAAGAGGCCTTCACACACTCGTCGGTAAGACTATAGAGCTGCCTAGGATGCGCCTAGGAACCCAAATTAGTAGGAAAAAGATTATTAGTGGTATTTCAGAAAATGAGGTTGGTGGCGTTTCGGTGACACGCCATTAATATCACGCCACTGGTAACTGTTACTGGTGGGCTGCAAACGAGTCGAGCTCGAGCTGGTTAGACTTGGCTCAGCTCAGCTCATACTAAAATTCGAGATGCTTATATGCTTTTTTATAATTATATACTCTCTCTCTGGTTGAAAAAGAGTGTCAGAGACTTAGTACAAACTTCATACTAAGCTAGTATAAAATCACCTATATTCTTTTTCGATTGGAGGAAGTAATATAGTTGCACTATTTGTGGATTTAAATCCCTATTTTCCATAAATGTGCAATTATCCATTTATGTATAGTGCAACCAACATATATTTCCTATATCCAAGTTGACTTTGACAAAAAAAAAATCAAACCAAAAGTTGGAAAACACTTTTACACAGCAGAATCCCGTGTTCTACTAGGAAAACAGGCTAAAACGGGTTTATATGGCTTGAATCACTGTATAGGGCATATGTGTAGGTGTCATGGTGTGTAGCAAGTCTTTTTTTTGTAATCTATAATATCTAAATAGGAGCAACCACTAAGTGATTTCTCTCAACATGCAAGCTATCCACCTCACCATGAATCTCTAAGCAATGGTACTCTACCACATGGTGTAGATTTGCCATGTCACCATGGCATGCATGCTAAGCTCTTAAGTTTCGCTTTTTATTGGAATTTGGCCTGGTCAGCTTCTTAACAACACGTCATGTCCGGATTCCAACCCTTCCCTTTCCTAAACAACCAAAGTGTTGGTCTCGCTCCGTCTACTTCCTCCAAGTGAGTGGAGTAATAAATGTTGCCTCTCCTTCAGGGTGCATGTTCTTTGGTGCTAATGGCATAGCTTCCGTTTCTGTGTGACTAGATGAGTAGAATTAATTCACACAATTACAGAGCCCACTAGCATTCCTTGTGGTACGCATCCTATTCCATGTCGCTTCACAATCTCACATGCCGATCCTATTAATTCCTATCTGCAGGCTGCAATGTAGCTGTCTCCATTGTCCATTCTCGCTCCTCCAGCAGACCAGTACTTTTATGTTACTCCACTCGCCAATGGTGCAAGCCGGGAAGGTCTGCAATACATCACTATCGTAAGCCGATTCAGCCGCCTGTACATATACAGGCATACGGTCCGTTACGGCTTTCTCCATGGGATTTGATATTTACTGATTGGGTTCGATCTCTTTGTTCTTTTCTCTGTAGAATGATCTCTTATATCTTATATGGTGTCATGTGTTTGGGATGGCCATCCTGAGTATTTTGTTCAGTCATGAGTTATAACATTTTCATTTTTACTTGATTCTCTGTTAATTTATCTCTACTTTCTTCAAAGGAAGGTAATGTATAATTGTATTCGTAGCCAAAATATGTGTCTATTGCATCATCTATGGTGGCCGCACCATCTCTCGGATGAACCAGTAAAAAACAATACCATATATTTCATATATGGTGTCCTCTAAAACTATTATTTTATATTTTTAGGGGATAAATATGCTCTGTTTCCCATCATGTAGTCATGTATTTCAAAGGCGTGACCTTTTAATTTTATCAAGGACAAATATTTTGTTCATCTCATTTTCCTTTTTTTCTTGATTCTTTGGTAGTTTCTCTTTGCTCCAAACTAAACTTTCTTCTTTTTTGTCATTGTGTTCAGCAACCCACCATGTGATCATTATATTTTCATTCAAGCTGCATGAGATACCAGTTTTCCTCATTGTTTTGAGAGAACGTTTATTTTCCATGTTCAGCTCTTGGGTACAAGTTTTGCCTCTCATTTAATGGCAAACAATTTAAGATAAAAGTTACAACATCTGGTATTCAATCCTATATTTTTTAGAGTTTGCATGGGTTTATGTTGGTTCCAAACATCACATGCTATGTGGTTCAGTCAACGTTATTTTGAAAATGGTACTTCTTTGACACAATAATTTATTTTCCTTATTATGGTGTACCAAGATATGTTGGCAAATATATACTCCCCCCGTTCCAAAATATAAGGCGCCTAAGGATTAGTCAAAAGTCAATATTTTTTAAGTTTGACTAAGTGTATACATAAAAATATGGACAATAACAATACTGAATCAATATTAATAGATTCAACGTAAAGTATATTTTTTTAATGTGTCCGTTGAATATTGTAAATTTAGATAATTTTTCCACAATATATGGTAAAAGTTAGTAAACTTTGACTTGTGACCAATCCTTAGACGCCTTGCATTTTGGGACGGAGGGAGTATTTCATATTCCAATTTATTTATAGGTTTAAAGCAGAACATCATGAATTCATGATATCTTAGCTTATTCCTTTAGTTACATATTATACATTGGCCAATATACATGTGATCTTTCAAGTGATCCACACAGTTCTACATGTAAATCATGGTATATAGATCTACTATTTAATAATTTTCCTTTAGGATTTAGTGCAAGAAATTGGTTCTGATTTATCAAAAGTGACATTAACAACTACATGTAGGATGTGGTTCTTCCCCGATCCCTGCTGAATATATGTATGCATGCAACGACCGAAGTATTGAATAGCTCCACAGATGTATATCACCATTTCATACAGCTTATAACTTTTGGTTGAAAAAGTTTTTTCTTACAAAGCCCGTCGCAACACGCGGGGCATTTTCTAGTTCTACATATGCTAGCGCCACCTAGGTTATGAAAATAGATGTGTATATATGATGATGTTTCTAAGGTAAGACAACTCCATGGCAAAATGGGCGAAGGTGGCGACACCATGTGGAGCCCACAGAGCGTGACATGGGCTGGGTCCTAGGATCAAGGAGCATGTAGGCTAGACCTAGACCCTCGCATGCCTCCTCTCGCATGTTCTATTATACTCCCTCTGTTCCTATTTAGATGGTGCATATGTTTATCAATGTTTAAGTAAATTTGATCAACTAAACTTTCATGATATGTCGCAAAAATTATGCCATTCATTTCATACTCGGATGAAGAAATTAATGATCTAATTTTGATAACAATTGACGCATGCATCATTGGTCAAATTAGTGATCAAAGTTAAAACATGAAAACGAGGCTCCCACGTGCATTGGGACAAAGGGTATAGAAAGTTGTGATTTTCTCAGGACTTTTACAGACCCCCAAAGGTTCCTAGAATAAACAAATACATGAAAGATTTTTCCTTCTAAAATTTAACAACATTTTTATAATAATTTAAGCATTTCAATAATAATTTATTCAAAATATAATAAATATTGGCAAATCTCAATAGAAATGCTATGTTAAAGTTCAAAAAGGCCTACGATGGTTTGAGATTTCCACAATTGTTGTCAGTATGTTTTGTTTCTAGCTCATTCATGTCTTTGGGGTAATCATAAGTGCAAAACATATGTTTGTACACTTTTATTAGAAAATCATCACCTTAGAGAAATGTGTATGTGTGCCATGACCATAGTTTAAATTCAAATTCAACTAACCGACATGTCATTTGGCTCGTTAGGGAACAAGTTATGGTCGTGTGAGCTTTGGATACCAATTATGTGAAAAACTAATATTTTTGTGGTGACCAGAACAAAATTATCACTTCTAAGGGATGTATTTTATATTAGTATACGGAGGACAATTTAAAAATTGTTTCTTCTAGACTTACTTACCGAATTCCGATTCATACGTAAATGATAAATGTTGTATCTGTGTGATGTTTTTCTTATGGATCTTATGTTTTTTCACATGCTTATGGATCTTATGTGGAAGTTCTTCAGTTTGCGAGGTTCGAGCACATCGCAGCAAAGAAGATGAGATGTTCTCATGTCTGCCGATCGGACGTCCAACGTTGCCTGCGCTCTCTAAACCTTTGGGAGCATAACCCAAACCCGCTGCTCTGCTCCCGTCCTCCGCCGCGCCCGCGAAGAGCCCCCGCCTTCAACTCCGGCGCCCTGTTCCGCCGCGACGCCGCCGCCGCCACTGCGGGCCTCCGGGCCGTAACCACCGACCAGATGGTAAGCTCCGCCTGCCCCTCTTCCCATCCTACTGCGGAGCGCCCGAATCTGGCGAGTTCGATTTGTCCCGCGAACTAAACTCCTCCCGGGAAACCCTAGCGTGTTGCTGCTCTTGCTCACGCTTTGCTCTCTTGACGCCCGCCCATCGCAGGATTACCTCAAGACGGTGGTGCCGTCGCAGCTCCTGGCCGAGCGCGGCGCCAACATCGTCGTCATCAACCCAGGTGCGCCTCCGTCTTAACGATGTGCATTTGTCTTCGGTGTCCTATTCTGACGATTCACGCCTGTTCCGGTCCGATTTGGGTACACAAGGCCTCTAATTCGAGTTCAAGGGCCGAGTGAAATGCATAATGCTCGGTCAGGGGGTTCGATGTTTTGGGATAGTGTCCGAGGTTCTATAACTGACGAACAACTATGAAACAAGAATGCTTGCCTCTTATGTCGTGGTATTCTTTGCCGAGTTATGGTCACTGTCAATTGATCCAGCATCTGTCCTTTGCAGGATCCGCAAACGTGCGCATGGGGTTTGCGAGTCAGGACGTGCCGTTCAACGTACCACACTGCGTTGCCCGGCACAAGATCGACGCGGGAAAGCTGTCGGTGCGAGATCAGGTGATGCAGATACAGATACAGGAGTTGTTCTCCCCTAATATTGGTTTGCTGGATATATCTTCAGTATGTGACTGTGGTTTCCCTTTCAGAGGCTCAACTGCCGTGCTGGGTCGACGCACAATGCAGAGCGGGAGAAGTCATATGATATTGTAAAAGAAAATACTCCTCGTCATTTCTTTGCACTATGTTTGGCACTCGAGCTAATTAGATGCCACTCTTGCAGATTGCTTCACTACTGAAAATCCCGTTTTTGGAGGAATTGTCGTCTTCAGAGAACCAGCCTTTACCTCCTAAGGTACTGTGTAATGTGTTACTTTGCATACCTGATTTTACGACAGTAGGATGTTACCTTTTTCCATGTGATGTAACACAGCTTAAGCCTTTTTCATACCATTCGGAAAAGTAACACCCAAAGGTAGGTTTCCTCTCCTTCAAGTTCCTTAGTGATGGCCAACTAGTTTAGTGTTTAGGGGATTCATTTGTCTTTCTTACACATTGATTACTGATCAATAATTATTGTTACGCTTCTTGAGGAGTTGCTTGGTCTGTCTTTTCTGGTTTCAGTGCTATACTTTGGAAGTGAAATGTGAACTAGCTACTTAGAGCAGTTTACTGAAGCACTTTTGACGACGTTGATTTCTGTCAGACCCAAATTATCTCAATCTTGTATATACGATTAAAAAAAACTTATCATGGAGTGGAGCCATTTAACTGATGCTGAACTTCTGCTCTCGCCTCGTTTTAGTGATTAGCGATGTTGATTTTAATTATAAGAAGGAACTTAACTCTATTGAAATGAGAATTTAACATGAGAAAGCATTATTGAAGCTCGTGTGAGATTGTTCATTCAATTTAACTATATCTTGCAATGTTTGTTATAGTTATTTGTGAAAATATGGGAAATGCTGAATAGAATATTGGAATACTGTAATCACTAGTTGCCCTGCCCTCTTCAAAATTTATATAATTACTTTTCAAATTATCTGTCATTAAGTCTTAAAGTTGCTGTTATTGTTTGCAATCTAAGACTACAAATTCAAACAGAAATACGCTACGCCTGTTTGACTTGTGAAATATAGAAATATTATATGATTTGGCACCAATCTTCTGGCATCAAATTATGTTCGTTTAGAAAGATCACTTTATGGCCTCTGTGTGCTGATGTGGTTATAATCAATGCTTCAGATGGGTCGTGTTGATGGTCTTTCTTCACAGCAAAATAAAGATGATAGTAAACTCACTTGGACAGATGTGATGGGCAAAAGTATCAAATCATCCACGTCAACTGGTACTTTTCTGATCCTTTTCTTCTTCGTGGAGTGCTTCTGTTATTTCTTTATCCAATTTGGAGTCATCTGTTGTTAAGAGAATTAAAAAATGTACTTATGATTTGGAGATATTCTTGAATTTTATTGAGAAGGACGCTGTATAATTTTTTTGCTACGACGTATGTATAACATCCCTCAGTTACTGCATGTGCATGGTTTTGGTTTATTTTGCACCACGTCATAAATTTTCTGTAGTCTGGACAGCATATATACAAAAGGGAAGGGAACGAGTCTAATGTTCCCATATTAACCTATTTCTGAGAAGCAAGGACAAAAGCCTAAGTGAGTTGTTATGTTTGTGTGTGGCCTGTTCTATTGGTCTTGGTGCTTTAGTGTGGACCTTTGGGTTATGACACTAGGATGTTTCTTTTGTTAGAGCCAGCTAGCTTTGAAAGTTTAAAGGACTGAAGTTTTCTGTTGTTTTATATATTTTGGTATGAGGTCTACATAGTTTTGGTCTTGTCTGTTATTGCATAACATGTAACCATCACAATGAGATCTCATTAGTAACCACATTTTGTCTAGTTGTTTTGCATTGATTTAATGGAATAGTTGGAGTTATATGATGGACTGTTTTCTTGCTTCCTATTCCTTTAATCAGTTAGTTGCGCATAGTTCTCTGATATGAACAGTACTTTCAAAGAACAGTTCTGCACAATAGTAAAGTACCGTATATTTCACAGATTTTTTTTAGTGTCAAAATATTGATGACCCCTCAAATTGGCCAGAAAAGTCAGATGCTGATGATGATCCTTCGCAAAGCACATCTGATGATGATAACAAGCCCAGCTCTGAAGAAAAAAAGTACAAAGAGATGATATTTGGAGAGGATGCTTTGAAAATCCCTCCTTCCGCACCATACTGTTTGAGTCGCCCGATCAGGAGAGGCCATTTTAATATTTCTCAAAATTATCCGTTACATCAGGTACGCCTCTAGATTACCGGCTTAACAATTTCTTTTAAAAGTCAGTTAGTAGTAGTAATGCTTCTCTTGGTACGTACTACCTCCGTCCCAAAATGTAAGCCTTTTTAGAAAGCTAAGTTAGCTCTCTAAAAAGGCTTACATTTCGGGACAGAGGTAATATTAGACAACACTGCCCTTTAAATGGGAAGTTCAGTTTTGGTTCACTGGCCGAGACTTTCCAGTGTTACATTCTTAGTCATATAAATATTGAGGAGTGTATGTATTGTTTTGGCTTCATTGTATTAAATGTAGGATAGGCTATTTCTTGCAACATAGTTTCTCGCGGACAAAAATGTGCGACTTAGAACAAGGTTGCATATCTTTATCGAAGTATGTAGAAACAGCAAGGGAGTAGCCTACTGCAATGTACTGAAGAAGGCTTTGACTCAATTCTCTTCCATGATTCCATCTGAAACAATTAGGTGGACCAAGTAAAAATTTCTGCCTATTTCTCTGCAGGACAATGTTTCAGCTGCCAAACCTAAACAAATCTTCATGAGAACTTTTCTTGCTCGAGCTGTACATCTTGCATAGTCGAATAGGACTTCATTTAGATGTACATTTCTGCTTTCCAGCTTATTCTTCCTGCCTGCTCCTAGTTTTTCCGTTGCTTCCCTGGTAAATGGTAATACAAAATTGAGTAGTTTATTCTAGTAATAAGTCACTATTTAAGTTTTGAATATAAAGCCTTCTGGTTTAATAGTGCATAGTATCATTTTTTACTGCGTGTCTTTGTTGCCAATGATGAAAGATGAAGAAAGGCTAAGAATTAGGTGCATGAGTTGAAACCCTGGCCTACAAATTTTGGAAAAATTACATCGAAAACACTAACCTGGAATATTTTTCCTTGGCTGAAATTGATGATATCTGGCTAAAAAGGAGCTAGAAAAGAAATGAGGCGCGTGAGAACTCTGTTTTTCGAACTGGTTATGAGACCTGTGTATCGACAGTATTCTCCTTATTATTAGCATCTTAATGGTTGATTTGAAAAAACAAATATTATGGTGCAGGTTTTAGAAGATTTACGTGCTATTTGGAACTGGATGCTGACAGAGAAGTTGCATATCAACCCAAAGGATAGAAATCTATACTCTGTAATTCTTGTTCTCGCGGAGACATTTGACAACCGAGGTATTTCTCCTTTCATGTAGAACTACCTTGATGTGTAGCTGGATGTCATGTTTGGTGCTATGTTTGTTTAGGTGAAGCTGTAGCATTGGTGTTTAATTCCTTCTGTCTTAACTCCTACCAACCCAAATTAGGTCATTCAACTTGAATTTCAAATGCCACGCAAAACACACTTTCTTAGTAAGAGGGAGAAAAATCTACACCAGTAGGTCTTTAATAGAATCTTTCATGAAACACATGTTGTTATAGAATATAACTTAAAAAGCTCAATTAGTTGGGCCTTGTCAAACTTATGGACATGATGTTTGCCCAACAATGTGTGTTCATGTAGTGCTGGTGCATTCTTTGCAATCTGCTGACTGTTGGTCATGAAGAGTCTTTGGCTGATCTGTCATGCTACTGTTGTGTATTGAAGTGTTCACGATGCATTATTCCATTAGTGTAGTAGCCTTGGATTAATGAATCATAATTAGGAAGTTTTGAGTATGCAGTTTACATATGTCTCTTACACTGTTTTGCTTTATCTTTTTCAACACCTTCTACAGTTCTACTGCAAAGTGCATGCTCAGCTGCATAAGGAATTTTTTTTTATTTTTTTATTGTGAAAAAAAATAATATTTTCCATCTATGTCAGAAATAAAAGAGTTGCTGTCCATTGTACTTGGCGATTTGGGGTTTAGCACAGCAGTGGTACATCAGGTTTGTTTTTGTCGCCAATCATCTAGCATTATTTCTTCTAAATTCTGAATGCAAGATTTTGTTTTTGTCCTTTTGCAATAGCTAAGTAACTATTGGACCATTCATCCCAAAATGGGACATCCTTTGATAATCTGGGTTAATTTACTTAAAGGATGCTGGGATAATTTCCTCAATGCTGAGTTTATTGTACTAGGCTAACCACTAAAAAGTTGTATTTACCAAAGGAGTGCGCTCTTGATGCGGTCACCTTATGCAAATCCTGTGATGCACTAATTTTACTTGGCTTGATGTCTATATTCTGTTTTTTCTTTGTAAGTAAATATGTAAATATGCTTGTGGTGGGGAGGCCGGGTCGTTAAAACAACCAAGGTTGTACTCAGGTTTGCAGTGAACACCCCAGATATATATATATATATATATATATATATATATATATATGTTGAAAGGCAGCTGCACCTTTATTAGTCGGTCCTCCCTCCCTTTCTTTCTATAAGGCGTACTTTTACCGAGTATGGGGATTATGGAGGGCATGTAACCAACATAACAGTAGAGAGAAATGGCCATGGTACAACTTGACACTGCTTGGCCGTGCTTGCTACTCTGGATTAACACCAGTCCATGTTTTGTTAGTAGCTTGGCACATAAAATTAGGTTACTGATAATCTTTCATGCTAGTAGGCTGGTATTAATATTTTCCATCGAAAGTCTGGGTTTCAACTTTTGTTCTTTAAATCTGCTACGCTACACACCTGGAGTTAGCCCATTTCTGTGGCTGTTTTGTGGCTGGTTGCCTTATTCTAATTTTTAGCCTTTCTTTAGTTATGTACTATAGTATTATTTAACAGTTTGTTTAATGTAATACCACTACTGAGAAATTACAAGTTGATACCTTCATTTTGATTAACAGTATCCACTTTCCGGACTTTACTTGTACATAGCCAAGCTTTTGTATTTGGGGATTTACAGATCAAAAGATGAAGAAATATTGAACATATTCCTTTAATCTGGATTTTAATATTTTGTTAGGAGGCTCTTGCTGCAGCGTTCGGGAATGGTTTGTCGACAACTTGTGTGGTCAACATTGGTGCTCAAGTTACACAAGTAGTTTGTGTTGAGGTAATAATCATATTAAGTTCATATTTCTTTTACTAGCCACTGAATTTTTTTGGTCATAATCTGAATTCTTGATGGATTTCTTTATTTTCCTAGAAAACACCACTCAGATAAGAATATTTAGATATCATCATATTAATTTATCGTCTTCTCTGAAACTTTGCAGGATGGAGTAGCTTTGCCTCATACAGCTTTGGCACTACCATATGGCGGAGATGTATGTTCTAAGCTATACTTTTTGACCTACACAAAATAATTCTGTCAGTTGGGTAATCCTGTTGTTCATGATCATTCTATCCATATAATTTTGTTACTTTGGATAATCTTTCATTCTATTTTCTCATACTGTTATCTTCTATATCATGCACCCAGTCCTGTTTTTTTGTAAAAAACAAACAGACGGATATACCTTAGATTTGTCTCATGCCACCTCTTTCGGAATAGGAAAATGTACCTGTTAGTTTCTTCATCCCGCTCTTAGTGTTTAATACTCGCTCCGTTACATATTAGCTCAGTTTACTAAATCAGCGACAACTAAATATGGAATGGAGGAAGTATATCATAAGTACGAGCACCAATCTATTCCTTCCAATTTTTTTCTCAGTTTAAATTCTGTTGTGCTTTGGTTTCAAATAGCTGTGCCACTAGCATTGAAAGGAGCAACATCGAGCAAAAACTTCCATTGCATAGTCGAATTCATGGGAAATACCATGCCATCAGTGAGCCCTCTGTTAAGGTTGCAAACTGACTTTCGTGCTCTTGCGTTCTTCCACTTTGCCTGTGGCCGTGTGCATTGCACACGTCATGCGAGCAGATGGGCAAGATAACACCACAGCCTGCTAAAGAATAACGTGACTAGTCTAGAACTGTAATGCTGGACTTACGGATTTGTTATGGATTTGACCTACAGTCTGATGTGGCAATCAGTGGTGAAAAGGGGCTGAGAAAAAATCAGAACAACTGCCCAGACTCTCTGATCGGGCTGCAACACATGCCTACGTAAGATTGGTCCGTAAGAATAATTCTGTAAGTGTAGCATTACTGAGTCTAGACTAGTCTATGCATCATAACTTGACTATTGACCATGGTTTTTAAAGCGGTAAGGCGTCCTAAGGTGGAACAGGGGCGCTCTGACGCCTAAGCAGACACTTTAGGTGCCTAGGCGCCCAAAGCGGCTGTTTTTCCAAAGCGGAGGGAGGGCGCTTGACGCCTAGGCGATGCCTTCATGGTTTTAAAAGCGTCCGCTTTAGGACGCCTAGGCGACGCCTGAGCGTCGAAGCGCCTCCCTTCCGCTTTGAAAAAAGGCCCGCTTTAGGCGCCTCGGCGTCCAAAGCGCCCGCCTAGGCGTCGCCTAGGCGTCGAAGCGCCCCCCCCATCGCCTTAAAGCGCTTTAACGCTTTAAAAACCATGGATGCCTTATGGACGCCTTAAAAACCATGCTATTGACTAAAGATAAGAGTGTTGGTGGTTGGTTGTTGGGGGCCTTTTCTTTTAAATAATATATATCTCACGGTCTCACCCTGAATATGAAAGTTGGCTGGACCATTACAGTGACGGTATTTTCAACGATTTCTGGGCCTTTGCGATGACACTGATATGTCAAGGACGACTGCAATGGTATATTGCTGTAAATATCAGTTGTTGTGATGGCACCTGAGCTAGTTATAACATGATTATTGGCTGGTATTGTTGTCAGTTATCAAATGATCTATTCATGGAGGATCTCCTTAGACGCTACAGGCTAGATAGCCCTATGATCATATCCCCCCTTTAATTTTATAACTTAATGCTTTTTATGGCTTGGAATGCCAATTGCTTGTGCTGTATATCATTTCATTATGTACTGCACTTCCTTTTGTTGAACTTACTAAGTACGTACTGCTTTTGTCGAACTTACCAAGTACTGCTTTTGTCATTTTCATTATCTTTTCTAGGACATATCCAGATGCCTACTTTGGGTTCAGCATCGTCATCGCACATGGCCAAGCTTTAAAACTGACCCCATGAAGAGGCCTATGGATATGCTAATGCTTAACAAAATAAAAGAGGCATATAGCCAAATAAGGGTAAGTGGTCTATTCTACGCTTTAGTAAATCTTGAGAGCTCATGTCTGTTAAGGATTTCATTGTTGGACAGTGTTGTGCTCCAGTGTGTGAGCTCTGTCCTATTTATTTAAACAATTTAGTAATTAGTAACAGACCTTGTGAAACAGTTAGGCAGCGTTGGGTTATAATTTACTGATGACAGAGGGCATACTATTGTATATGTATAATTTACTGATGACAGCGTTGGGTTATAATTTACTGATGACAGAGACCTTGTGAAACAGTTAGGCAGCGTTGGGTTCACCGAATCCTCTAGAAAGACAGAAATCTGGTTTGGAGCTATCGTATTCGCTTAGTGTTGCTCGTGTGAATTATTATTATTAGTTTTGTTACCTTTCCATTTTGAGATCCTTCCCTTTATCTCTTTGTACATCTTTCTTGAATACAGGCTCATATTATGTTGTATGTTGTATGCTCCTTCATCATAATACATTGATTTATCAACACGGATATGAATTAACTGTGAACATAGATTTCGTATATTTACATATTATGTACCACCACACTGAAAATTGTTTGAATAAAATAGACAAAACTAGTATATGCAGAAGACTGTCTTTTTCAGTGAGGAGGAACGGATACTTGAACCCATGACCTCTGTTACGTCAACCTTGTGCTCTGTACTTGGTTGCGTGAGTGCCTCTGCCTTCAGACCAGAACTTAGAATTTTTTATTCTTAACTTTAATGATATTATTTTAGTTGAGGTACAATGTTGCTTTAAAACTTATTGTGCTGCATTTTTTTCCAGACTGGGAGTTTTGATGCTGTTGCACAAGTCCATTCATATGAGCATGAAAAATCTCTTGGGCAGCAGAAGACAAGGCTGTCAGCTCTTAGTGTAATTTTTCGAACCGTGCATCCTATGCTCCTTTCCCTGTTTTTGCTGACTATGTATATTGAAACTGCAGTTTACTCTTATATATTAGTTTTTCCTGGCAAAAAAAAAAAAGAACTGCGAGGCTCACCCTCCGTCCCACTGCATTTGTAAAATCTAGTAGGGGTGGTTGAGTTGTAATTGGAGAGTAATTCTATAATACTAGCAGTACTTTCTGTTAAATTGATGTATCTAAGAATTCAAAATTGTTGTGATAAAATAGGTCCCTCTGCATTTGTAAAATCTAGTAGGGGTGGTTGAGTTGTAATTGGAGAGTAATTCTACAATACTGGCAGTACTTTCTGTTAAATTGATGTATCTAAGAATTCAAAATTGTTGTGATAAAATAGGTTCCTCCTATGGGGCTTCTTTATCCTAGGCTTCTCATTCCAGAAGAGTACCCTCCACCTCCTCGGCCCTGGTGAGACTTTTTCTCTACTTTAGCGATTGTGCCTTCTGATATAATGGTTGCTTCAGACAAGATATGTGTATGTTTACAGGTTCCAAGATTGTGATGACATGCTGGAAGATACTTGGCAAACAAATGATGGTGCTTCTGGAAATGGTGGGCTTGGTGCATGGGACAGTTATCAAATGCTTCCCACTAGATTGAAGAAATTTGATAATATTGGCCTCGTGGAAGCCATTGTCAGCAGTGTTCTTTCAACAGGTAGTGTGTCTTTCTTAATATCTCGCTTCCTAGAGAAGAATTCTTTCTAACATCTTCTTACCACAGGACGTATTGACCTCCAACGGAAGCTATTTTGTAGTATTCAGCTGGTAAAGTATCAGTATTGTTTTTCATATCAAGAATGCTCTATGGTGCAAAAAAGGAATAGTTGAGAGGAGTTCTAATTTGCTTTGCAGGTTGGTGGTGTAGCTTCAACAGCAGGCCTTGCACCAGTTCTCGAGCAAAGGTTAGTTGTTACCTTGTTCCGGTAGGGTTTAATGCAAGACTACCAGAATAGCTGTGTGAACATATAGAGATGTGCCACCCTATGTGGCTGGTGCACAAGTGTGCCAAGGAATTGTTTTGATCTATTTTATATTTATTAGTTTCTTATAAACAACTCACTCCTTCGTAACTTTGGTCAAATTTGGTCTAGATATGCATGTATCTAGAGTTCTAGACATGTTTCAGTGTGTTAGTTCCCTCATTTTGGAAAAAAGCTGCGACAATCAATTTGAACAGAGGTATCAACCAGTGTTTGTTGAAAGATCTGTAAAAATGAACATCACGGTGCTTCTCCAATAACTATTGCTAACATGCCCCCTGCTTTTTGGTAGAAAATGCTTTGACTCTCAAAATTCCATCAACATAATGTCCTGGAAATCAACTTTTTATTGATCTATATTTTTCTTGTTTCTGTTCAGGGTTCTTAGTACTATTCCATCAAATCAACCAATCGAGAGAGTTGTGGTATGTCTCCTTTCAAGGACTTATCTATTACTTCTATACATTGAAATGCAAACTCCTTGAAATCAAATGCCTTAATGGAATATGTGACGTTTATGTCTCAGTTTGACCCAGTATTGCAGCGAGTCTGCAATTTAGATTCAACGATTATTTTTCTTGGTTTTAACCTCTCATCTTAAACTCATAGGTATTACAGTCAGGGAGAAATCCATTATTTATCCCATGGAAAGGTGGTGTGGTAAGTAGCATCTATTTCAATCTGGCATAGTATCTTGTGTGACACATTATGTAGTAGGAACATGTATTTCTTATTGCTCGCTATTGCTAAACCAGTAATATCCGCATCAAATAACTTTATCTGAAGGACTGCAGATACACACTGGTATCCATATAACCTATATCCATCGTTTGCTGATAAATAATTGTCCTCTCTAAATCATTATAGAAAATAAGCCATCGTCATGAGCCAAAGTAAGAGCCAAGTTCATAGGCAGTCGGGTGCACTTTCACATGGATACTATGTGATTTAGCCATTAGTGTGCGAATGAGATATTGTAACTGGAGTGCACATGTTGTTTGGGGAAATAGAAAAATTAACAGGGAAATGAGAACATTGGAATTAGACTGCTATGCCATGTAGTATTGCTATCTTGCCTTTGCATGTCAAGTGTAAATGGTTGCTAACATCACCCCAATGTTGGTGGAAATGTGAGTAGGATTTTTCTTATAATATCTTATACAAACTTAATTGGCATTTGAAAACTTTTTAACGGCTGGGAATGAGTGCTGTGTATTGCTCATTCTTTTATATCGCCCTTCCTTGTGCTCCTGTATATTTAACCCCGTAAATCTTGGTTAACGCTTTGACAGATTCTGGGCGTCCTTGATATTGGCCGTGATGCTTGGATCCATAGAGAAGATTGGATAAAAAGTGGTGTTCATGTCGGGAGTGGCAGAAAATATAAGGATTCTTATTTTCTTCAATCACAAATCATGTGTTACTACAACACATAGCAGGTGCTTTTTTTCTCATCCATTCTCAGTTCTCCAAATTGTATTGTTGCGCCTTCATGTAGTATCATATGTATATTGGACGATATGATATGTTTTTTTAGTAAGATGAACACTTATATGAATAAGATGCCAGGTGGGTCTCAAAGGTGGACGAGCTCCTGATGTATGCTATGGTAAGTGAAGGGTATGGTGCTAATAGACCATAGTGCTCGACAAACGTAAATCATATTACGTGTTGTTCTGGTTTTGTTCACCAACTTGTAGGTTTTAGAGGTTTAGTTGAAATGATTATTGGCTATCTACTGCCAACCCTCGGATCCTGAATTTGCGTTTTTTGTAGGGGTTTTGAATAGCTATCTTGGAATGTAGTTTGTGGGCTGCAGCTGTCTCGTAAGCTCGGATATTTCATGAAGTTTTTTTTTGTCCATGCCGAGCTTGCCAAGGGACATGCAGAAGAGACCTGGATGATGAAGGCCAGTCTTCTGTCTTCCCTTCCAGCCAGAAGTAGAACGGATTAGAATCGTGGGGATGCTTTGTGAACACAGTATCTGTTTTCAGGGTGATGTGCCAACCCCTGTCACTTGTAAAGTAATTAAAATACCGAGTCGTTTGGTACTGTTGCTGACTATCTAACAGTAAGAAAAGACACATATTCATCCATCATATTGCTCTGAAGAGCTCTCGGCTACCCGTCCGCTGTTTGGAACCGCGGCACTTGAGCACATGTCTCCTTTTCCTCTTCTTCCTAGCAGAAGCAAGCTCGATCTGGCTAAGACTAGTCAGAGATCCCAGTAACCTTTAACTCCTTAATGTAATTGGACAGAAGACAATGTAAATGGACAGAAGACATTGTCGTTGTTGAAGTCCACAAGTCCGTGTTCGCACAACTCATCCTTAATCCAGCTCGCTCATTTTAATGTCTTTCTGACAGCCCTCTGCTTGCCCTGTCAAAATAAATTAAGTTAACGGCATCTGTTAATTTACCATTTGATATTTGGTGTATCATGGTTAACATTGTAAGCAGAGCCTTCACATACTATTGTTTCAGCTCTCAAACCGTATCAGAAAGAGGCTCTCGTCTGGATGTCTCAGTTGGAGAAGGGAAGCATCATAATTCAACGAAGAAAAACTATTGATATCCATGTTTTAGTGCCTACAACATCGCTGCCAAGTATGTGCTTTTCGATGTTATTGGAGGAGTGTATGATTCCGAAATTTTGATAACTGTCGGACCTAGTTTATTTAATGACTGATATCCATGTTTTAGTGCCTACAACATCGCTGACAAGTTTTTCTTGCCACGTCCAAGCCCGTTCCAGGTGCTGGGTTGTAACAGCCTGTTGCTTGATTCATACGAGTATTTTTTTAATGGTGGACGAACATGTTCTAATAGTTTGTCATGATCAAACTCTGGAATTTCGCTAATTAATCGAGCAATTCTCTTCCTCTTAATTAATAGATTGAGACAAAGCTTTTGTCTCCGTTTTTTAAAAAAACTGTAAGACCACAGACTGCCAGACGCCCACACAATGGAAACCTGCAACACGTTCCTCGATGTCCTAGAAAGTGAGAGCTCCAACCCCAAGCCAACTTGATACTGTACCTTGATACAAAGTACACATCGGACAGCTTGAGCAGGGCTGGTCCTAACTCCTAGGCCCCATTAATGGTCTTTTTTGTGGCACTGAACATTTTTTATTTATAGTGTCCTCATTGTTGGTGGGAGAATTGCACTTCGGCCGTATGACTGTGATCCATCATTTTGGGATTGGCCATGGTGGCCGAGCAATATCGTGTGTTCCTTCATGTACGCTTGAAACATTTGTGAGCAGTTGAACGTAGCCGCGTGTTGGTTGGTTTGGGGAATCATGAAAATTAGATCTTCTGTAGTAGGATAAAGCAACAAGAAGGTTTTGCATTGATGTAATGGTTTTCCAAATAAAATGCGAATTCACAAACTTTAGAGCGAGTTCTACTGGTTTTGCAAGTCATTGTTTTTCCTATGCATACTGCTGATTACTAAAATAAATGATCTATGTTTGGTTTATCCATGTCTATTCAAGCATATAAGCCGGTGTTCTTAATCAGATAAAAAAAGTTGAGCGCTTTTGATGAGACCTGACTATGTAATTGATTTCAACATCAAGTAGATTATATGCACTTGATATTGAAATCAAATTAACTAGTGTAGTTGATTTCAACACAATTACATTATATGTGCATATGTGCATTTTTTTAAACTCGAAGTAACTTCCGTGATAATCATGACACGAGTTCCAAGTCACTGAACCAACTAATCATCGTTTTTTAGTCAAATTAAGATTTAACCCAATCATAGAGGCAGACATGTGGTTAGTGCCAATGCACAACAGATTAATTGTCCAAGTCAAAACACCCCCAAGTGAGTCACCTTTTTATTTGCGAATACCCAAGTGAGTCACCTTAACCAGGTCCTTGTCTCATTAAGACAAGTTCTTCCTTTCCGTCTGATTGATTATGCTTTGTACTAATACACCCCATGTTCTGCACAAGTCAATGGGCAATGTTGTTTTTTTGCTACTTTTATAAGGTATCTACATTTACTGTTGCTCAGCAAGATAGAAATGTTATTAATTAGCGGAGTCAACTTTTAGAGATCAACTCTTTATATTTACACTTATTCCCAAAAAAAAAAGCAGAGGACTCTCGGTCTCTTCATTGGTCGATGAGCTCGTTAGACTGATTAATGATAATTATACCATGGAATGTTGCACTTTTATGGATTATTACATAGTCTTGGTGACGGAATTGGGAGTGCATGGCAAGCAAACACAAGTGGTGAGATGAAAATAATCACTAGCAATAGCAGAATGCAGATCAGCTGATGCGTTGGCCATTGGAGAATTTTGTGTTTACACTGAACTAAACAGGTGCCGTAGAAGCATCTACTAGCTACTCCCTACTTGAATGGGCACAAAGACTTGTATGGATCACAAATATTTTATTTTTTATATTATATATTTTTAGCACATGTATTAATATATTCCCTTTATCAAAAAATATATTTTTTAGCACAAATCATGTTGCTGCCAAACTGTCCGTGGCATGAAGGTGGGAGCCATGTCTACTACATACATGCATACACGCTAGTCACAACAGCTACCACCAAAGTATTTAAGAAAATTCTGATGAGAATCTATCTTGTGATCACATATGAGATCATGCCAAAATTCCATTTTAGGAGAGAGAGAGAGGTTAGTTAGAGAAATATATTTTGGTTAGTTAGAGCGAGATTCTGGGGAGTGTGGAGCAGTTGCTTACACCATCTCCACTACTAGGCTACTACGTACCACCCCACTACCAGTACACACCACAACACACACCAGAAGCTGCAAGCACACAAAAAACATATATAGCTGCAACTTACAGGGAAGGCAACAACCCTAGCTGCAACAGCCATCCATCCAACCAACCTCTGACTATTGGACAACTTTTTTTTCTTCATTTTCTTTAAGTTCAGAACATGCTAATCACTTCCTTGGCGTGTGGAGTGTGGAGTCATTCTGCTAATGAAAGGGACCAGGCAGAGTACCGGCTTGCCGTAGCTTAGAGTTATGGAGGCAGTTGTACTTAACATTATGACTTAGACTGGCCTAGAGTGAAAGGAAAATGATGTCTAGCCGATGACAATCTCTTATGTCGTATGCGCGTTCTTTGCCAGATATG